>CM053029.1:207585729-208063229 GCA_028564925.1 Lithobates sylvaticus | reverse complement strand
GGTATTTTGCGGGTATCCGCATCATTTCCTGTCCCCGGGATCTTGTGTCATTCATACCAGCAGTGCGGAGAGCCGCTCTCCCCGTTCTGAGAGATCTCCACATCACAACGGGGGCGGGAACTTCCTAAGACGCCACCCGTTGTGATGGCAACAAAGATGTTTACGCCGCTCGGTGCAGTTACCACTGAGCATGCGCGGGAACCAGTAAGGAATGCTGGTACATCTACTGTAATGGAACAAGGAAGTGATTGCTTGTGGACGTCAAATGCCCACAAGCAAGATGAAAAATTATTTTTATAACTGATGATTTTACAGAAAAACAGACCTGGATACCGGAAAGGAACACTAAAAGGCCCCTTTCACACTGGGGCGGTTTTCAGGCGGTACAGCACTAAAAATAGCACCTGTACACCGCCTGAAAAAAAAGGCCCATTCACTCCAGTGTGAAAGCCGGCGGGCTTTCACACTGGAGCGGTGCGCTAGCAGGACGGTAAAAAAATGAATCTATATAATATATAAGTGTCACTTTTTGAATTGAACTACTGAAATAAATTTACTTTTTGATGATATTCAAATTTTTTGAGCTGCACCTGTATATACATACATTTATATAGCTAGCCCCAAGTCATTTTATATAGATCTATTTTGTTCCTTATTTTTTTAAACTTGGCAGAGGGCAAACTGCGCAACAAGGGAGTGAGCATAAGGAAACTATAGACAGCAGGGACGGAGACAGTAGGCTGTTATGGGAACCTGTTTTTTCCCCAAACAAGCAAAGTTCTGGTTTACTTTAAGCATAAAGAATATATCCACTAATTAAATGATTTTGTATGTTCTCCCTGTGTTTGCGTGGGTTTCCTCTGGGTACTCCACTTTCCTGCCACACTCCAAAAGCATGCGGATATGTTATCTGGTTCCTTTATAATTTGGTCCTAGTATGTTTATGTAAACATGTGACATTGGGGCCTTTGGATTGAATGGTCCTATAGGGCAGGGATTGATGTGAATGTACAATATATATGTAAAGTATTGGCACTATTTAAAAATACCTGAGATAAACAAATTTATATAAACTTTGCATGGTCCCAAGTTATCCCACACTAGGATCCATTGTTAACTTGACTGTAGCCCTGGTCTACAAGCAGAAACCTGAGAGGCTCCTGCTTGAATGATCAATCAATAAAAGTAATAAAATCATGCGCTGCTAAATAAAATAAGTGAAACACAAATGTATTACGAACTGCTGCAACCACCTATTAAGTGCACTCAATCACTCAAACAATAGTGCAATAAATGTGCGTATTAAATGCATCAAACTAAATTAATCATAAAGTACCATAAACACATCCTTGTGACAGCATAGACATAAAAAAAAAAATGTTGCTTCAACAACCACATGTGAACAACCTTGTTTGTGTGAACCATCTAAATGTAACAGGTCATTCAATAATAAATAAGTGAAAAAGTGCTTAAAGCGGGGTTCCACCCTAAAGTGGAACTTCCCCTCATCGGAACCCTCCCCCCCTCTGGTGTCACATTTGGCACCTTTCAGGGGGGAGGGGAGACAGGTATTTGCATCCACTTCCGGGCATAGACTCCCACGGGAGTTTACATCACTTCCCGTCCCGCCGCGCTGTCTGCTGGGACACACACGTGTCCCAGAGACAGCAGGGACCATTCTTATTGCACAGCGTGACTCGCGCATGCGCAATAGGGAACCGGGAAGTGAAGCCGCAAGACTTAATTTCCTGATTCCCATACCCAAGATGGCGGTGGCAGCATCCGAGGACTGAGGGACGGTTCGGCCTCGGGTGCCGACGTCGCTGGAACCTGTGACAGGCGAGTGTCATTATTTTAAAAGTCAGCAGCTGCAGTATTTGTAGCTGCTGACTTTTAAAAAAAAACTTTAAGCATAAATGTCCATAATCCAATAGTCAGTGCTTTAAAACAATCCACTCGTCAAATATTGAAAAAAAAAAAAAAAGTATATTGAATATGAATATCCAAAGTTGCTACAACCACCTCTGGGTGCGGTGCATACGGACCTAAAAGGTCAGTAATCGTGGTATCAATAAACAATATTGCTGGTCCACCTTGCGCCTCTTTACTCCATCATAACATGTAATTACCCCTTTAAAGGGCTAGCTCCTCTCCATGGTCACAGCTCAAATAAAAAAAATATCTGCTCATACTGTAATATATTGATGTAAAAGGCTTTATTAAAAACACAAAACTCTATACAATCACATTCGGCAGATCTTGTTTAAAGCATGTAATAGTTTAACATCGTCCTAACATGAGTTTTTCTTATGCCGCGTACACACGAGCAGAATTTCCGTCTGAAAAATCTTGGATGGTTTATCTGACGGGATTCAAAGCTTGTTTTGCATACACACGGCCATACAAAAGTTCTCTGAACTTTCAGCCGCCAAGAACGCGGTAAAGTACAACACTGCGACAAGCTGAGAAAATGAAGTTCAATGCTTCCGAGCATGTGTCAAATTGTTTCCGAGCATGCGTGATTTCTTGCGCGTCCGAATTGCATACAGGCGATCGCATTTTCGGATAGGAACTTTTCCGACCGAAAAATAGAGAACATGCTCTCAATCTTTTGCTGGCTGGAATTCCACCAGCAAAAGACCGATGGAGCATACGCACGGTCGCATTTTTCGACAAAAAGCTCTTATCAGAGTTTTGCTGGCGGCATTTCCGATCGTGTGTACGCGGCATTACTGGCTTCCAGGTAACAGACACCAGAAGTGACGTCACAGGCTCCTCCTGATGCTTTGCGTCACTAGTCACGTGACTTCCTCAGGGTAGCTATCAGTGATGTTAAACCATTACATGCTTTATATAAGATATGCTGAATGTGATTTTTTTCTTCATTTTGGGGGGCAATTATAACCAAGTCAGATTTTTTTTTGCCATCTCCCATTGCAGAGATTTCCCTTCACTTCCTGTCCCATAACCAAACAGGAAGTGAGAGGAAATCCCTGCAAAGTAAGGGAATTCCTTGTGGACCCCCAGGTCACCTGAACTAGTGTCCCCATTGGAAGATTTCCAACATTTGGGATTTTCTTTTATTTTCACTTTGAATAATAATGGTAAACAGGACAAATGGAGAGGGTGAATCTCATTAACAGGGGCACATACAGCAAAAAAACTGACAAGCATTCTAATTCCTCTCCAACCTATCCAAATTAAAAAGAAAAATGCCTTTAATTGCAAAGTGTCATGTTACAAAATGAAGCATAAATTAAAGTGGTTGTATACTCTTAAATTCAACTTGCACCTACAGGTAAGCCTAGATTAAGGCTTACCTGTAGGTACAAGAAATATCTCCTAAACCTGCACAGTTTAGGAGATATTTGCAAAGAAAGTAGACAACGGTGCATTTACAGGGTTAATCCCCATTCACAACCGCGGCTCACCGCAGTTGAAGTGTCCTGCGCGCATGCGCGGAGCGACGTCCTCGCCGCTCTGGCCAATCACAGCGCCGCAGCGGCGATGTGATTGGCCGGAGCGGCGATACCCGGAAGGGTATCTGTGGAGAGATGGATGCGGCCGGAGGGGGAGAAGAGGACGGCGTCGGGGGCCCCGATCTAAGGTAAGTGATGCATAATGAGCTAGTATGCTAGTCATACTAGCTCATTATGACTTTGTCTTGCAGGTAGTTTGAAAAAAAAAAAACCCGACTAAAAACGGGTATACAACCGCTTTAACAACTACAGCCTTTCGTCCACCTTCCAGCACAGCACAGCACAGCACAGCACAGCACAGCCCAGCCCAGCCCAGCCCAGCCCCCGAGGATCTTTTTAATAAATATCTTCAACCTTCTAGCCCATATGAAGACAACACTAGTACTTCTTGGTTATGTCCATTTTGCCATATGTACCCCCAATAGAGTAATAGGGAAAGAAAGAGCAATGTATATTGTTATTGTTATTTTTTACAGTCAAAACGGCAAAATTACATAAATAAAATATCTTTCAAAAAAAGAAGATAAACAGGATTGGAAGTCCGAGCATACACAGGGCTGACTGCAACCAATTACAAACCATGCTCCGTAATAACCAGAACTAGTGGGTATATTTCACTGCTTTTGGCAGGTCAAACAGAGCAATGGGGAAGCGCAGCATAAATGAGTATGTGCTGCTGGGGGACTGGGCTTTAAATAAACTATCACTTGGCCCTGCGTGGGCTAAACACATGTTCCATTTATGTAACAATAGTTGTTTCAAAACCACCCAAAAAATAAATAAAAAATTAAACCTTTAGTGCCAAATAACCATATGGCTGCAATATAAAATTGTTCCGGGCCGCCATGAGTAGCCCTGACTTTGTTAAACAAAGCTGAAGTTCCCATTTAAAACAATATTCTCCTTTTGGGCTAGAGCTCTACTTTAATTTAATTTCAGATGTGGTCAGAAAAAAAAAAAAAAAAAAAGACTCCCATTCAGATGGCTGAATAGAGAATAGATGTAATTCATCCTCATATAAATTCATTTTCCTTCCAGAAATGACTGTGTGTTTACTCGGGGGTTAGTTGGCCCACACACATAATTAGTTCATTCAACCAACAGATACCAGCTGTTATAAGGCAAGATGTACACCATCTCCAAAGTGGGCAGACAAACAAAAAACATTTTCACTAGGAATTCCATTTCAACATTAAAGGGTATATGGATAGAACACGACATTTGCCAGGTCAGCCATATAATTCCAAGTATCGGCAAGCATTTAACAATGTCTTAAGATCATCAAAAATCACTGTAATATATTTCCAAAGAAATGACTACTGAGAATGTATGACTTTAAAACTCCTTCCATCCTGTGAAGAAATAAATTAATCTACTCTCAAAAATCTGCATTTCTGTCCGCCCAATCCTGAGATTTATACAGCCTCGTCAGACAGCACATCCACATTAGAGACCTGACTTTTTTTTTTTGCACCAAACAGCTTAAAGGGGTTGTAAAGGCAGAAGGTTTTTTTTTTTTTTTTTATCTTAATGCATTCTATGTATCAAGATAAAAAACCTTCTGTGTGCAAATAAATACTAGAGTTTAAATAGTGCGCAATATTAACCTTAGTCTATTTAGATCAGTAGGTGAGGTTAAAAGACAAATGTCGTGGTGTAGTAAAATATATAAGTGCTTGCGTGACAATCCCAGGTGCACAAAAGTATATATAAACTTCAAGTTACAATGAGGTTGTAACCAATTTAATAAATAAATACACACTGTGTTAAAAGTAGATACAATGTGTTTTAAATAAATATAGTGCTTCAAAATGTGAGTAAAAACAAGTATGTGTTATAATGTGTCAAATAAAGGAAATATCCAGTTTATGCCAGTGATGCATATGGGGATATATAAATTCCAAAAGCCAATACAGGCTAAACCTGATGGATTAGCCAATTAATTGATGAATTAATGGGTAAACGGCCGCCAATTAAATATTATATTAATCCCATAGGTGATAACAGTCCATTGAATTAGTTAGATAATTAATGAAATAATTCTTCACATCCACTAATGATATCCGGGACACAATTAGAAATGCTAGAACTGAGAAAAAAAAAAAAAAAGGAACTTCCCTTTATGCTGGGAATGTGCTGCTTTTTTCCTTTTGGTTCCTCCTGATATCTTGCTCCGGTATGATATAAAAGAGAAAAAGACACAAACAAAAAACCATTGCGCAGCGCTCTATTCAACCATCAAACAAAGAAGATCTTTTAGGGGGTTGCCTACAGCTATACAACTCACATGTACCCAGTAGGTGTTTGCGCGTTCAAATCCTGCTAATGGTCAGGCTCAGATAGGGGGCTGTCAGCCCTTTCCTCCTCACTGTGCTGTGCTTAGCACTGTCACTTGGGCTCCTCCTCCCAACGTGTATCATCACAGGTCACGTGACTTTCTCAAGGGAATCGTGTCAGCAGCTCCTCTCAGCCCCCCCTAATACCTAGATTAAGGCTTACCTGTAGGTGCAAGAAATATCGCCTAAACCAGGTGTGTCCAACCAGTGGCCCGCGGAGCCCTCTGATGTGGCCCGCGACCTCTTGATCTGTGATGGTGGATTGGCAAGCCCAGATCTTGGGTTCCCGACCCTCTAGCCCAGAGCAGTAGAGGAAGCAAGTGGCTGCGGAGCCGCATAAGCCGATGCTTCCTCTATAGCGTTGGCTCCTGTCACAGGGGGAGTGATACCAAATGTGCTCTGCCTGGGACAGCAACAGCCGACAATACCTTGATAGAAGATGGTTATTATAGGTCAGTTCATTACTAAGATCACAGTGTATATATGGGCATAGCTTCTGCATTGGTTACTGGGCTGCTTTCAAACTGATCCGCAGGTGCAGCGCATTGTACCGGTGGGTTACCTTCACTAAGCCATAGACTTCTGTAATTACATGCAGGTTTGGCTCGCTTTCTGAAAGTGCACCACACATGCCGGACATAATTCTATGGCAAAGTGCAGCTAACCCGCAGGAAATCCACAAGTGCACTGCACCCACGGTGCGGGTAAACTTCAGCACAACAGTGTGAAAGCAGCCTTAGGCCCCTTTTACAGGATCAGTCCGACCCAATCTGACCCTCCATTCACCTCTATGGAGGTGCAGATGCAAAACGGACTTGTGTCCATTTACACCCGCCTACCTCCAATTCGATCTGCTAAAAAAATAGAAGGGGATCCGTCCCCTTCCATCTGGGCAGATCGGATCAGAGGGCCCATAGAGTAAAGTGGGATGCGTCCTTGTCCGCTCTGCAGTATGCATGTCATCTGCCCGCTCCACTCATTGTGGCCCGCGACTGGTTACCTAGTCGCTTTACTGGCCCTCGCTCTTCAAAAGGTTGTGCACCTCTGGCCTAAACCTACATAGTTTAGGAGATATTTGCAAAAGACAGGGACCAATGTCTATGGCGCACTGAGCGTGCCGTTTCTAACGGCGATCATGCCGTTAGTGGAGGCTCCCACGCGCAGAAGTGACGTCATTGCAGCTCCGGGCAATCATAGCGCTGGAGTCGCGATACCCGGAAGGAAGATGGACGCTTTGTGGAAGAGGGGACAGCGGTGACATCGCAGGCTCCCGTGTCAGGTAAATGACATATAATGGGCTACTATGCAATGCATAGTAGCCCATTATGCTTCAACTCTGCAGGGAAACAAATGAGGATTGTTGGTATGTACACACAGACTCACAAAGATGAAGTTTAATGTGTGTATTACCCTTTTTTCCATGTGTGGGTTCACATGTGTATATTTTATAAATCATAGCCTTTTCATGTTCTTCCATCGGTTGATCCTGCCAGTCACCTTATTTCCTTGTTCTAAACTGACCACACAAAGCACAGAACATCTCTGTGTTTGTGCAGACAAACAGCGTGTTTGTATTGGGTAGTTTGTTTTGCCACCTGACACCCCCCCCCCCCCCCCCCCCCCCGGGTCACAGCCTGTCTCTGGCACACACACCCTCCCAATCACAGCCTGCCTCAAGTACACGCCCCCTGCTCAAGCACAGCTTTCATACTGCCTCGGGCTACAAGGACTATGGAATACAGTTTCCCTTACTGCATTCTCCCACCCTGGGCCTATTCGCCCATCAGCGGAAGATCACATCTTACTTATTTTTGTAAGCCAAAAAAACAATTGCCCAAGCCTGGAAAAAAACATCTGTCCCCTTCCAGGGGGCAGGGCCGTCTTTAACGCAGGGCAAACAGGGCAGCTTCTCTGGGCCCAGTCATTGTTGGGGGGCCCAAAGCAGCTGCCCCTTGAGGCTGCGCTGCCCATACTTTTCAACTGTCACAGATTTGAGCTGCCTGTCCCGCCATGCTCTTGTCCGTGGCTGCGTCCTGGAAATCAGAGCCACGGTCGGGACAGTTTACAACAATTCTCAGTATTAGCAATTGCTGCCCACCCACATACATCGGGACTGGAATCTGCATAAAAATATGCATTATCACTGTACTAATGACACGGGCTGGGAAGGGATTAAACATTTAGGGTGATCAAAGGGTTAACTGTGTGCCTAGCCAGTGTTTTTGTGTACTGTACATGCTGCTTTTACTAGGGGAAGAGATGGATTTTATTCCCTGCTTTGCAAGGACACAAAATCCATCCCTTTCCCCTCCGTCAGAATGGAGATCTGCCTTGTTTACATAGGCAGATCTCCATTCTGTGTGTTTGACCGACAATCAGCGGGTGCCAGCGGACATCCAGTGCCTGGCACCCACAGATCGGCTTCTTCTGTGATTAATCGCAGGAGAAGCAGCCGATGGCGGCGCGTGCTGGCCGCTAGTAGGCGGAAGTGCAGAATCACGCGTATGTATGGGATTCTGCACAGGAGGGCCGCCCTGTTGCAGTACTGCTATATGGCGGTCCAGAAGTGTTTAATACCTCCATAATGTAACCCATTTGCATGCAATTTTCTGAGCACGCCAAGAAACAACCACCACTAGGTATAAACAAAAGATCCACTTCAACTACTGGCTCATCAGGCAACTTAAGGCCTCATTCACATCTGGCATTTGGGATCACGGGCGTAATTCCAAAACGCACTGCAAAACTCGCCAGGCATGTTTGGATGCCATTCATTTTTAATGGCACCTAAAACGCTGTAAGATTTTGCCACAGGATAAATCACACGACAATCACGGTAAACTGGATTGCACAAAGCTGGTCACCCAAAAGAAGTTCTTACTACTTTTTTGGACAACAAGCTTTATGTTGCGGTTTGCCTGCGATTTACTGCATCACGTTTGAGGTGCAATTAAAAATGGATGGCACCCAAACATGCATGATACATTTTGCCACTATTGCAGTGTGATTTGGAAACGTGGGCAAATTCACAGCGATTCTGTCCACAATCCCAAATCGCCAGACGTGAACGGGCCTAAAAGAGAAGTGCAGGCTTTAAAAAAAATAAAAACAAACAATCATACACACCTAGGTGAATGCAGCATCGGTCCTACGCCAACTCCAAGACTGAGAACCAAGCAATCAAAGATCGCTGATCGCTTGGTTCGCAGTCTTTCACTGAGCCGAGGGCCGATGACTAGAGAGGGGTGGCAACAGCTGACTCAGAACCTGCAGAGCCTTGACTGGCTCTGTGACGTCATCCGACAGCGTACTTTAGACCACTGTTGCCTGAATCTGGGTCGCGGGAGTGCAGAACTAAGTGCACTCCTGTGACCCACAGGAAGAGTGTGGCAAATGAGCTTTGGCCCTAGTTATCTTTTAAAGTGGCTGTAAACCCAAAAATCAAACCCTGTAAGACAAAGGCATAATGAGCTAGTATGCATTGCATACTAGCTCATTATGAAATACTTATCTTAGATCGAAGCTGCTGCAGCGGCCCCGCACACCACTGTGAGCGGCGACATGTCTCTGAGTAATTTCCGGGCTCGCGGGCAACGGTGCTGTGATTGCCCGGTTCCGCAATGACGTCATGGCACGAGTGAGGCGTTTCTTCAGTGCGCATGCGCCGGTAAATAAATATGCAGATTTAGGAGATATTTACAGTACAGTATTTACAGTGCCTACAGGTAAGCCTTATTATGGGCTTACCTGTAGGTACAAGTGGTGTAAAAGGGTATACAACCACTTTAAGGTAATACAGTTTATGAAAATCAGTTTAAGACATTTAAGGGTAACAAAAAATGCCCATGTCTCTATTTTCTTTGTTTATTGCGATTAGAACTTTGAAAGTTTTTTCTTTTCTTTGTGTAAAATTGAAGTACTGCACAAGCATGTTTTGTATTCTCGTGGTCAGCCTGCAAGGTGAAATTTAGGGTCCCTTTACGTGCATATATTCTTATTTACTTTGGGGCTGTTACATTTTCTTTAAATGAAATAACAGCTAATCTTCACAGCAGTGCTTTGTAATTGGAAGTGCTACAGGTCTGAGAATTAAGTAAATAAGGACCTGCATACCCAATAAGGTGGCCCAGATTACAGAAACGATCAGCAGAGCTGCAACATATCATTGTCGTCAGACCTATTTCTTGCATGGCTGAAGCTCCCTTAAGGAGTGAGATAGGGCTGGCACTTTGAAAAGCAATGTCCACATGAGAAAATATTTTAATTACCTATTCGCTGCTCCCTTCTCTTCTTTTTAATTAGTTTTGGCAGCAAGCTGTTTACTTACGGGTCAAGAAAAACAACAAAGTAATCGCTGGTCTAATGCTGTTGCTGAATTCCATACAAAACAAAATACAACCCACATAGGCTTTCACCAACTTGTCAGGTCTCTTACTGACCTTCTAAAGGACAAACAATGACTGTGGACCATTAATCATGATCAATCTAAACGATATTATGGCATCTTCTATACCATGGCATCTTCTTCAGATTAAGCAAAGAGGAAAAATACAGTTTTGCTCTTTAGAGGAAGGAAATGTGTATTGAGTTTACGTACAGTAAAGATACGATTGGGCATCCTCAAAACTCATCTCAACTCCAAACTCCCACTTTTGTGTACTCCAATGAGTTATGGGCAGGGGTCACTTCCTGATCAGCAGCTAACATGAGTGGCAGGGAATGACCTGGCCTGCAGCTAATTGAAGCTCACTGGTGGTGCTTGGGCGGATTCATGCATATGGGAGGACATGCTACAGGATATATTGGTTGGATAGAGAAGTGTATTCCTGTTGACATTGGATATAAAAGTAATTTTGGCTCTGGATTTGAGAGGATGGAGGGACATTTGCTTTTTCCCTAGTAACAGTATACACCACACTACCCAGACTGAGGATGGCTTCAATTAGCCTATAAGGTGGATATGGTAGTGAGAGGATTGAAACTCTCTAAGTTATACGGACCCCCCTCCCCCTGTTAAGAGGTGCCATTGTTTCTTGTGGTTTCTCTCTCTCCTCCGCGAGCCTTGCAGCCTTTATTGCCCCTATGTCCACCCAGGAGACTATTGTGCTACTACTACGCTGCCCTGCCATTGTATTCCAATACAACTATTATGTCCTGAGGAAGTGGTGTTTGCAGTGAAACGTGTTGACATTTAATACGAAAAGGACGCTTTAGCGTATACCTCAACATTGATTTATTATTGAATGAAAAGCTTGTCTGCAACATAATCTTTATTGCGGTGTCCTTTCCCTATTTAGGGATGTTGTTGCACACTTTTTTTTAATATATTTATGTTTTTAAATAATGTAATTGTAAATAAAGCGTACCGCATGTTTTATGACAGTTTGACGTACCTTATGTACCTTAAAATATGTTTTTGTAGAGTAACAGGTATCAGGTATGTGTCTCTATTCTGGTGTGATTTAGAGTATTACAGATGGGTTTTTTTAATACTTGAATGAGCTGTGGACAGTGTAATTTCCTTACCAGCAGCTCACACAAGGGGCAGGTAATGACCTGGCCCGCAGCTCATTGCTGTATAGAGTTTGTGTTAGAGATGAGGTCAGAGGACACCCAAACTCTTCTCGAATTTACATGTTACTTTGAGTGACATTCTCTTGCACACAGAGGGAGTCTAGCTGCTGTGCATGCATCCCAGTCTTTTATTGTGCCCAGAAGGCAGGTTGGGGTTGGATGGGGCTGAATGCTATATTGATTGCTACTCTCATTTACCCTTGTGCACATTCCCTTGCACACAGGGGATTCTGCATGTATGCTGCGCATACAAGGCATGCTTTGTCTCTTCTCCACCTAAGCTACTTAGCTGCCAATCCACCCCTGTACTGTGAGGAAATCAGCGGTGGGTGGGGGGTCACAGAGACGCTGCATCACTGGACTGAAGGTGAGTATAGTTTCACTTTAAGGCAAAAAACACCTGACTAACCCCCCCCCCCCCCACCATCATCCCTAATAAAATACCTTGTTCCTCTCTCTGGTCCAACACTGTCCCTGCTGAGGCACTGCTCTGCTCATTTCACAGGAGACACTGAAGTCAGCAGGAGCCAAAGGCTCCTGCTGCTGTCAAACTCCTGGGAGGAGGGAGCAGGGCCGTGGCTTATTGGTGCCGCGTGCGTTTATAGATGCACAAAGCCTGGCTTGGGAGTGTGCCCACAGGTGCTCATTTAGCAAATGGCTTGCTAAGGAGGCACCAAGAGAGCAGGGAGAAGTGGACAGCACCAGATTCCAGAAGTAGAGATAAGGAATCACTCCAATATCCAATATCTGTCCAATATCTTTGCACAGAGCAGGAAAGAATAACCTCTTTTTTATTAATTAAAAAAAATAGGATTTTTTCGTTATACTTACCTGTAAAATCCTTTTCTTTGAGTAAATCATGGAACACAGTCAGGCTAATATTCATTACCTGCTGGGATGTCCCAGAGCAATAGCCTTTAGGGAAAGGAGACACCCTACCAAACAATAGCCATCAGAACTTACATGGCAGCCCGCAGTACACTGCGGCCAAAAGCCGAATCCTCGGCTGCTCGAACATCCACTTGATAACATTTTGTGAACGTATGCACTGAAGACCAGGTAGCAGCCTTACAAATCTGAGCCACAGATACCTGATGGCGAAAAGCCTAGGAGGTTCCTACACCCCTAATAGAATGAGCTCTCACCCTAAATGGAGGAACTTTATGTTTCAGACCGTAGGCCTGAATAACCATTTGACGGACCCAATTGGCAATGGAAGCTTTGGAAGCTGCCTGGCCCTTCTTGGGTCCATTTGGTAAAAAAAAAAAAAAAAAAAAAAAGTCTGATCCTCGGATCTCCGCAGATCCAGTTAGACAAATAAATCTTGACTGCCCGGACAACGTCCAAAGAATGCAGTCGTCTCTTCCGCCGAACGAGGCTGAGAAAAAAAAAAAAAAGACAAACTAATGTCCTGATTTAAATGAAAAGGCTGACACCACCTTTGGCAAAAAGGATGAAACAGGTCGTAACACAACTCTGTTATGGTGAAGAATCAAGTACGGTTCCCTGCATGAAAGGGCCGCCCTTCTAGCAAAGGTGATAGCTATCGGGAAGGCTAGTTTGTATGACAGTATAATGGAATTTCCTTAATAGGTTCAAATGGTTGTTTCTGTAACACAGACAGCGCCAAGTTCAAGTCCCACGGACACATAGGTGACCTAATGGGGGGAAGCAAGCGAGTTGCCCCTTGCATAATGGTTCAGATCAGTGAATGGGAGGCTAAAGGCCTTTTGAAGAATACTGATAGGGCCGATACTTGACCTCTGATTGTACTCAAAGCCAATTTGATTTCCACAGCTGACTGAGAAAAGAGAGAATTCTCCCAATCACATATTTCCGAGGATGCCATTTTCTGGCTTCACACCAAGCAATATAAAAGTCTTCCAGACCCTATGATAAATCTTCCTAGTGACAGCTTTTCTAGCATTCTCTAGAGTAGACAACACTGGTCCCGAGATGCCACGGCACTTTAACACCCTGGCTTCAATAGCTATGCCGTCAAATTTAGAGACTGTAAATTGGGGTGGAATATAAGACCTTGAGACAGTAGATTTGGGCGACGTGGAAGTGTCCATGGCTAGTCTATTGTCAGTCTCACAATCTCCGGGAACCAGGGCCTTCTGGGAAAGACTGGTGCCACCAGAATGACTAGGACCCCCTCTCTCTGAATCCTGCGCAACAAATGTGGAAGGAGAGGGATCGGAGGGAAAGCATAAACCAGGGAGTACTGGCTCCTTGGAACTATCAGAGCGTCTGCTCCAATTGCCAGAGGATCTCTTGTTCGAGACACAAACTTCTGTGGCTTGTTGTTGAACCTGGATGCCAGTATGTCGACCACTGGCAATCCCCAACATTGGCAAAATTTCCTGGAACACCTCTGGGTGTAGGGACCATTCCCCCAGGCAGATCTGCTGGTGGCTGAGATAATCTACCTTCCAGTTCTCTACTACCGGGTAATGGACTGCCGATATAGGTGGCACATATCCCTCTGCCCATGCTAGTTTGTAGTTCACCTCCTTCAGAGCTGAACGACTCCTGGTACCGCCTTGGTGGTTTATATAGGCCACTGCCGTGGCATTGTCGGACTGAACCCTGATGGGGCAGCCCTGAAGCTCCACTGTCCAGGACCATAGGGCCAGACCTACTGCCCGTAATTCTAGGATGTTGAAGGCCGGGTCTGCTCTGTCCCTGACCATTTCCCCTGAGCTGTGAGCTCGTCTAGGGTCGCTCCCCAGCCTGAGAGACTGGCATCTGTAGTCAGTACTCTCCAAGTTACCAGGAGAAAAGATTTTCCCTTTCGCAGGTTCTGATTCTGCAACCACCAGTTTAGGCTTAAGCATGCCTGAGGAGATAAGCACATTGAATAATCCAGGGCTTTTCTTCCTCTGTTCCATGCCAACAAGATGCCTTGTTGCAAGGCCTGGAATGGAACTGGGCATAGGGCACTGCCTCAAAGGAGGATACCATCCTTCCTAGAAGACTTATACAGAGCCGAATGGAGGGTTGTCTGGTGCCCCTGATCCGACGCACCTGATCCTTCAGGGCACAGATCCTTACGAGTGTCAATAAACATTTAGCTTGGACCGTCTTTAGGATCAGACCTAAATACTTTAGACTTTGAGCTGGTCTCAAGGCTGACTTGTCGGTATTTATGATCCATCCTAAGCTTTTCAAAATACTGCAATGTGTATATTATGCTCTGTTATAGAGCCTGTACTGAGTGATCTCTGAGCAGGAGGTTGTCCAGATACCCGAGCACCAGGATCCCTTGGGCCCTTAAAAAGGCCCAGTACTGGTGCTAGGACTTTTGTGAACACCGGGGAGCTGTAGCAAGCCTGAAGAGTGAAACTGAAACTGAATCTGAAAATGACGTTCCTCTACTGCAAAACGTAGGAACCTCTGATGAGGCTCAAAGATAGGTACGTGTAAATACGCGTCCTTTATATCGATGGAGGCTAGAAAGTCTCCCCTCTGGAGTGAGGTTATTACTGAGCGGACAGAATCCATCCAAAAGGACTGTTTTAATAGATACTTGTTCAGGGACCTTAGGTCCAAAATGGGCCTTGTGTACCCATTTAGTTACTGAACCGTAAACAGGTTTGAGTAAAACCCTGTGCCCCTTTCGAATACAGGAACTTCTACAATCACTCCTTGATGCACTAAATAATATAGTGCCTGAAGCAATAAGTTTCTTTTTGGAGCATCCGAGAGAACGCTGGATCGTAGAAACTTGAGGGGGAACCCCCCGCAACTCCAGCTTGTAGCTGCGGGATATAATTGAGGTGACCCACTTGTCCTGAATAATTGTTTTCTAAATGTCCGCAAAATGCAGCAGCCTTCCCCCACCCGATGGGCATCCCCTCAAAAGGAGGGCTTGGTGCTGGGTTTAGAAGAATTTTGGACCCAGGGCCTTTTCTGGCCTTGCGGCTTGCCCCTGACCCTAGTGCCCTGTTGTCAGCAGAACTGCCCCGACGCTGAGACATTTGAGGACGCAGCCCCTGGGTTTTTAAACGAGGGTCGTCTGGTGCTTTTCTTCACAGGAAGTAGAGAACTCTTCCCTCCTGAAACCTTTGGATATATTTGTCCAAGTGATCACCGAATAAACGTTCCCCATGAAACGGGAAACCTGCCAATAACATTTTACAAGACAGCTCGGCTGACCAGTTCTTAAGCCAATTTCTTGTCAACAGGGTCTTTCAAGCCCTGTGCGTTATCTACCGCACAAGTTAAGTTCTTCTTTAAGGAAGAGACTGCTGCATCTACAGCTGACATGCTTAATTTTTTAACAAACTTTTCATCCATGGGATATAAAAAGGGAAAACCTCTTAGGAGCAACAAAAGTCCTGTGAGGATGTTCCCAATCAGTGTACACCGCCTGTTTCAACCGGGGATGTTGAGGAAAAGTCTGAGATCTTCAGAGATCCCAAAGAGGACCAGGGGGGCTCAGTCAGCTCTGCATGAGGCAACTTAAAGGCAGAACAAACCATTTTGGTTAGAGTCAGGATTTAAAAGCCTCTGCGACTGAGAGGCAGACATCGACTGGATATCGCCTTGTCCAGATTTCTCGGAAGCAGACTCATCTGCCGGACACTCCACGAATCCTGAGCTTTAAGCTCTTCCCCATACTCAACCCATTCCTGCTCCAGACTAGGAGACTCCGGGAGGGTGATCTGTCATGCTTCCTGCCACCCTGTGGGATGGAGGCAATCATGCCAGCAATCCTGTGCTCTAACCCGGCTAGGGCTGAGGACAGTTCATCCTTAGTTCTAAAGGGTGAAGCAGCAGCGTTGACTGTAGGCACAATACCAGATGATAGGCGCAGCGGCTCAGATTGCCCGGAAGCCTCCGGTCCTTCAGGGGATACAACACTAAAGATACGACTAGGTCCATCAGGAACTACTGACTTAGGTGTGCCTTTCCCTGTGATGTTAGTCCCACTCCTCTTTTGGAAGACATTTAATAGCCACAAACAAAGAGTACTTGGGTGTAGTATTAAAACACCTCAGAAGAGAGACCCTTTAATATGGCTCACCAAGCCCCTATGCAACAATCCTGATAAGCACCTTTTTTTAGTCTGCCAAGCAACACCTGGTGACTCACGTGACCCGGGTAAGGAAAAATAAACCACTGCAAGTGTCTGTTCAGAGCCTGCTCTGTGTCCCACAGCTGCCTTTTGGAAGCCCCACATGCTTGGCCTACACAGCTTAAATAAGCTGGGTGTGTGCCGGAACGTTCTGTGCGTGGGTGGTCCCGGCGAATGGGCGTGACTGTATTCATGTCCAACGCAAATCAGATAAAGGCTACGGCGCATGTGCGGCGAACCCCCGTGCGCGATGGCCGCCAAACAAACTGCTGATCACAGCGGCGCTGTTGCGAACGCACGTGCGGCATGGCGAACCAAGGCAAAATGGCGCACCGTGCCATCATACAGGTTAAAAAACAGCCAGACACAAGCAAAAAAGGTACACTTTGTAAACAAACAGCTAGCCCAGAACTCCCCCGTATGATCACCGCACACAGGTGTCCAGCTTTTAGCTAGCTTGACTGATTGTTAAAATCACTGGGACACCCCACAATAATAAAATAAAGGGTTTTCACTTACCCGTCCAGGCGCAGGGCCACTTAGAAACTAAGGGCCCAATCTTCACCCTTCACAATGGGTCCCTGTCACTTGGACCTTCAAGGACTGGGTACCCTTTTCTTGTTTAGGGTCCACTCCCTTGGACCTGTACAGCACCCTGCAGGTGCACTGTAGTCCAGGATTTCCACTCAGCAGGGTCCAGCGCATGGAGGCCACATTACAGGCAAAACCTTGCAGGATCTTGAGTCTTCTTTGCAAAGGTCGGGTACCATTTATCCAAGCGTAAAAGCCTGTGTCAAATGGATCCGATCGGTCAATCCCTTAAATCATTTTGGAACCATTTGTGGGGCTAGAGACCTGGAGCTCAGAGAGCTCAAACAAACTGTGCCATCCACCTTGCAGACACTGGTAAAAAACTAAAGTACTTCCTGTATGGGTGGGTTTACAACTGTCCATTTACCTGATGAAGTATAACCCAGCAGGTAATGAATATTAGCCTGACTCTGTGTCCCATGATGTATAAAAAAGAAAATAGCCATTAAAGTGTTTACAAAGAGTAACTGCTATTTTGTTAAGAAAAAAAAAAAAAAAACAATTCCCTCTGTACAACTTTACATTGCAAGGACTTTAACCAATTTTATTGCACATTCCTACCTGTTTTTGCTCTAAAAAAAAAAAGTAG
This sequence comes from Lithobates sylvaticus, assembly GCA_028564925.1. Taxonomy (NCBI): domain Eukaryota; kingdom Metazoa; phylum Chordata; class Amphibia; order Anura; family Ranidae; genus Lithobates; species Lithobates sylvaticus. Next base: position 208,045,577 of record CM053029.1, on the reverse strand, counting down.
TTTGTTCCACTAAGTCTTTTGAATTATGACATTGAATGGGACAAATTATTTTTTAACCACGTCAGCCTCGGAAGGATTTGCCCCCTTAATGACCAGGCCATGTTTTGCGATACGGCACTGTACACTGTACACAAACAAAATTTACATCCTTTTTTCTCCCACAAATAGAGCTTTCTATTGGTGGTATTTGATCACCTATGCGGTTTTTATTTTTTGCACTATAAACAAAGAGCGACAAATTTGAAAAAAAAAAAAACTATTTTTTAACTTTTTGCTATAATACATAACCAAAAAAAAATATATAAAAAAACTGAATGTATTCATCAGTTTAGGCCAATATATATTCTTCTGCATATTTTTGGTTAAAAAAAATCCCAATAGGCATATATTGATTGGTTTGCACAAAAGTTATCGCGTCTACAAACTATGAAATAGATTTAGGGACTTTTATTATTTTTTTTTTATTGTTTTTATTAGTAATGGCGGCGATATGCGATTTTTAGCGGGACTGCAACATTGCGGAGGACAAATCTGACCCCAAATTACACTTTTTGGGAACCAGTGACATTACATTGATCAATGCTATAAAAATGCACTGATCAATGTAAAAATTACACTGGCAGGGAAGGGGTTAACACTAGGTCAATCAATGGGTTAACTGTTTTCCCTGGGTGTATTATAACTGTAGGGGGGGGGGGGGGGGTGGGCTGCCAGGGACATGACTGGGAACAGTAGATCTCTGTCATGTCCCCTGTCAGAACAGGGATTCACCTTTCTTACAAAGGCAGATCCCAGTACTGCCTCTGTACTAGGTGATCGCGGGTTGCCGGTGGACATAAAGTCCGCTCGTACCGTGGGCACGTTCCCGCAGCGCAACTGCACGAGCCGACGTACAGCTACGGCGATTCGTGTAGGAGAGCCAACCTGCCTCCGTATAACAAGGGCGGCTGGTCGGAAAGCAGTTAATGCACTTTCTACATTTGAATTGAGAAACATTGCAGCATCTGCATCCCTTTAGATGTAATTAATCTTCAGGGAGTATCTCACAAAAAAATGTGTTGCAAATCTGATTTTTGTTCCTAGTGAAGGTTTCTTCACACAATCAAAAAAATAAAATTTCTGGGGAAGTTCTGTTCACCAACTATGTACAGAATGCCTCCAGGTTGCCATAGTGCATTGATTTTTACAGAAAAATACAGCCCTGCAGTTTGAAAAAGTAATTTTCTAATACCATTAAATTACAATTTGTGAAAGTGATTGTTATTTTTATAGAAAAAAAATAACGAGACTTTACAAACATGTTATACTTACATGCTCTGTGCAGTGATTGTGCACAGGGCAGCCCAGATCCTCCTCTTCTTGGGTCCCTATTCACCTCTCCTGGCCCCTCCCTCCTGTTCAGTGCCCCAACAGCAAGCAGCTTGCTATGGGGGCACCCAAGCCGAGGCTCTGTGTACACATTTAGACACAGAGCCGCGGTTCGGCCCCGCCCTCTCCACTGATTGGCTAACTGACTTTGATTGACAATGGCGCCGCTGCAGTGTCTCAGCCAGGAGGCAAAGTCTTGGATGGCCAAGGCACTCGTGGACATCGCTGGATCGAGATGGGGCTCAGGTAAGTATTAAGGGGGCCCCCTTAATAAGGGGGGCTGCTGTACACAGAAGGCTTTTTATCTTAATGTATAGAATGCATAAGATAAAAAACCTTCTGCCTTTACAACCACTTAAACTCCCGAAGAGGGAGCAATGCATGCTCTGAAACGCATTGAGTTTTAGTGATTTGAATACATCTGGGACTTCTATTTAATAATATTGTGATTCACCTCTTTATTCTGCAACTTGTTGACTCCCAATATCTAACAGGATTGTTGTTGAGTGCGGCACACCCATTCCTAGGATATAGTGACAGCTTTGAAGTCGGCTATGGATTCCTGCAATGTAAGATTGTCAGCCGGGACACAAATTTGTGTTTTCTCGGCCACTCGCCAAGGTAAGCTGCACATTGATTTCAATTTTCCTGTTCACCTACCAATACTTGTAGATGGGTTACGCTCCGTTTTGTTTTTTAGTATACATTCCATTGTGAGGATTTGCAATCAGCTGCTGGAAGAAGAAACTATATATACCAGACTTTTATGCTGAAGTGCTAATACCCCCCCCCCCCCCCTCCCAGTGTGGAGCTGTGGATTTTGTATTAAAAGAAGCAATTGCATATGTACCATTTTTGTTGTTGTTATATTCCCCCCCCCCCCCCCCCCAAAAGTGAAGTAAAGCTGACCATACACTGATTGAATTTGGGCTGTTGCTTGACCAACCTCAATTTGAAGTTTGAAGTAACCATAAGAGAGGCAGAGAGGCTGTGATTCCAGCGCTTTTTATGATGAGTTTTTTTTCAGATACATTTGTTCACAATGCCTTTAGGTGCAGAGGTGACTGACCGCGTTTAATGCTTGTGTAGAGTACTTGGATATGCATAACCTAGGCACAGATTATTAAGTAGTTAAAGGGATATTATGTCATACTTACCACCTCTGTGCCATGCTTTTGCACAGAGCAGCCCTGATCCTCCTCTTCTCAGTCCCCCCCTCCTCCAGCGCTTTTGGCCCCTCCCATTGACCAGTGCCCCAGCTAGAAATCTGCTTGCCAGAGGCACTAGTGCGTGTTCGCTCCCAAGCCCCGCTCCATGCATCCATAAGAAACAGAGCCGGGCTCGGCCCCGCCCCCCGTTCTATCTCATTGGCTCACTGGCTGTGATTGCTTTGTCTCAGCCAATGATGAGAGAGACCTGTGGACAGCTGGGGCTCCTGTGTACATCGTTGGGTCGAGAGGAGGCTCAGGTGACTATTAAGGGGGCTGTGGAGGAAGTGAAAAAACCTTCAGTCTTTACAACCATTTTAAAAGAAATCTATTGTCACAGCATAAGCTTTTATTTTAGAACATCATCAATGTAAAAGCAATACAAACAAACAATGGTTGTTTTTGACAATCCAATATAAGCTTACTTAAAACATGAAAAAATATTTTCTAAGTGCTGCATGGCAGCTGGCCATGTCTTTACACAACTTTCTGGATTCCCTCCATGCTTTGCAGTTCTCCTCGGCTGTTTAATTTCAATTTCTAAGGACTACATATCCCATGGTACCTCTGTGCCTGCAAGCAGTGATTGCTGTACTGACTCCGCCTCCTGAAACTCCTCCTCTCATCACCTCTGGAGTTCAGAAGGCAGGCTGTCAGAATTCTGTGACACAGCAGTGCCTATCAACAAAAGACATAGTGAATATGTGTCACAGAATTCCTGGAAGTAAATGTGTTGGACGCTCCACAGCACCACTTGGCTGGAACTTGTAAAGAAGAAATTTAAAATGCTGCATATTTAATTGAAAAAAAATGTAAATATAGATATGTTCTTTTTTCAGTTCTGAACATAATAAATACCCATTCAAAAGAAAACACTAGCAAAAGGGAACCAAAACACATTTTTTAGCACCTGAAGTCCAATGAACCAAAGCTTAGCTGGAGATAACATGCTATTAAATAAAGGTAATTGAGGTCAAATTACTTCACCCAACTCCAATGTATTCAAGTCTGAACATCTTCTATAATGATTTGTTTATAGTCTTTTTTTTTTTCTTGCTGGGTCGACATAAATCCATGATCCATTTTCCATTTCCCTTGTGCCCTTGCTATTATACAGCATCCCTGAAGATTACATTTTAGGGAGCCAGACATTACAGCGCGTGCACCTTCTCTGCAAGGTGATGGATAGTAGCATAAAAAGGTGTCTTGCTAACATTTTAATTAGCTCTGCTGGGAGATGGGGATGGCACACATCTGATATTTTATGCAGCAGCAACTTTTTTTTTTTTTTTTTTTTTTTTAGAAAACAGAAAATGACTTTCCTCAGCCCTCGTGAATGTGTGTGACATTTCCAATTTAGCTGGCGAGATTAGGTCCCGGTACCAAATATTTTGGCCAATTTGCATCAATTACACAAATGAGGTCTTAATAAGCAAAAAACGAGGATTAAACCTTGGCCGGCACATATCAAAGCTGCCACAGGCTTTTTATAGAAAGGAAAAGGGGATTCAAGAGGTATTTGTTTATCCAACAAAAATGGGACTGGTTACATGATGGCATACCTTCCAACTTTTAGAAAGAGATGATGTTGAAAAAGTGGGCATAGCACTGAATACTAGGCATGGCTTAAAACAGCCTGGTTAAATCGAGTACAAATTATTCAGATGAACCGCACATACTGTATTTACCATTCTTCCAATATAAGCATTATTTGACACATTCTGCATGATAACCTCTTGTTTGTACGAATTATCCACAAAACAAAAATGATGGAAAAAAATAAATAAATAAAAAAAAGAAAAAAAAAAAAACTCTCAGCCTTGCTATATATACACATATGCTGCAGTCCCTGTTCACATCTTGAAGGATAAGTTCACCTTTTGTAACATGTTATACCCATACAGTGGAGGAAAAAAGTATCTGCTCCACTGCTGATTTTATACGTTTGCCCACTGAGAAAGAAATGGTCAGTCTATAATTTTAATGGTAGGTTTATTTTAACAGTGAGAGACAGAATAACAACAAAAATATCAAGAAAAAACGCATTTCAAAAAAGTTATAAATCGATTTGCATTTTAATGAGTGAAATAAGTATTTGATCTGCTATCAGCAGGATTTCTGGCTCCCAGGTGTCTTCTATACAGGTAACATGCTGAGATTAGAAAAGCACTCTCTTAACCGCTTGCCGACCGGTGCACGACGATGTACGTCGACAGAATGGCACGGACAGGCATAAGGGCGTACAGGTATGTCCCCTTTAAGATGCTGCCGTGCCATCGGACGCACGCTCGCGCCGGTCGGGACCCCCGTGAGGCCGGTTGCGGGTCCCGTGGACTCGATCGCCGCGGGGATACCCGCGATCGTCTCACGGGAAGGCTGACCGGGGAGATGCGGAAATAAACAGCATCTCCCCTTTCTCCCCGTTCAACTAGTGACGCCGATCTCTGCTCCCTGTGATTGGAGCAGAGATAAGCATTCACTAGCTGACAGCCACGCCCCCCCCCCACAGTAAGAAACACACCTCTAGGCACACTTAACCCCTACACTGCCACCTAGTGGTTAACTCCTTCACTGCTAGTGTCATTTACACAGGAATCAACGCATTTAAATAGCATTGATTGCTGTATAAATGACAATGGTCCCAAAAATGTGTCAAAAATGTCCTATGTGTCTGCCATAATGTTGCAGTCACAATAAAAAAAAAAAAAAAATCACTGATCGCCGCCATTACTAAGAAAAAAAAAATTATTAATAAAAATGCTATAAAACTATCCCCTATCTTGTAAATGCTATAACTTCTGCGCAAACCAATCAATAATCGCCTATTGCGATTTTTTTTTACCAAAAATATGTAGAAGAATTCGTATTGGCCTAAACTGAGGAAAAAAAATGTTTTTTTTATATATTTTTGGGGGATATTTATTATAGCAAAAAATAAAAAAGAATGCGTTTTTTTCAAAATTGTCACTCTTCTTTGCTTATAGCGCAAAAAAAAAAAAAACCGCAGGGGCAATCAAATACCACCAAAAGAAAGCTCTATTTGTGGGAAAAAAGGACGTCAATTTTGTTTGGGAGCCACATCGCACGACCGCGCAATTGTCAGTTAAAGCGACGCAGTGCCGAATCGCAAAGGGGCCTGGTCCTTTGGCTGCAAATTGGTCCGATCTGAAAGTGGTTAATCACCACTTGGGTTTTTATTTTTTGCTAAACAAACAAAAAAAAAAGACAGATATTTTTGGAAAAAAAAAAACAACATGTTTCATAGTTTGTTATAAAATTTTGCAAAAAGGGTAATTTTTCTCCTTCATTGATATTTGCTGATGAGGCTGCACTGATGGGCACTACTGATGGGCTGCACAGATAAGGCGACACTGATAAGACGGCACTGATGGGTGGCACTGATCGGTAGTATTGATAGGCAGCACTGGTGAAGAGGCAATGATTGGTGACATTTATAGGTGGCACTGTGGGCACTGATAGGAGACACTGTAGGCACTGGTAGGTGGCACTGGTGGGCACTGGTAGGTGGCAAATGTGGGCACAGAAGCCACTGCAGAGGCTCTCCGCGATCGGGACTGATATCCCTCTCACAGCCGCCGGTGCCCGGCTTTTTTTGTTCCTTCTCACGCTACCAGCGTAAGGAGGAAAAATAGCCGATTACCGGCTCTGTTCACATCACATGATCAGCTGTGCAGGCCGCTCGAGCATAGGACGACGTCTATGTACGCCCTCCTGGCAAATTAGGTCCACGCTGTAGCCGTCTTTCAGCTATAGCGCGGACGGGAAGTGGTTAAGAATGGCAGCAAATAATTCTGTTTATCTAAAGCAGTCTTTCCCTTTTTTCGGAGGTGGAGAGCTTAAGTTACATTTGTGAGGAGAGCTAAGAGAGCTGGTTGGAGGGGGTGGGGACTGGGAAGGGGAAGGGTGAAGGGGAAGGGGACACACACACCCCTCAGACAGCAACAGAGCTGAGACTGTCTCAATTTTTCTCATGGTGTAAGGAAAACTCATCAGATATGCTTCATGTTAATAGCAGAGGGTGGAGGCAGTGGACAGGTATGACACTTGGTGCTCTGGACTGAGTAGACACTAGGCTTTTTTCATATTTCATGTCTAAAGGTTTATAACCAAGACATGTTCTGGACTTGGACACAAGGATTTCGTCCACATCCTTGGAAGCTTAGGACAATTGGGGGTGCATAAAATAGTATAATCATTTCAGATTTATGCATGGTTGATCTAAGCCATCTATTAAAGTATCTTGTCCATTCACAGCCATTTCCTTTGTTTATTTCTTTGTGTTAAGATTTTACCCAGAAAACTGTTTGCAGTATGTAAGAGCCAAAGCATGTACATACATTGTCCAGAGAGCTAATGAACTTTGAACACACACATCTTGTTTGGAGAAGGAAAGGTACCAGTGAGATCAAAAATACAAATAACCCCTGTCAAGTCCAATCACACATTGATATTCACTCAACAGGGAGCAACGAGAATCAAAAGGGCCTTGGGAATTGTTACTAGCTGGTAGGGGTGCAACGGATCAAAAAACTCACGGATCAGATCGATCCTCGGATCAGGAGTCACGGATCGGATCATTTTTCGGATCAGCAAATAATAATTGAATTTTCAAAAACCTGTGAAAATTCCGCCACCATATAGTCCCCACTGTAATATCCACGTCATCTCCCCCACTGTAATATCCACGTCATCTCCCCCACTGTAATATCCCCGTCATCTCCCCCACTGTAATATCCACGTCATCTCCCCCACTGTAATATCCACGTCATCTCCCCCACTGTAATATCCACGTCATCTCCCCCACTGTAATATTGGCTGGGTATCGCAGAGTATTGGCTGGGTATCGCAGAGTATTGGCTGGGTATCGCAGAGTATCGCAGAGTATTGGCTGGGTAATGCAGAGTATCGCTGAGTATTGGCTGGGTAATGCAGCATATATGCAGGGTAATGCAGCATATATGCAGGGTAATGCAGAGTATATGCTGGGTAATGCAGAGTATATGCAGGGTAATGCAGAGTATATGCAGGGTAATGCAGAGTATATGCAGGGTAATGCAGAGTATATGCAGGGTAATGCAGAGTATATGCAGGGTAATGCAGGGTAATGCAGGATATTGGCTGGGTAATGCAGGGTATGTTTACAAGTGATCGCTCCGTCAAATGGCCGGGTGTACAAAGATGGCCGCCGCCGCCGCTCCGGAGCTAGGCCGAAGCCGCGGCCTTTCCTAAGGCCGAGGCCGCGGAGCGCTCCGCGGATCGCGGGGTGTGCCGATCCGAAAGGGGTGGCCCGTTCGGATCACGGATCGGCGACGATCCGTTGCACCCCTACTAGCTGGTGCCTTAGGTGTGACTGATGCATCAGCATGTCTTTTGATGTCCATGTATATGGGATCTTTAAAGAGGAGTGTCCCTTAAAAAAAAAAAAAAAAAAAAAATAAAAGTCAGCAGCTACAAATACTGCAGCTGCTGACTTTTAATAATCGAACACTTACCTGTTCCAGGGTCCAGCGAAGCGGGGGATCGAAGCCCCACTCATTCACCCCTCCGCTCAGTGGCGCCGGCATTATAACTGTGGGCACCCGGCTGTGGCTTCACAGCCGGGCATCCACTGTGCATGCGTGATTGGCCTCGCAGTCATCTGGGACCCGTCACGTGTCCAGATGACTGACAGGAGGGAGGGGGCAGAGCTGAGCCCTTCCTGCACCAAGGGGGAAGTGATGTCACTTAGCTTGGGCACTGAAGGAGGCAGACTACGAGGGACCCCCCTAGCAACAGGCATTTAGAGGCGAGTTAAAAAAAAAAAAAAAATCCAAATTTTTTTTTTTTTTAGGAATTTTAATCATATTTTTTTTTTTGGGTGGGAAACACCACTTTAATGTAAAATTATGCTGTGCCCAGGCACAGCAAAGCAGAAGAGTCACTTTGATGCTGACCCAACCAGTTGCTTATAGTCTCCTTCTGTTTACTCCCCTACTGGGGAAACAGTGACAGGGTGGATAAAAATCCAAAAAATCAGATTTTTTTGATTTTTATCAAATTAATTTTAAAGGTGTTGTAAAGGCAGAAGGTTTTTTATCTTAATGCATTCTATGCATTAAGATAAAAAAAACCTTGTGTGTATAGCAGCCACTCCAGCACCCCCCTAATAACTTACCTGAGCCCCATCTCTCTCCAGCAATGTTCACGAATGCCTAAGCCGTCCGGGACACTCCTTCTGATTGGCTGAGACACAACAGCGGCGCCATGGGCTCCCCCACAGCTGTCAAAGTCAGTCAATTAGGGGAGAGAGGGAGCAGGGCCGGTCCGGGCTCCGTGTCTGAATGTAAACACGGAGCTGTGACTCGGCTCCAGTGCCCACATAGCAAGCTGCTGACAGTGGGGGCACTCGATAGGAGGGAGGGGACAGGAGCAGAAAAGAGGGACCCAAGAAGAGGAGGATCCAGGCTGCTCTGTGCAAAACAAACTGCACAAAAGAGGGAAGTATACCATGTTTGTTATTAAAAAAAAAAAAAAAAGGAGACTTTACAATCACTTAATAAAATGCTTTTGGAGTAAAAATCTAAAGATAGTATTCTATTTAAGATACATTAATAATTTAGTTTATTCAGCATGAAATGGAGCTTAGTTATGTAGCATTATGATGCTGAATATTCTGCAATATTTACATTTTTTTGGTAAACTCATTCAATGAATGCATCTGCAAGCTGAGATAATGCACTGCATTGATGCATTCACACAATTTCACAGTAACCAAGAGACAAAACAAAGTTCATGAATATTCCTTTATCCCATTGTTTTGAAAATCTATGTACACAACAAGCTGTATGATTATTTGAAGAGAAATGCATCTTCAGACCCCTTTCACACTGCCAGCGTTTTTCAGGCGCTACAGCGCTAAAAATAGCACATGTATAGCGCCTGAAAAAAGCTGCTCCATGCACCCCAGTGTGAAAGTCCGAGGGCTTTTACACTGGAACGGAGCGCTGCTGGCAGGGCGTCACAAAAAGTCCTGCCAGCAGCTTCTTTGGAGCGGTGAACTCGCCGCTCCTCCACCGCTGCGATACCGCCGACAAAAACGCTGCTCCGGCTCTAAAACTACGGTAAAGCGGTGCTAAAATTGTGCCGCTTTACTGCTGACGCCGGCCGCGGCTCGGTGTGAAAGCCGTCTAAGTGTGAGGAAAAGCAAGCAGTCAAAATGAAAGTGAAACCTTCTAAGCAACTTATAAACCTTGTGATCTTTCTGCACATAGCTTGAAGTGCTTTATTGCTCCCTTGAGAAACGAAATGGCAACAGGTCGTAAAAGAGACCCAGCTTAGGAATATTTTAATGAAGTTCCTTTACCTATGGGTAAAGTAGGTATGGGTGCAAAATGCAAGCAAGGCAACAAAGATACAAGGCCTGGCAAGTTCTTTTGTTTGTTTTTTCAAAGATAATTTGTTTATGCACTTCAGTTACTAAACATTGATGTTTAAGCAAATACAAGAATATGTACCATAATGTTATTGTTTAAATTAAATAAAAGAATTTGAGTAGTTCTCCAACTATGTGTGATTAACTTAAAATTGGTTCTGATGTCGCTGTTTTACTAACCCGACAGCTTATTATTCTAAACGGGAAACCTTCATTTTGTTTGCAAATATTAAAGATTCTAACTACCAGCAAGAATAAGTCCTTACATTTAAAGCGCACCTGTCATTTCAGATCCATCATGGCAGCACATATTAGCAGGCTTCCATTCACCTGCTGCCGCCACCACGTCCCTCACCTTGTTGTGCCACTGCCGCATCCCATTAAAGTGAATAGGACTGTAGGTGAGTCAACAGGACAGAGATGACAGTTGCGCTTTAAAAATTATGATCTAAATCAAGCCTTTTTGCTAGCGATTTAAATCAAATCTACCCTGCATAGTGACACATGAGCCTATTTATGAGTACAGGAAAGCATGTGACTCAGTTATCTTCCTCCCATGCGAGACAGTGCTGGTTCTAGATGACTAGAGGCTCAGCGATCCAACATTGTCACAATGGAGGTGGGGAGACAGACCTGTGTAAGTTCCAAAGTCTCGACTGGGAGATGACATTCTTCAGGGTAAACAGAGCAGTGGGGGAATAAAAGTATAAATAGCTACTAGAGTCGGAAATAAAGTTAACATGCTGCTTTGCCCTGCATGAGCCAAAGTGATATCATGGCAGAAACATGGAAGCTGGTATTGTGGAATGTTTCTTTCAAGAAATTGATGGTTCCTGGGTTGTCATGTTCATTGTACAACTCAATACTTAGCAAGTCACTGACTGGAACACACCTCTGAATTAGGACTTACAACTTTACTGGTTACATATTTGCCAGTCAGTGCTCACATCTCTATCATGACAGGAGAGCTGGAGGATATCAGACAAACTGAATTTCCAACAGCATAGAGAAACACTGTTGTCAAGATGATAGATAACAGATGATCAATTGGAACTGAGGGCTGAGAAAACATCAAGAACATTTGCCATAACTCTTTGGAACTTACTGTGTTCCAGAAATGACAGCTCCAGTACTCTACTGCAATCTTTGCTTCTGCCCATACTGGGACATTCCTTCTTCTGCCTAAGGGTGGCCAGTGTTGATGCAACTTGATGTGCAATGTAGTTGTATTACCTAGACCAGGGGTCTCCAAACCATGGCACTCCAGTTGTTTAGGAACTACAAGTCCCATCATGCCTAGTCATGTCTGTGAATGTCAAAGTTTTCCAATGCCTCATGGGATGTGTAGTTCCGCATGTGTAGTTACAGCTTGAGGGCCGTAGTTTGGAGATCCCTGACTAAACAACAGGTTCCATGGCGGGACACAGCTCTGTGCTCTGCGGCTCATCCTCCAGTCCATCCCATTTTTGTTGCCAGCCTGCGTTGCATCCTTGCCAACAGAACCCTGGAAATGTATATATTAGTGATTCTGCAATAAAGTCATATTGCTTTTAACCTATGCGGATCTGGCACCCTTTTATTCTCTTCACAAGTCTATGAGGGATTCCCAGGCCCTTTTTAGGAGCTGCCAATAACTGCCTTTATCTCCAAATTGAATATCCAGCTATTATTCCTATTACTTCATTCCTCTAACAATTATGAACTTTGATATTATTTTGTAAATCTGCATGTCAGTGAAGCGCTGATCTACTTGCTAATCTTAGCTGTTTTTTTGCATCCATTTATAGATGCCTATAGTGTGCAGTACACTGAGCAGGTGTTTTTGACAGGCACGTTGTGTCTTCTGTACAGGAAGTGAGGCCAGATCTCCTCCAAACAGAGACAAGCGCAACAATAAAAACCTTGGAAAGCTTTCACCTTCCTCCAAAGCTAAAAAAAAATAAAAAATTTGTCTTGAGTTCCACTTTACCTTGCTGTCTTTCTCTTAGCTACTTAAAAGGACAGTTCCACCAAAGAAGAAACTGCTGCCTTGAACACTTAATATATATCGTGATACAGCCACTCTACAATACTGCCCATGTATAAACTAATCACTACCCACTGAGAATCTGGGTTCTTCTCAGAGACAAAAACAGATGGTTCAACTTGTAAATCTTCCTTTCAATGTGTAAATCCCTGCTCTTCTGCCACAGTACAGCTAAACACATTTCTTGTTAAACAATAGAAAGTGACAAAGCACTACTGCCAAGGGATAAGCTGTGCATGTACCAGGGGGTCAAATGTGCAACTTCACACATTCAATTCTCACTTGTTCAAAATACAAAAATACCTTCTCAAACTGTTTCCAGGAATATAACATATCCCAGATGACAACGTAATCCAGGTATTTTTAACCCACAGATAACCATGTGAATAAAGCACATTTGTAAACCTCATGTACATGAGTGCCTTTCTCCATAATACATTTAGCTGGAGAACAGCAAAACCATTCCAAAAAGAAGATGGAATGCTCTTCTGCATAAACACCTAGATGATGTTTAGAATATATGTGCCAACAGGCTCCGCAATTCTATTCCAAGTAATAAGAGACCCAATTTACTAATAACAAAAGCATATATAAGAAGCACATGGCCCTTCCTGGTTATAAATCTTTGCTCCAAATGGTAGAAAAACCAAACTGTGCATGTCCATGTAGGTGCTGCTTTTTCTTTGTTCCCTATGCTATTCAGAAATTTGAAGAAAGTGCAGAACTACAGTTTGCAAAATATATTTAAAGTGAAATTCCCAGAAATGCAAACTTGCACTTCCCAACTGTCCTAGATACTCTTATGCCCCGTACACGTGGTCGGAAACTCCGATGGAAAATGTCCAAATGTTGTCGGAAAATCCGCCCGTGTGTGGGCTTCATCTGACTTTTTCCGTCTGAACTTCCAACGGAAAAAATTTGAGATCCTGCTCTCAAATTTTCCGACAACAAAATCCGATCAGACTTTTTCCAATCGTGTGTAGAGAATTCCGACGGACAAAGTGTCACGCATGCTCAGATCAAATTACGAGACCAACGCTATTGGCTACTAGCCTCTACGTAGTTCCGTCGTACGCAACGAACGTCACCACTTTCAGAATGATCGGATTTTCCGACAACTTTGTCCGACCGTGTGTATGCAACACCAGACGGATCAGACGGATTTTGTGGTCGGAATTACCGACCGTGTGTACGGGGGCTTAGTTCTGCCTCTCTCAAAATGCTACTCTTTCAGGTTGAATAAAATCCAGCATAATTCAACCACTTCTTGGGGGAAGCCCTACATGACCAGCATGTTGGATGAAAAAAATCCCCCATCCACATATTTGGGGCAGATGGGGGAATCCTTCCCGCTGTCCTATTGTAGGAGGGGAGCCTTCCTGCTGGACTTCAGAGGTGATGAGAGGAGGCGTTTTAGAAGGCAGTTTCACTACAGGAATCACTGCTTGCAGGCAGAAAGTTACAATGGGATATGTAGTCCTTAGAAAGTGAAAGTAAACAGTAGAAGAGAAGCTGCAAAGCATGCAGGGAATCCAGGATATTGTAGAAAGAGATGAACAAAGTTGTGCATTAACTGTATTCCTAAATCTTACTTCATTTTAGCCTTTTATAATCCATTGTACAAATAGATTTAAAATGAAATGTCCAGAAGTGCAAATTTATTTAACCGCTTCAGCACCGGGCCATTTTACACCCTTCCTTACCAGAGCACTTTTTGCGATTCGGCACTGCGTCGCTTTAACTGACAATTGCACGGTCGTGCGATGTTACACCCAAACAAAATTGACGTCCTTTTTTTCCCACAAATAGAGCTTTCTTTTGGTGGTATTTGATCGCCCCTGCGGTTTTTATTTTTTGCGCTATAAACAAAAGAAGAGCAATAATTTTTAAAAAAAAACACAATATTTTTTACTTTTTGCTATAATAAATATCCAATTTTTTTTTTTAAAAAAAAAACGATTTTTTTACTCAGTTTAGGCCGATACGTATTCTTCTACATATTTTTGGTAAAAAAAAAAATTGCAATAAGCGTATATTGATCGGTTTGTGCAAAAGTTATAGCGTCTACAAAATAGGGGATAGATCTATTGCATTTTTTTATTTATTTATTTTTTACTAGTAATGGCGGCGATCTGCGATTTTTTTTTCGTGACTGTGACATTGCGGCGGACACTTCGGACACTTTTGACACATTTTTGGAACCATTCACATTTACACAGCGATCGTTGCTATAAAATTGCATTGATTACTGTGTAAATGTGACAGGCAGGGAAGGGGTTAACACTAGGGGGCGCTGCAGGGGTTAATGTATTCCCTATATGTGTGATTCTAAATGTGGGGGGGAGGGGACTCAAGGGGAGGAGACCGATCATGTGTTCCTCCGTACTGGGATCACATGATCGGTCTCCTCTCCGTTGACAGGACGTGGAGCTGTGTGTTTACACACACAGCTCCATGGTCCCGCACGGTCCCGTTGTTTTAACGGGCAATCGCGGGTGCCCGGCGGACATCGCGGCCGCCGGGCACTCGCACCGGGTCCCGCGCGACGGCGCGCGCGCGCCCCCCGGGCGGCCGGGAATGGGAGGACGTCATATGACGCCCACCCAGGATGGGAGATCCACCTTGTGGGCGTCATATGACTATGGGCGGGTAGGGAAGTGGTTAAGGAATACAAATTAAGGAGTATAAATATTGTACATCAGCACTCAGATTGGGAGAGGGAAGGGGGCAGTACTTGGGGCCAATTAATTTCCCTGCAGACAAAGAATGTGCTGAAAGTATTAAGTGGGAAGAGTTGACCTCATCAGTGCTACTCCCTCCATTGTTCAATCACTGTCTGGGAGCAGTATGATAACCTGGCTGTAATTATATACCCAGGGCTCAAGTCCTGCAGGAACGCATGGGAACGGAGTTCCTGTACTTTTTCCACAACAGGAACTCAGATCCCGTTAGCAGCCGTGTCCTGCAAGACTTTGAAGTATGCGAGCTGTGTGGCAGGTGCTACACCAGCAGCTGCCGACAAAGCTTGCAATAGTAAGTTCTGCACACCTGATCATTCAGGCATTGCTAGTAGGGGGCCCCATGATAGCTTCGATCAGAATGATGCGCTCCTTCCCGCTGGCCCCTCCTGATTTTCTGTCTCCTCACCCCCCCCCCCCCCAGTCTCCTGTATACTTGCTCTGTGTGTCCTGCTGAATCCCCCCCCCCCTCCTCTATCTTCAGTGCCATATGATGAGAGAACCCAGAGGAGGAGCACAGCTATTCTGCTCACAGGACATGCAGGGAGAGAGGTGAGCTGAGGGAGGAACATCAGTTTGGGGTGGTAAGCTGAGCACAATACCTGGCAAAGTTTAATGCCAGGAGGGAAGTTAATGTGGAAATATGTGAAGGGTTGGAATAGCAGCGAGTGTGTGTTGGAGCCCTGCAGAGTTTGCAGCCCCCCAAGCCAACATACATCTCCTAAGCAGGAACACATCACTATCTCCCCAAGCATTCTGTCCAGATAATGTGCAGTTAATTTATGACCTTTCCGTTTAACCCTGTGTTATCCAAACTCTGTTCAATGAAAAGTGTAAACTCACCACATAAACACTCTATATACAAAATAACATTCCCCAATAAAGATCAGAACATGATGTTCACATTTGCAGGGAAGCACAATTGAATGAATGCCGATTATTCAGAGAATTACCGTATTTATGTTTATTGAGGATTGTTTTTTTTATGTACTAACAGTTTCATACACACAATACGAAAATTGGATCAAAAATACCACTTTTGAAGCGTTCGTGCATATGAACGTATCATTTTTTTTTTTTGGTGGGCGAGTGGATCTTGGGTGGGAGTTCCCACACTTTTTTCCCCAGGACTTGACCCCTGTATATACCTGTAGTAGAGAACAGGACACCACTATGGCTGTGCTATCTAGTAAGGCTGTGTATATCTCAGTACTGGATGGACAAATAAGCAAATTCTTTGGCAGGTAATACAATGCATTTATATTTCAACTGCAAATTTATCTATTTGCCTGGAGTTCAGTTTGAGCTGTGTCAAGGATGCCATTGTCCTTAGCCAAGAGATTCTGTTATGATGGGTGATACGGGCTTGCACAATTCAAAGGCTTGTATAAAAGAGTCCACTTCCAAGTAAATACAGTCACTCAGTCACCATGCAGTTTGATGGCTGTAAACACACAGCACCTGTTCGATTTTTGGGGTTTGGGGTGCCATGTACAATTAATGGCACCTGCATGCATCTAACATGGGTGGCATGTTTCCAGGCAGTATGGAAATTTCAGGGAATTAATTAAACTACATGATCAGAAAAGAAAAACATTTTGCCTATAGCATCAAATTCGATGTTTCGTTTCTATGGCCACACTTCATAAAAAAAATGTCAGCTGTATTTGGTTAGTATGCACAGAAAAAGAAAAAATGATTTAATTATATAGCTGATGCTTAACAAT
Organism: Lithobates sylvaticus; assembly: GCA_028564925.1. Taxonomy (NCBI): domain Eukaryota; kingdom Metazoa; phylum Chordata; class Amphibia; order Anura; family Ranidae; genus Lithobates; species Lithobates sylvaticus. The sequence goes on along the minus strand of CM053029.1, from coordinate 208,029,078 downwards.
ACAGAAATCAGATTGTGTATAAAACCGTTATTGTTGGTTATAGTACACATTAATGCATAATGTTGCCATTTTCCTTTCATCTATTGGTACGGAACAAGGCGTTTGTACTCCAAGGCGCTGTGTTTTGATTACGCACCTTACACATAATTGAAGGAAACAACATTTGCAGAATGCAGAGTGAATGTAGGCAATAGGTCTATGTGCAATGACAAAAAACGTTCACCTTTTCCTTTAAAAAGGAAAGAATGACAGCTTGAGTTGGAGAATAATAATAGAGCTGAAAACATTGCAGTTTCTGATGACATAAACACAGTCACTGGGGTGATATGGAGCAGGAAGGACGACACTGATTGTGCATAAGATCTATACAAGTCATAATAGGCTGTCTTTACATAGACTTAAATGGTCATCATTATAGGTCTGTGGTATATATTTAAGGAAAATTCTATGGCCACAGAACACACTTTCGTTTTATAACATCAGCATTGCAATAACAATACAAACAATAGTTATTTTTGACCATTTAACCACTTGCCGACTGCCTGCCGTCAATTGATTGAATGGCACTCCTGCGCAAATCAGCGTAGCTGTACGGCGGGCGCTTTAAGGAGTACAGGGGGCCTGCACATTTTAGTTCTAAATGTCAGCTGCAATTTATATCTTGCAAATTCATTTTATATTGTTTCAGAAATGTTTCACCATTACAGCCTGGTCAGTGACCATCTGCAGCCTCACAATTGCAGCCTGATCAGTGCCCATCTGCAGCCTTTACATTGCCCATCAATGCAGCCTGCTCAGTGCCCATTTGCAGCCTCACCTTTGCCGGATTACACAGAGCCATGATCTCCTGTGTGCCCAGCGCATGCAGTCACTCACAGTCCCGCCTCCTGTGTGTGATTGAGCTCCGGGTACACAGGAGATCACGGCTCTGTGTAATCTGGCGGCGCTTGCTCCCTCCCTCCACTCAGAGGCAGACAGGAATCAGCGTATAACATGCACCCACGATTTGCCCCCAATTTTCAGGGGGGAAAAGTGTGCGTTATACACCGATAAATACGGGAAAATATTTTTTTTGTACAAACACACACACTGTATGTCAAAAAGAAAATGATAAAGTATTCAGACACACTTCACTTTTTTCATTGTCATGTTGCAGCCTGATACTATTTGTTTAAATTATTTTTTTTCTCATCTTGCAGGTTTTTTTTTGGGGGGGGGGGGGGGGGGGGGGGGTCTTTTTTTTGGGGGAAGTTTACAACCCCTTTAAACTGCATTGAAAATCTGTGGAATGACTTCTGTGGACTGCAGTCCACAAACGGTCACCATCAAATTTAACTGAACTTGAGCAATTCTGGTAAGAAGAGTGGGCAAATACTGCAAAGTTAGTAGAGACCTATCCCAACAGACTAGGGCTCATTTACACTTGCTTCGGCTTCAACACACATTAACAGCTAGTTTACACTTGCTTAAAAACATGACTTCAGACAGGCTTTGTTAAAACTCTCCAAACGCTAGTCGATGCTCCTGTCACTAAATAAAATGGTTAGCTTACAGTCCTGTTTACACTTTGCTTTTGCTTTGCTTCAAAAATTATACCCCATGTAGCTTTCGTGATGTTTTAAAACCTCCATAGAAGTCAATGGCAAAGCTCGCTTGAAGCCCTACCGAAGCCTTATCGAAGAACCAAGCAAAAGTGAGGTGTAAACAGGACTGTAAGCTAACCATTTTATTTAGTGACATGAGCTTTGACTGTCGTTCAGAGAGTTTTAACAAAGCGTGTCTGAGGCCAGGTTCACACTGCTACGATATGACAGTCGTACCACTTTGGATCCGGCTTTGCTCTGTGACTTGAAGTCCGACATGCATCCAACTTCAATGAACAGGGGTCCGACATTGATCCCAGACAATACCAGGCACTGTGTCTGGTATGAATCTGGTATGAACTCCATGCAAAATGTTAAGAAAACCAGCATGGGTTCCCCCTCCAAGAGCCCTTCGGTCTGGTATGGATTTTAAGGGAACCCCCTACGCTGAAAAAAACCGTGATGGGGTCCCCCCAAAATCCATACCAGACCCTTATCCGAGCACAAAGCCCGGCAGGTCAGGAAAGGGGGTGGGGACGAGCGAGCGCCCCCCCCCTCCCGAACCATACCAGGCTGCATGCCCTCAACATAGGGGGTGAGAGCTTTGGGGCAGGCCCTGCGCCCCCCCAAAGCACCTTGTCCCCATGTTGATGAGGACAAGGGCCTCTTCCCAAAAACCCTGGCCGTTGGTTGTCGGGGTCTGCGGGTGGGGGCTAACAAGAGGACCCCCAGATCCCAGCCCCCACCCTATGTGAATGAGTATGGGGTACATTGTACCCCTAAGCATTCACCTAAATAAAGTGTCAAAAATAAAACACATTACACATATTTTTAAAGTAATATATTAAGGCAGCTCCGTTGTCTTTTCTGATCTCTTCTCCCCTCTCCAGGTCTTCTACGCTGATATCTTCTATCCCTCTCCGGTTCTTCTCCCTCTGTTCGCTGTCTTCTGCCTCTGCTGGGTCTTCTCCGCTATCTTCTCGCTCTTTAGCTGGGTCTTCTCCCGATGTTGACTGAACGATCTCTCCCGCTATAATGCCCGATGCGCGCTGTGCCACTACTTATATTGGCATGTGGCGGGGTCACCAAGTGGCGTCATCCGGAGGCCCCACCCCCCTTATGACATGACCACCCGAGACATGATGGGGATGGGAGGTGGCGTCATAAGGGGCGAGCCTCCAGTGAATAGTGCAAAAGGAAAGAAAAACTGCGCTGTCTTATAAAGATATTGAAAAATATATGTATACTAGCGGCCTGCACAACAGGTAACTGTAATGAGTGAATAAAATTTAAATATAAAAAAGTGCGGCGCTCATAGAGCACGAAAAATAACAATCAATGTCTAAAAATGATGATACTAAATTATGATACAGTATCCAAAAATAAAAATTAATATATGAATGTGTGTCACTAAAAATAGTGAACAAACAAATATGATAAATCAAATGGATTGTGAATCAAAAGATCATATATATATGGAAAGGGTTGGTAGACCTACTAATCACATAATCGCATAGATCACATATACAATAAATATGACAGTAGAAAAATCTTGAATATATATCACCATATAAACAAAACCATATAGCAATGTGTGTTACAAATAGTGATCTAAGCAAAAAACACCACCTAATAGTGACATAAATTCAACATTGGTGCGTTAAGAAATATATAACAGGTGACTTGATGCAAGTTGTCTGTTGCAGTCCACCACCTCTTGGGAATGCGCTTACCAGATAGCGTGAACTCAGATAGGCTTACGCCATATGAGTCACAAAAGGCAGTTGGTGTCACTACACCCGTGGGAGAATCTACTTGGGGATGGTGCCAAACGACAAGATCCTTCACTGGATATATCCAAAGAACTCTCAGGAGGGAGGGATGATGGATGTTATACCACTGGTAGTGCTCAAATTAGTGGGACCGATAAAGAGAAAAATGGAGCCACATAGTGTAATACCATAGGGGATTTATTTTGACAAAGCATATAAAAATGGGTACTCACATTTAAAACGACATGTAAAAGCATATAATGGTCTACTGGTAATGCAGTGGTAACAGCTAACGCGAGCCTCCAGTGACCCTGCTCCATGCCAATATATCAACATGGGGACAAGGTGCTTTGGGGTGGGGGGCCCCCAAAGCACCCACCCCATATGTTGAGGTTTGCTTGTCCCCACCCCCTTTCCTGACCTTCCGGGCTGTGTGCTCGGAAAAGTCTGGTATGGATTTTGGGGGGGACCCCAACACCGTTTTTTCGGCTCTTGAAGGGGGAAGCCATGCCGTTTTTCTTTTGCATGGAGTTTCACAAGTTGCACAAGTCACATGCCAAAGTCGGATCAGTTAAGACGGCGATCTGACTTTGATCTGACTTCAGTGATATTCAGTGGGCTGAAGTAGGATCAAAGTCGGACCAGAGTAGTGCAGGGAGCATTTTCAAAGACTCGTGTCGGATCAGTTAAGATGGCTCCCATAGGGAAATATTGATTTCCACACATCATGCGACATGAGCTCCCAATGTCAGAGCGATTGTCTTACCAGTGTAAACACGGCCTCCTTGTTTTGGAGCATGTGTAAACTAACAGTAAAGGCTGTAATTAAAGCAAAAGGTGGTTCAAAAAATAGTGACACAAGGGGGTGCTCCTTTTTCCAACTCAGTGATTCTGTTTTTGATTACTATATTTATCGGCGTATAACACGCACATTTTTCCCCTTACAGTCAGCGGGGAAATCGCGGGTGCGTGTTATACACCGATCCCTGCTGTCTCTGAGGGAAGCGGAGCGAGTGTCGCTAAATTACATAGAGCCGCGATCTCCTGTGTACCCACACTCCGTCACTCACAGCCACGCATCCTGGCCCCGCATTGGGCCACTGTTCTGTCTATCATATGAGCAGAGCCAGGAGGCATGGCTGTGAGCGACGGGTACAAAAGGAGATCGCGGCTCTGTGTAATTCAGCAGCGCTCACGCCTCCTCTTCCCTCGGAGACAGCAGGGATAATCCAACACTGGCGAGGCTGCAATGATGGGAAAGGTGAGGCTGCAAATGGGCACTGAACATGCTGCATTTGTTGGTGAATTTATAGGCTGCAGATGGGCACTGAACAGGCTGCATTGTTGGGTAATTTAATGGCTGCAATGAGCACTGAGCAGGGTGCATTGATGGGCAATTTAGAGGCTTCAGATGAGCACTGAGCAGGCGTTTTTTCCTTAAACTTCCCTCCTAAAATTGGGGTGCGTGTTATACACAGATAAATACAGTATTTATTTTTTTACTATTTCTGACATGTTGGTGTTATATCTTTCACTTGGATGTTATAGGTTGCACTGAGTAAATACAGCTGGATAAAACAACAAAATGTGATTTTAAGATTGGTGTGTGTGTAAGGCTATGTTTCCTTTATTGCGTCCCCAAAGTCACGCGATTTTGCTGCAACTTGAAGCAATGCCTATGTCTATGGACCTCAAGTGGCATCAAAGTGGGACCAAAGTAGTGCAGGAACTACTTTGAAGTCGCACAGAACGGTACTCATTGGAAATCATGGGGTACGACTTGTCATGCGACTTTTCAGTCCCAAGTCGCATGAAAAGTCGCACTAGTGGAAACATAGCCTAAGTGTAATATACCTCTATGGCTGTGGAAATTAAAGATTAATTCCTCGATTAGTCGTTAATTTTTTTGATCATTCAAAATTCTTTTGATTGGTACTCATCTCCGCCTTCTTCCGGGACTTCAGGGAGTTCAGGGAGTTCCGGAGATCGGGTGACGTCACCGGACTCCCCCCCCCTTTCCCAAGTGCCTCCGTCTGCTAACGCAGAGAAGGGGGAGGAGTCCGGTGACGTTGAAGTTCTGATTGAACATAACGTGTATGGGGGAGGAGCTACACATGATGTCACCCGCTGCTGCCCTACGGAACTAACATGATTGTTGGCTTTACATGCTGTGTTTTTATCATCTTTATGTGAGTAGTTTGTGTTTGAACACAAAAATGTAATCTTATACTTAAGCAGTGAGCACTAAGATCTTTTCTTTCTACCCATGACCTGGCGTCCTTCCTGAGATATAAGGAGACGTGAGAGAAGTTTATGGTCCGTGTAAACCCTTTTGAACACGTCAGCGCTACAGTTTGAATTTGAATTTAAAAACGTACGTGTGTGAACTGTGAAGTTAAGTCATGGATTGTGGAAACTAACTAGTGTCGGGTGATTGTATATAGTGTATACCACATTTACCACTGACTAATGCAGAGTTGCAATGCAAGGAGATCAGCTAAAAGTAGTTGGATCTGTATGTGCGTTATAATTAATCGAACATTACATACACAAAAATACATACATATATATATATATATATATATATATATATATATATATATATATATATATACACACACACACACACACACACAGTAAACTGCATATGACCAGCTTAGTATACTGCATTTCTGAAGACACATTTCTATTTCTAGGAAAGTTAGAAGCCTCTAGGGTCAACACTTCAATCTTCCGTCTGTCAGCACTTCAGTGAACCTTGCAGTTCTAAAATACCATGCTGGGCCCCATTTTTGACAAGTTAGATTAACTGACTAAATTTTGTGGAGACCTAAATTTCACGTATTTAGTGGTACAGATAACCTTGACATTGCAGTGGAAGGCAATACAGAAAACACTAGAATTTGATGGCTATAGTGAATGCTTTGTGAAATTCTGTGAAATGCATTTAAAACAATGCAGGTAATGGCGCTGGCTTAGTACATAATTACTGTACTGTGAAATTCCAGTTTTTCTGACTAAGGGCTGGTTCACGCCACAAAAAACGCACTCCAGATCCATTCCGGCTGAGTTTCTGCATGCGCTATTTTAAATAATTTTTGATGAGTTTCCAGATACTTTTTTTCTTGTTCCCCCCCCCCACTGTACTGGGGCCTGGTGCGTTTATGATGTGTTTGACCACCTTCCAGTACAGTCCAGGAAAAATGTAGCATGTTCTACTTTTTTTTCTGGAACTGGAAAGCCCTGGAACTACAAGCACTGGTGTGAACTATGTAATTGAAAACCATATAACCTACTAACCTACTTTTTTTTGATGCAGAAAAAAACGCACTGGACTGCTGGTGGTGTGAACTGGCCCTAAATCTGCTTCATGTAAGTTATACCCATTGAAATGATTCTAGCAAACATATTTGCACACTTTTTTTGTTCTAAAGATATTGATGTAGGTTTCACCAGCACCTTTATCAAACTGACTGCCAAGTAGAAGGATCTGTTTTCAGGATAACTATATAGACAGCCTGGCTATTTAATTATAAAATCAGCTGCCTCTTTAAGGCCCCTTTCACACTGGGTCGGGAGCGGCGTCGGCAGTAAAGCAGCGCTATATTTAGCGCTGCTTTACCGTCATTTTAGCCGCAGTATTTGGCCGCTAGCTGTGCGGTTTTAACCCCCGCTAGCGGCCGAAAAAGGGTTAAAACCCCAGCAAAGCGGCACTATTGTCTTGGTATTACCGCGGTGTCCCATTGATTTCAATGGGTAGGAGCGGTGAATACACTGCTCCTTCACCGCTCCATAGATGCTGCTAGAAGGACTTTTTTGACCGTCCTGCTAGCGCACCGCTCCAGTGTGAAAGCCCTCCGGCTTTCACACTGGAGTGAATGGGGCCGGATTTTTTCAGGCGTTGTACAGGCGCTATTTTTAGCGCTGTAGCGCCTGAAAAACACCCCAGTGTGAAAGGGGCCTAACTGTTTGGTCTGAAAACATACTGTATGCCACTAAATATCATGTCCCTATGGTAGGGGATGCCTGTAAAGTGTGTCAAGCTCAAGGCAGACATCTGGGAAAATCCTATCACATGCCACCATTACCATGGTTGCAAGGAACCAACATTTTAAGGTCCATTGTTGTGGAACTGTGTTGAGCAGCTATTCCAGCACAGTCCCACCACACCCCCACTGCAAGACATGGCAAAATGCCTCTTTTCAGTGTGAGCAGTTCACTCCACCATGTTACGGTGGTGTGCATTGGAAATAAGTAAGGCTGGCCATACTTTTTTCAGCACAGTCACCACACATTAGCCAATAGAGCTTAACGAAATGTCACTGTGTGAAATTCCAATACAGTTTGTTTTAAAAAAAAAAACTGAACAGCACGATGCACTAGGGTTTTCGCATCGGCACTGCGCTGATCGCACTGCACATCAGCCACAGTGTTGAAACGCAGAGGTTGGTGTGAATAGACCCTTAATGTTTTTGGCAGTATTGCACAGAGCAGCCCCAATCATTTTCTGGGGTCTCCTGCTGGCGCTCCTGGCTCCCCCTCTTCTCGGTGTGCCACCATAGCAAGCCAATTTGGGCTTGATTACGAGTTGTGCTGCCTAGGTCTATGGACACAGACAGTGAACCTCGGCCCCTGCCCCACTCCCTCGTCACAGGATTTGACTGACAGCAGTGTGAGCCAATTAGCAAAACCTAAGAGAGCAGGGAGAGAGGAGAGAGCAGGGAGCGACTGCAGACAGGCACAGCTGGATTCAGATCAGGTTTAGGCAAGTATACTGAGGGGGCAATACACATACTGAAACTAGTATGTGCATGGCACAGCAAGGTTTTAGTGGAGAGTAACTTCATTTTTGTTTAGAAAAAAGGAAAGTTCTTACGAAAAGCGTAAAGAAGATTTTTCTTTCGAATTTTACACCATTAGTGGGCTGCAGCAACAGCTGACTTTCGTGCGGCCATCAAATTTGAGTAATCAGGCATGTTGGAATTTTTTGGAAAAACAAACTAAAATCAAATCAATGATGTGAGAAATGTAATCGAAAAAGAAATGTGCATGAGGTATGGAGCAGCCCAGCTTTGAGGATAGATTAGAGGAACTGAATTTATTCTCTCTTGAGAAGAGGAGATTAAGGGGGGATATGATCAACATGTACAAATACATAAGGGGTCCAGATAGTGAACTTGGTGTTGAGTTATTCACTTTAAGGTCATCACAGAGAACAAGGGGGCACTCTTTACGTCTAAAGGAAAAGAGGTTTAATATCCAAATGCAGAAAGGTTTCTTCACAGTAAGAGCTGTGAAAATGTGGAATAGACTCCCTCCAGACGTGGTTCTGTCCAGCTCAGTAGATTGCTTTAAAAAAAAAGGCCTGGATTCTTTCCTAAATATACATAGTATTAATGAGTACAAACATTTCTAGGTAAAGTTGATCCAGGAAAAATCTGATTGCCTCTCAGGGGATCAGGAAGGAATTTTTTTCTCCTGCTGTAGCAAATCATGCTTTGCTGAGGTTCTTCGCCTTCCTCTGGATCAACTGTGGGTATAGGATTGGGTATATGGGATTGTATGAATTTTTTTTTTTTTTTTTTGGATGAACTAAATGGACTTTTTTTTTTTCAACCCAACTATGTAACTATATACAGTTTCATAGTTAGTAAGGTTGAATAAAGACACCAGTCCATCCAGTTCAACCTGAGTGAGTGTCTACAACTGTCCCTATCCCTGTACATTGCACACTCACATTGGTCCCTACCCTCAAGGAGCCCACAATCCAAGGTTCCCATTCATATACTAGGGCCAATTTTTGGACCGAAACCAATTAACCTACCTGCATGTCTTTGAATTGTGGGAGGAAACCCACACATATATGTTATTATAGAAGCCTGGAGAAAGACTATGCGGCCATTAAAATAGTGCTAGTTATTATTAACGGTCTTTAACTGTTCTGTCTATATTTTGGAGAAAATAAATTCACAAAATATCTTGTTTTGGTAATATTTTAACAAAGTTAATTGCCTAATCAAATGTGTTTTGGCTACTACTTTAATGCATAGCACACAGAACTGCAGTGTCAGTTGAAAATCACCAGAGGATGGGATCAGCTATTTTCAACCGAAGCCACATTACAACACAAAGGTTATTTATCAAAGATTTTCAGTCCAAGAGTTAATACGGTTGTGATGTGCAAGAGAATTAACTGGATTTAATTCCATTAAATGTGTTAAGCAATTTCCACTCTAGTCTATCATGGCAAATCATCAAATGCCTTTTCTATAGAAGTCACAAAGCCAGGAAATTTCATTGAGGATAAAATGTGTTTTATACAACAGCTAACATTTCCAGGGAAAGAGAGGAAGAATAAAAATCACATATTAGCTAATCTGTGTAGTTGCAAAAAAAAGGAGGTAAGCAAGAATTATCCACACAGACTTGGGGCATTTTGCATAGTCTGACAGGCTACCTTTTTGTTTTCTTTTTTTCCATTTAAAAAAACAGCAGGTAAACTACGCGAGTTCGAAAAAATGAACAAATTAGATTTCACAATTACAACCCAGGAGGAGATGGGAGGCGATTAAAGCAGCAATTAGCTGCAGAGGAACAGCTGATTGAAGTTTGGAAAGCAGACTTTTTGCCCAAATACACCTGTACAGAACAGATAGAAAGTGGAAAATGATAAATATAGGTTATTATAGAAGCCTGGAGAAAAATACTGTTTTCTAACAGTTATAAAGCAATCACACTGTGCTGAATTTATCATAATAGGAGGAACAAATGTGTTCACCTAATCCCTTCCACATGCATTTTTAGATGAATTGTACTGCAAGTACTGGGGTTAAGGCTGAACTCGGGACTAAGCAAATATTGTCTAAATATTATAGAAGGACTCCTGCACAATGGACATTAGAAAAACGCCAGTAGCTTTATTAGTAGAATGCTGCGTTAAAAACGCAAGTTTTACATTAGTGTTTTTTAGCAAAAATGAACTTCCACAAAAGTAGGAGTAGAAAAAAGGTACCCCAATCTAAGTGTAGCATTAAAAACATACAGGGCTTTATTAAAACAGCCAAATGGTTATTCACATGAAAATAAAGATCAACAAGCATGTATTGCAAAGTCCAGAGTCAATGTCGGGGCCCCAAACTAAGCTGCAGCCAGTTCGCCATACTCCTCGCCAGGTGGATGATAGCCAGAGCGGTATCGTAACCAGCTTGGAACACACTCAGAGCCCCGGACGTGCCGTCAGGACGTGTCAGGTGACGCGTTTCAAAGCTTCCACTTTTTCCTCAGACCCGATTGGCTGGTGTGTCAGTCTTATAGAGGCTGACTTGGAACCAAGCCCGATTAATTATGCACAAATACATAACACTTGCAATTGTAAGCCTGGTGGATAGAAGACTAATACAAAACTATCCTATCCTATAACTGATATCTGATTGCACTAACACTATATTTCTGGTTAACAAACCTGTGGACTCAATGAACTTTTTACTAAAGATGCCCCAAGGATTGTTCTTGTACTGTAAATTGCGCCCTTGATGTGTTTTGGACCTCTTTCAGCACAAGTCCTTTTTGTTTTTTTTATACTCCCACAAAAGCTTGAGGCCTAAAAACGCTCAAATGCCGACTAGCCGTGTTTTTCCAGAGTTAGAGCGTTTTTACAGCTGAAAACTCCTCTTCAAATCCACTAGTCCTGTGATTTTTTTTCTGGCCAAAAAATGCACCTGCCAAAAACGCTGATAACAGCCTATGTGTGCATGGACAAATAGGATAACATGCTGGGGAGTTTACTGGTTGCAGAAAAAAAAAAAACTGAAGCCCAAAACAGCAGCTGTAGAAACTTCCAGTGTGCATGAGGCCTAAGAGTCTTTCTTGAACCTTGATGTGCGCTTTTGTGTCTTTCTTCCAGGTCTGTATAGGAGCATCCTGTATTAAAGACCAGTCATTGCTGCTCTTTCCTTGTGCAGGATCACTGGTCTTGTGTCCGCCCTTTTATGCAGCATCTTGCCGGTAGTATGAATGTTACTATCGTGCTATGCTTACATGTGTAGATGGACCGTTTTTGGATGCCGCCACTGCTCAGGGTTGATATAAATAATGTGAATTTGTGAACTAGTAAAGTTAGGTGCGGTTACTTATAAACATAAGCCTTGCTATGTGCCCAATAATTTACCCCTCTTCCCTTCCAATCAATGCTCAAAAAATAAACTCAATACGGATAATAGCATGTGAAAAAACATTAAGGCCCCTTTCACACTGGGGCGTTTTTTCATGCGGTGCAGCGCTAAAAATAGCGCCTGTTCACCGCATGAAAAAAATCCTGCCCCATTCACTCCAGTGTGAAAGCCGGCGGGCTTTCACACTGGAGCGGTGCGCTAGCAGGATGACAAAAAAAAGTCCTGCTAGCAGCATCTTTGGAGCGGGATAGGAGCGGTGTGTTCACCGCTCCTATACCGCTCCTTCCCATTGATTACAATGGGAGACCGCCGTAAAACCGCGGCAATACCGCGGTTACCGCGGCAATACCGCGGCTACGGCGGCGCTCTGCGGGGGGTGTTTAACCCTTTTTCGGCCGCTCGCGGGGGGTAAAACCGCACCGCGAGCGGCCGAAAACCGCGGTGAAAACGACGGTAAAGCAGCGCTAAATATAGCGCTGCTTTACCGTCACCGCGGATCACCGCCCCAGTGTGAAAGGGGCCTAAGTGAGAAATAGCCAGGTGAAAATACAGGACACAATACTAGATTCATAATTTCATGTGTCACAACAAATACTGGAATCGTACAATAATTACTAAATGTGTATACTTGGTGTGAATGAAATTACATTAAATTGAAAAAAATAAATAAAAATAGGACAATTAAAATACAAAGTCAATAAAGTCCACTACAGGGGGTCCCGAGTTTCGAACTCGTTAGGGACTGGTCGCCTGTTCTTATGTCGGAATTGTTCGTTAGTCGGCCGTGCATGCGCAGACCGACAATTACGGACAATTCCAATGTTCCGTCTAATGCCGTTCTGCGCATGCGCGACAAATTACGGACATTTCCGCAGTTTTCCGTCATTTTCCGAGGCTCCGTCTGGCCGTGCATGCGCAGAACGGCCGGAGGACGGCGGAAAATGGCGGAGGGTCCCCGCAGCGCCCGGTTCGTAAGTAGGGGATGTTCGTAGGTCGGGCGTTCGTAAGTCGGGGACCCCCTGTATAATGTATTCTCAGTCTTTATGACCATGCTGTGTGAAAGTTAAATCCTACAGGACTTTAGTTGTGCTCTTCTCCAAAAAATAAAAAAAAAAAAGTGCTCCACCACATGCAACAATCTAAATGCACTCACCAGAGCCACAAGGTCCCTAGGACCATTCATGCCTTTTATCAATAAAAGATGCAATATTCAAAATCTCTTCAACAATAATCAAACACCTTTCCAATGGTGATATTCTCCCATCAGGCAATTGGCCGCATTTAGCATGAAATGAACAAATAAGGTGATCACGCAACACAGTTTCATAAAAAATAACCATAAAAAACATAAAATAACCATAAAAACAAGCAACATAAAATCTGCTTATATTAAATTGTTCCCAGACCAGCACCAGCTCGATCAGCCTGCACAATGCCACTGGCACACTTGCTCCAGAGAACCGTTCGCACCACCGTTGCCTTGTGGGACCCAGCGTGCGTTCCACCGAAAACCAGATGCAACATAAATGGTTATCTACGGCAACAAGCAGCAATCCAATCTCTCCGTAATAATGTGAAGCCAGTGTCAGTCAGGCTGATAATTACAAACTATTGAAGTTTACATCTCCCCCTGAATAAGTCATTCATGTAGCAGCAGTGCATACGCAGAGTAGCCTTAGGCAATGCACAATGAATGATGGTCCAGGTCATTCTGCACATGTACCATCGCCACATGTCTGACTCATTCAGTAAGAGATGTAAACATCAATAGTCTTTTAAGGCCCGTGTGTACCTAGCATAATAATAAGCTTGAGATTTTAGGTTATTAAGTTATGATAGAATTAAGAACATAAGCAAAGATAGTTCAGTATTCAGTGAAAAGCTATCAATATACAGTACTCCATTTCTCATTCAAATAGATTTGTCCTTGATGTTTTTTTTTTGTTATTTTTGTGTCTCTCAACATTAAAGGACAAGTTCACTTCCGGAACATGTTATACGTTCTACCCATATTTGGGGTGGAACATGTACTATGTTCCAGCTCCTGCCCCTCTCCTCCTCGCCCTTTGATCGCTGTGCAGGGCTCCTCCCACACAGCAGCATTATTCATTTACACATTCCTGTGAATTAATAAATTACAAGTAGTATCTGCCACTGACAGACTTGTAGTTTGAATGAACTGTGGACACGCTGATCAGCACATCCGTAGTTTGTTCAGACTGCCTACAGCTCAGAAATGACAGTCCATAGAGAGGTACGGGCAACAGCAGTAGGCAGTGTGTGCAGGATTCAGTTTTAAAAAATAAATGCACATTATCGAACTGCAAAAATAGGTGCATTTATTGTTATGCAAGGGTGAACTTAGCCTTTGAATCTCCATCTGTGTCTTTGTATAAATATACAGTCTTTTATGTAAAGCAGTTGTGCAAATTCTCACTTACAGACAACCATTTTATAACCTTCAAAGAACCTTTGAATTTATATTTATATTGATTTTATGTGCATGTTATCAATAATTTTCTTACAAGAGAAGTAATGTCAACCCAGTGTCAGCCTGTAAGGTCCCTAGGAAGGCTGACTGCCAACTTGCCTGAGTTCGGGGCTGATAACTGACACAATTTCTAGGCTGCTAGAGGAGGGTAAACTGCCAATTAACAAAGCCTTTACCATGCTTTCATTTTATCTCGACAGCACCTTTATTATAGAACATTTTTTTTATTGTACCACCAGTGAAACGATGCAGATAAAAAGGACTTGCAGCATGACACTTCTACTGATTGGGAGGAAATGGCAGTAAATGCCAAAAACAACAAGGTTATACTGCTATGAGAATTCAGATTCAGTTTATTACAGATTCCCACAATTGATTAATACTCTTTAAAAAGATTATAAATGCTAATTTTTTATAAATGCCCATAGCAAGCCACTTGCTATGAGGGCACTCTTGCCTACTTGCATCCAAGCCCTGCTCTGTGTGCCCATCGACACACACAATGCAGCCTGACCCTGCCTCTGCTCCCTCCTCACTGGCTGTGATTGACAGCAGCAGGAGCCAATGAGGAGGGAGAGAGCCATTAGTACCTCTTGTGCACATCACTGGATCAAAAGCAGGCTTAGGTAAGTATAAAGGAGTGCTGGGGGGAAAACTGCATGCAGACGTTTTTTTTTTTACCTTAATGCAGAGAAAACCTTATGCTTTTAGAACCACTTTAAAGCTGAACCCAAGTCAGAAATAAAAGCAATTATATAAAAGTATTTTTTTTTTACTTTATAGACCTCTTATACCCAAAAAAATGCTTTGCCTGTCTCGCAGCAATTTTTTGCCGTCTTTTACACTACCTGTGATTTATGTGTAGTATTGTGTGCACTCCTTACCCAATCCTGTCTTTTGTAAGATTCCAAGAATAGAGTCAGTGGCTGAAAAATGTAACGCCAGCATGCAACGTTTGAAGAAAAAGAGCCACTGATGCGAAAAAAGAGACAGAGAAGATGAGAAGAAGTAGACGAAGTGACAAGGGGAAAACAGACCATGCATCACTGGAGAAGGGTACACTAGAAGGTTGTCTGCCATAATGTTGTGGTATTCTGTCTGTACATTATGGCAAATGTTTTGAGGCACACTGCAGATTTCAGGGCATAACCCTCTGAACAGCAAAGAAATCTCACTACATTTTGTATTATAACTGGTTGCCAATTTAATGCAATATGCTGCATGTTGCACGGAATCTTAAAACAGATGACTTAATTTGCCTCCAACATTCTCCTTCACAGTGCAAACCATGTCATACAACGTTTCAACAGAGCTGCCTGCCTTAGCTGCCTGCCTTATTGGCATAATTGTAATCATTGACCGCTAAACTAGGATTTCTTCAGGCCTGCTTCTTTGCCAGGAAAGGAGTTGGCTTTATTAATCAAGCTCCATCAAGCAGAGGTTTTATGACTTAAATGAAGTACAATAAATAAAGGCAGTTTAAACGTCATCGTTCTTGATCAGAACATTCATTGGAAGGTTAGGCATTTCCATTTATGTGCAAACTACAAGTCTTAAGCAAGAAATTTTACGAGGGAAATTACTACATCAGTGCTGCACATCAGTAGTGCACTGTGAACATACCACAAAAAGATTATGCTTTTCAAAACTCAAACAGGAGCAGACAGGTGTTTCTGTTCACTCTCGATCAGGAGAGGACTGGAAACCTTTGGCTTGGGGGGCAAACGCAACTAATCAGACCATTTAAGATAGGAACAGATTTCTCTCTGCTAACGAAAATGTACTATGCAAAGTGTGCCATGGAGTTCATGGCTGGACTGAGATTTAGGCAGAAGAGGTGACTGTCAGGAGGAGCCAAATCAGCAAGACCTGCAACCTATCTTGCTTAAAGTGACGTTTCCCCCTTAAAAAAAAAAAAAAAAGGGCTTAAAATTCCAAAAAAATATTTTTTTTTACTCACCTCTAAATGCCTGTTGCTAGGGGGTCCCTTGTAGTCTGCCTCCTTCAGTGCCTGGGCTGGTGACATCACTTCCGCTCGGCGCAGGAAGGGCTCCCTCCCTGTCAGTCATCTGGGACACGTGACAAGTCCCAGATGACTGTGCTGCCTATCACGGCGCATGGCGCCGCTCACGCATGCGCAGCGGGTGCCCTGCTGTGAAGCCACAGCCGGGTGCCCACAGTTGCAATGCCGCCGCCGAGTGGATCGGGGGGTGAGCGGAGCTTCGACCTCCGGCATCGCTGGACCCTGGAACAGGTAAGTGTCTGATTATTAAAGTAGTATTTGTAGCTGCGGACTTTAAATTTTTATTTTTTTTTTAGGGATACACCTCTAAGTGGTTGGGTGCCATGGGTGCAAAAGAGCTTTGTCCCTGTCTTGATGGGTGTTGCACTAGTGAAAAAGGTGTGTTCCTAAAGGGCATTGCTTATTGTAAAATACTCTTTCACATCTTCCAGCAACTTTCTTTGCAGCTCTTGGCATTCAAACACATGATATTCCAGGATATCCCTCTGCCAGAAGTATGACTAAGGATCAGGAAGCTAAATATTGCCCAGGATGTGTCACTGTTCTGCTCTGATCAATTTATGAACAGCGAAATAATTTTCTTAAGGCCACCAGCCCAACATGTGTTATTAGCATTGGACCAGAGGAGTCCTCCAGCTTGGTCGTCCCCTGATGAGGGTAAAATTCATCAAGGGAGGTACTTGTAAATCTGTTTAGAGTGCACTCTCTAGGCCCATGGACCCTTGACATATTTTTGCGTATCGGATGTGTCACGTAGTGTCTCACCTATTGTATCCTAAGTTGTAAAATGTATGTTAAATCTTGTCATGCTGATTCTTCAAAATAAAGAATATATAAAACAAAATCTGTTTTAGGTAGGTCTTTTAACTATATTGTTGCCTTATGAGGAGTTTATATGTAATCTCCATCAGCAACTGGGAATATTTGTGTGTGTGTATATATATATATATATATATATATATATATATATATATATATATATATATATATATATATATATATATATATATATATATATCTCTATATATATCTATATATATCTATATCACACACACACACACATATATATATATATATATATATATATATATACACATATATACACACACACATTTTAGAATAAGAAACAAGAATTAGTTTGTATACGATACAATACAAAGTATTGTTGGTAAGGGGTTAATATAGCGAGCTGTACACATATGACAGGCTTTAGATTGAGAACCTAATTAATTTAACAGTTCCTTTTGATCTGTAGGAATGTTAGGTGTGTGTGATATGGGAGATGCTCTGCTATTTACCTGTCGTAAATTCAAATGCAAGGAAGAGATACCATCTGAGTTAAATACTGTAGTGGAGACCCGATGGGGCCAAATTTATTAGCTAGATAAAGACCTTGTAGTCCCCTGTGTTAACCAACTCTTTATCCACTTCAAAGAAACGTTTGATCAGAGAATATTTCTTAGATCTGTTCAGGAATGGACAACTTGCTCTGGCTATGACCATGCATAGTTAAAGTGGTTGTAAACTCTCCCCCACAACTTTGTCCCATGTAAATCAGCATAACAAAACCCTAATGAACATTGCTTGTAGATATCTCCTTACTTGCTTAGTATTGTTGTAATCCTTTGTTCTTTAGAATGACATCACTGAGCATGCCCAGATCTCCCCTGATTTACAGCACACTCTGTGTACTTGTCTATTATCAGGACTTCCTACGGCACACAACACTGAAATCCTAGGAGACTGCATAATCACTCAGCGCTTCCTCCTACACCCCATGTGACATCACATGCAGTGTAAACAAGGGCATCGGACAGCATTACTGCTGTCTTATCAGCTGAAGCTGATAAGACTGACACAGGCAAACACTAGATAATCAGCACAAGTAAATACTATGAAATAAAACAAGTCAGCTATGAACAGGGAAGCAGGGTTGCTATAGAAACGTTGGATTTAGAAGGAGGCTTGGTTAACAGTACAGGAAGTGCTCAATGTAAGGGCGGAAATACACTCCACTGTGGACACTGTGCCTAACCCCTGGAAACAAATTTTTTAAAGTTTCTTTAAACAGTAATTCATATGCGATTTGGGCTGGATTACAGTGGCTATAGTTTGATAATTACTTATTATAATGGACTAAATGAAAAGAAGCATCAGAGTGGGAGAGTTTACTTCCTCTTTAAGTGCCCCATTCAAGAGAAGGTGATGACCTTCTCTTTAATTCATTTCTCTAACTAATTATCTCCCCAAGAGAGGAGGTGCTAGTGAGGGGCTGAGCTATGCTAAATTAAGGGGAAGGGGAAAATTGTCCAATCTTGGAGGAGATATGCCCGGAGGGAAGAGAGGGCTAACATAGTTCCACCAATCAGGGTGGCCCTGGTCAAAGCAATGAGAGATGGGCCTATATTAGTGTAAGGTACACACAGGGAAGGCAGAAGAAGTCATAAGTCTGACGTAGGCACAGCTCCCAGCACTTAAGGTATACCTGCTTGTCATATCTTTGTTTGTATTTTGATGTATTGAGGAATATACTCTGTATTCTTTTATTTTAAACCTAAGATTTTCTTATCTATAGATAGATGGCTGTGTATTAGATAGCCTTTCAACTCTTTACCAATAAATGTTGTTATTGTGTTAAAGCTTTCACTCGTGGTCAAAGAACTCTCATTTAACCCACATCATATCTTTGAGATATTAAATCTTAAATATAATAAACGGGTAACAATATAAAATGTTGATAAATCTAAATGTGACCATAACATTTCTGCAAAATGTCCTTTAGTTTATAAAACTATATAAGGTGAGGACTTACCTAAGCAATTCATTCAATATGTATGCAATCAAGAAGGTCCTTGCACTACACAGTTGTTGGAAGATCAAAAGAATCACTTCTGAGCAGTAGAGGGGAATTCATAACATAAGCCTCTTTTAGCAGCCTCTCTGATGGGCAACAAATTGATAGGACTTATTGGATAACCTGGTCATCCAGGCCTTTGATTTGGATATTTAGGGACATCTACCTGAGCAATGCTGGGGACTTTTCCTTTTTCTACTTGCTCCCTCCTGAAACTGAACTTTGGATATAGCGAGGTATACATATAAAATCAGTTTGGGTGGCACTTTTGGCATCCCTTGTGCCATATAGGATGATTTGTGGTCCGTAAAATGCTCCCCTCTGTCCTATGGAGAAGTTGTTTCACCAGAATGTTATCTTATGAGATGACAATTTTATTGTTTTTAAAGAATCAATCCATATTGTGGGTAACATTGTGTTTACCTGTGTACCTGAAGTAGATATTGAGTGTTTCAAATGCATTGACCTTTCACATGGACAGATTATGTAGTAAGAAGAAAACTGTTCATGGATGTAAACCGTCTTTTCTTGTAACATATAGAGACGGTCACTTTGTGCACTTTTTAACTTTTGGATAGTTATTATTATACAGGATTTATATAGCGCCAACAGTTTGCACAGCGCTTTACAACATGGGGGCAGGCAGTACAGTTACAATACAATTCAATACAGGAGGGATCAGAGGGCCCTGCTCGTTAGAGCTTACAATGTAGAAAATATATTCAATTTTACTTTTCACTGTATGATTTCTGTTACCATTTTTTCGAGACATGCCCTGAAAAAAAGTCCTGCAAAATCTTTTATTATTTTTGGCAACAGAAGATGCAAGCTTAGAGCAGCTGATTCTAGACTTATACAGTAATGTATGTTTTTAAATTTACACCTGTGCTTATGCACATTAGCACAGGTAGATGCACATTTTTAATTTTCTGTATTCTTTTTATGAATGATGGCAAAAAGAAGTATTTTTACTAGTTTGTAAAAGTGCAAATTATGCAGTAACATGCATTACCATTATGCACCAACATATTTATAGGTTCCTTTAAAGAAGGAGTACAGCCACAGCTCATTTGGCAGTACTTCTCCTGTGGATTACAGTTCATTCTGTACTCCTGTGACCCATTTTCAGCAGACAGCGGCTGATGTCACAGAGCCAGTCCAGGTTCGGGCAAGATCGCAACAACGTAGTCAGCATCCCCCCACATGCCTGGACTGGCACCTGGCTCAACCTCTGTGAGTCGCTAAGAGGCTGAACCGCCTGCTCCCGCCCCCCTACAGCCCAGCCTTCCAGTGAGTGCGGGGGAACAGAGCAGAGAGCTAGCTCTCTGTTTAGGGGAGCGGTGAAAAACAAGCGATCGCTGGTGTTCGATCGCTCAGTGTTAGAGGCGTGGGGAACAGATGTAGCATCAGGCCAATGCTGCATCCACCTAGGTAAGTGTGATTCTAATAACTTACATCTCTTTTAACACAAGTTATTACAAAATAAAAATTCTATAGGGATATTTTTTTCCCATAGTTTGAATATTCTACAAATATGTCAATTCGTTATTGACTGGCCCCACGTCTTCCTGGCAAAAAATGTGAGTTATATGGCAAGCGAACCCAGACATATTAGTGGACCCCAATAGTCGGCCTATCTCTAATTTGGGAAAAATCATAATAAACTTCACCATAATGTGCTGTTAATTATGAACAGCTTTAAAGTGGAAGTAAACCCTTCCAAATGACTTTGGCCTACAGGTAAGCCTAGATTAAGGCTTACCTGTAGGTCCAATAAATATCTCCTAAACCTACATGTTTTATGAGATATTTAGAAATGAAAAGGCATCGCTGTCTACAGCGCATGCGCCGTAGACAGCGGCGCGCAGGCGCACTGAGGGTGCCGAGATCACGCCGATATGCCGATCTCGTGCGCATGCGCTGGAGTGACATCAT
Organism: Lithobates sylvaticus; assembly: GCA_028564925.1. Classification (NCBI taxonomy): domain Eukaryota; kingdom Metazoa; phylum Chordata; class Amphibia; order Anura; family Ranidae; genus Lithobates; species Lithobates sylvaticus. The sequence continues at coordinate 208,008,249 of CM053029.1, read as the reverse complement.
CGCCGATCCAGCAAATGATAGCGCTGGAGCGGCGAGACCCGGAAGTCACTCCGGCCCTGGATGGCGGCGCAGAAGATCGTGGATAAGGACCGCTTCAGGGGCTTCGTTTTCAGGTTTAAGTCTTTCATAATGAGCTAGTATGCTATGCATTTTTTGAAATGTACATAAACCCAGTTTTTGTTGTCTTGGATAGAGTAAGGGAGGGAAAGGTTAGAACCTAAATTAGGTTTTTATTACTGTCAGTGTCCCCACTAAGAAGACGCACCCTCCCTGCCTTCTTTCACCTAGTGCTATTTCATATAACAATAACCAGTGTGATATTTGTGACCTGGCCCATTATCAACTAACACATGATTCTGTATATATTATGAATGACGTGTTATGAAGTGTGATCAAATGAAGAAACAGGGTGATTTATGCTTGCCTGGAATTCTGTAAAATAAGTCTAGGTTGCTTCACAGTTAAGTGGGCACATTGGGCATTGGGCTATTTTTTAAACTGGAAAAAAAAGATTTTGGGCAAAACAAACAAGATATTATTTATCCATTCCACACCAGCCCATACACTTGTGCTGCTACATTGCTCCCTGAAATGCCGCAATTCCCTTAAAATGCCTGCTGAATAGGTCGTGCCCACTGTCAGTAATCCATAATTTGAAGTTACATAGCAACATGTCCTCCTTCTCCCAGTCTTGTCACCCCCGTGGAACCACTTATCTCTGTTTTTTCATCAATAACTGAGAAAAAGCCTGTCACTGAAAATTATTCCAATACTTATAGGAGGAAACTAACAGCAGCCAGTCCTCTAGATCCATCCTTGCTGGTAAACAAGTCACAAAGACTTTTGGGAAATGTGGGGTCTTTGGCCACTTACACCTTACTGAACATGACATGGAACAGTCACTGCTTTCCCTCCCACAGAAGCAGCTATTTGACCCTGGAATGGGGTTTTTTCACAAATGTATTTAGTATTTGTGCAGTTTTCTTAAAGCGGTAGTAAATCCCAGCAGTTGAAAATAAAAAATAACACCTGTAAGGCAATTACATAATGTGTTAATATGCATTGCATACTAGCACATTATGAAATACCTTGGAACAGGGGTGTCCAAACTTTTTTGAAAGGGGGTCAGATTTGATGAAGTAAGCATGCGTGAGGGCTGACCATTTTGCCTGACATTCTTTGAACCATTAAAATTCGGTGTGTTACCCCAGTACTTAAATCTACCTCATTAATGTACGCGTGGCTACAAGGAGACAGAAGGGGGGAAACAACAGGAGCACGAGCACAGTGGGAAAGAGATCTCGGTACCAATATCACAGATAACCAATGGCGACAAGCCTCAATTTTTGCACACAAGTGCTCCATTGGGACGAAGCTGCAAGAAACGTCCTATAAGCTGCTGACGCAGTGGTATGCAACGCCGGCTAAGGTCAAAAAATGGTACCCACTGTCCTCGGACTCCTGTTGGAGATGTGAACAGGATTTAGGCACACTATTCCATATCTGGTGGGACTGCCCCGTGATCCAACCTTTTTGGAACAAGGTCTGCGACCTGATAAAAACAATCACAGACACAAAAATATCCCTCACACCCTTATGTTGTCTACTACACATTGCAGATTGTTCTATGAAACGATACAAAAAATCCCTCACAAGACACTTGCTAAATGCAGCAAAATCTCTGATACCAAGACATTGGAAGGCTAGGGAGATTCCCTCCATCCCAGAATGGTTCAATGCAATAAATAATATATATTTCATGGAAGAAACAGCCGCCATGGCCAAAGAAACTACTGAAAAATTCAACAGCACATGGTCACCATGGGTGATTTACAAGTACTCTGATCAATACGCACAACTTGATGCAGGATGAAGTGGTCGCAAGGGCAGATACAGATACTATTTTTTACTGTTACAAGGATATACCGCATATACGTTCTTTACCGTATAACTGATACTGTGGACCAATGCTTGTCCACAGATATATAAAAGTGTCACGTGATCACCTTGATAACGCATAGACATCCAAGCTAGCATAGACTGACTCTCTTTCAATACCAAACCCATCCCCCTCCTATTCCTTACCCCCTTCATTTCCCTCCCCCTCTTCCCTATCTATTAATAAACGCTCATATGTTTTAGACTTTAAACAGAAGTGACCAGACACAATACTTCTGGCTTTGTGAGAAAGTTATGTTTGATTATTCTGTTTAGAATCCACGACCTATCTGGTACTGGATAATGATTACTGTAAATCGATATTGGAATGTGTCCCTGTTGTCACCTCCCCCTCTTCCCTTATTAATTTTTTTTTCTTTACTTACTTTACTTACTGTTTGTCTTGCAAGGATATACGTATGTTTGATGGAAAGGTCTGTTTGACCACCCTCACTATCAGTTGAGATGTCCTGTATATTGTTATTTCTTCAATAAAACTTTATTGTTCAAAAAAAAATTCGGTGTGTTCGTCCGAGCACCAATACACTGCCCAACAATAATTCTCTTGCCTTTGTGGCTGTGTGTTTTGAAGAGATGAGCTCGGGCATGATATTTGGCTATACCGTATTTATTGGCGTTCAATGCGCACCTTCACGTTAGGAGGGACGTTTCAGGAAAAAAATAAATAAATAAAGAGTGAAGCAAAATATGGGTAAGTGCCTATCTGCAGCCCCACCATTGCCATGAATGCAGCATCCCCATTGCCATTAATGCAGCACCCCCATTGCCATCAGTGAAGCCTGATTGATGCTCATCTGCAACCTCGGAGGGGAGGCGGGATGAGCACCAACAGAATACATACAGCAGAATCTGTTTTCTCGGCGGCCTCTTTAATAGTCCCGCCTCCTTTGATGGACAGAACAGTCGTCCAATGGCAGCACAGGAGATGGGACTTCCTATTACAGAGGCCACCGTGCAAACAGGAAATTCTCCTGTATGTACAGCACTTGTCCCGCCCCCTCCCCATCCCCTCCAAGGCAGCCAGCATGTATATCTTTTGTGGCCCCCAGCGCTCGGGGATGCGTTGGGGGCCACAAAAGATATACATGCCCAAATCACCAGACGGGCCATTCGAAACCGGAAAACACGGGGGCCAGACATTGGACATGCCTGCCTTAGAACAAAGCCCTCCAGCAGTGCGCTGTCACGGTTGAGAGGGCTGACATCTTCCCCGGTCTTTCTTCCTGGTTCGCTGGCTCCGGAGGTGTGAGCTCTCAGTACCGGCACAAAGGTCTGAAGGTCCGGCAGGGTATGCCGGACCTTCAGAGTGCATGCGTCGGTGATGTCACTGGCTAAATCCAGGGTAAATATGTCCTAAACAGCGCACATTTAGGAGATATTAATTTTACCTACAGGTAAACCTTATTATAGGCTTACCTGTAGGTAAAAATCACAAAGCAGGCTTTACTACTGCTTTAAAGTGCATTTAAACTAACAAGTTTCTCTTGCCTTCTTCCTTTTGGTCTGTTAAATATAGAATTTAAAGCGTTTTATTATATTTGTTTGATGAGTGCCAAGAAGTAACTATTCACCCGGCCAGAAATGGTAACCTCTTCTACTCTCCGGTTCCGAAGTGTTATCAGTTTGCATTGTTTCCTTCAATCTCCAAAGACTACAAATCACCTCCCTCTGTTTTAGAGCAAATAGAGGGAAACGATAGGTAGTCCCAATACAGGGTTATGTAGTTTAACACGCTCCCTGTCCTAGGTTGAAAATGCGGTTCAGTATAGTTGTCACCCTAGGAAAGTAAGTGTGTTAAAGCGGTTGTATACTTCGCTTGAACATATGTACCTACAGGTAAGCCTATAATTACCTGTAGGTAAAATTAATATCTCCTAAACCTGCACAGTTTAGGAGATATTCACCCTGCATGCAGCTGCTGACATCAGCGGCGCATGTGCAGTGAATGTCCGGCGTATCTTGCCGTAACGAAGGACTCCAGCACGCATGCACGGGAGTGATATCATCGCGGCTCCGGACACTCACAGCATCAGAGCCCAGAAAAACAGCAAGGCAACATATCAGCCCCCCTCAGCGCTGACCGGGTCGGGCTGCGGGAGCTTTGTGTGTGCAAAGGACAGGGCCATAAAGCAATATTGGATGCCTGTGATCTTCAGGTCCTCAAACAGCACTGCATTAAAAAACAGGCATGATTCTGTGATGGACATCACTGCATGAGATCAGGATTACTTCCAAAAAAAATCACTGTCTGTGAACACAGTTCGCTGTGCCATCTGAAAATTCAAGGTTAAGTTCTATCAAGCAATATAAGCCATATCTGAGCATGATCCAGAAACACAGCCATCTTTCTTAGGCCAAAGCTCATTTAAAATGGTCTGTGGCAAAGTGGAAAACGGTTCTGTGGTCAGAAGAATCAAAATTTGACATTCTTTTTTGCAACTATGCGTGCCACTACCTCCAAACTAAAGAGAAGATGGCCTTTCTGGCTTGTTATCAGCACTCAGCACAGTTTAAAAACCTGCCTCTCTGATGGTATGGGGGTGCATTAGTGTGTATGGAATGGGCAGTTTGCGCATCTAGAAAGGCCCCATCAATGCTGAAATATATGTCCAGGTTTTAGAGCAACATATGCTCAGGCAAGAATTGGACAACATTCCTTTTGCAAAACTCCAGCAACTGGTCTCCACAGTTCCCAGACTTTTACAGAGTGTTGTTAAAAGAAGAGGGGATGCTTGCTACACATGGCCCTGTCCCAACGTTTTGGGAATTGGGGCTGTACTTTGCCAGCTTTAATGTTGCCCTGTCAACTTTTTTGAGACGTGTTGCTGACATCAATTTCAAAAGTACACCTTTTTTTTTTTTTTTAAGTGGTAAACTTTCTCAGTTTAAACATTTTATATGTTTTCTATTGTGAATACGGTTTTATGAGATTTGCAAACCATTGCATTGTTTTTAAATGTAGATTTTAAACAACGACACCATTTTTTGGGGAATTAGAGTTGTAAATCAACCTCGGTGAGTTATATAATCATAAATTACATAAAATGTTAGTCTTCGGCTTTATATGTGTTAATTCCCGGGTAAAACAAATGTCCTTACAAAGATGATAATGTTAGCTTAAGAGATGTTGAAGGTTACCCCCTGTCTGAACAATCTGCTACAGATTTGTCTGCCAGAAGAGGGATTAGAAGAGGATGCCCATGGAGAACAAGTGTTTCGATAACAAACAGCAACTCAGGGAAGCTGCCCGTTTGCTGTTTCAGAAACGTATGCCATGGTCGCGCTGTGCTTTAGTCTCATTCAAGGACAGTGAGTCATGTGGTGGAAAAACACGTGTAACTTCAGTGCACTAAATGTTGATAACATTAAAGAAAAAGTGACAGGCCAAATAGCTCAGCCAGTTTTTATGTTGATGTTTAAAGTGTTTGTAACGCTTCTAAAAAACGGTCACTGCCAGCCCCTCCTATATGCAGCCAAAACACAATGTAAATATGTATAAAAAACAAAGTCTCTAAATACCGTTTTTCAGAGATCCTCAGGCTGGTCACGTGACTCCCGGCCACTCTCCTACTCCAATGTATGGGCAACAGCGGGAGGGGCCGAGCTTTCCCTCCGACATCAGCCAGGGAGGTCACGTTACCGCTGTGCTGGCTGCTCAGTAAGAATGCAATATACATAGGAGCTGACAGGCAGACAGGTAGGGAGGTGAGCGGGGGGAGAGAGCAGAACTGAGGATGATGGAGGCATGTAAACTGACCAGTGTCAGGGCTCAGCAGCCATGATAAAGGTGTTACAAAGGGCCAAATTACACAGCACAAGCACTGTGCTGTATAACATGCTATAAAGGAACAGGATCCATTATTATTTTTTCTAGGATTACAAGCACTTACACCTACACTTGCTTTTGATCACGGACAGGAGTAACGCTAAATCCAGGCACCTGACGCATGTGCCCAGCTTGTTTCTCTCAAACTGAAGTCCTCTAACAATGTCTGCACTGATCCAACTCCAGCCTCAGAGCTGGAGCCTGGTGGATAGTGACACTGACAGCAATGCTGGAAAAAGCCTACTCCTGCTGACAGCCAATCTCAGAGGCAATTTCCCACCCTCTGGCTGCCAATTTAAAGGGCATTTTTCCCCACTTACTGACATCAAAGACATGCTGGTAGGTTAGTTGACTTCTGTCCAAAATTGGCCCTAATATATGAATGTGAGTTGGGGACCTTGGATTGTGGGCTCCTTGAGGGTAGGGACCGATGTGAGTGTGCAATGTATGTGTAGGGTGCTGCATAAAATTGATGACGCTATATGGGTACCTTAAATAAAAATAATAATATAATAGATGAGCATATTAATGAGACACAATGTACAGGGATAGGGACAATTGTAGACACTCACTCAGGTTGAACTGTATGGACTGGTATATTTATTCAACCTTAATATGTAACAATTAGAGAGCATTCTTCCTCTCTCTGAAAAGAAAAAAGGCACACATCACGATTCCCCTCATCTAATTACAGAGTGTCTTGTATTTGTTGAAACAAAATGCATGCACTTTACTGAATGGAGGCGATGGAGAGTGAGTGACCCACTGTAATCCAACCAGAAATGTTAACTTTCAGCACTGACTGCACTATATGGGGCTCAGTACAAAATGCTGCAGCCTAGACACATTTCATTAACTGTTTTTGGCATGAGTTAAGTGCTAACAAAGTTCTCCTTTAAGATAAGCTTAGTATTAACTGTATGGCTACAATCTGTGCACAGAAAAGTAGATTTAGAGCTTTTAAATATGATCCTTTGTCCTGAGGTTTATGTATGTTAGCAAGACTCTTCCTAGTGGCAGAGTAATTAGTGACCCTGTCACCACCTACAGTGAGGTAAAAAAAAGGATTTGATACCCTGCTGATTTTGTACATTTGCCCACTGACAAAGAAATGATCAGTCTTAAAAGTTAATGGTAGGTTTATTTTAACAGTGAGAAACGGAACAAAAAATTAAGTATATGATCCCTTCGCAAAACATGACTTAGTACTTGGTGGCAAAACCCTTGTAGCAATCATAGAGGTCAGACATTTCTTGTAGTCGGCCACCGGGTTTGCACACATCTCAGGAGGGTTTTTTGTCCCACTCCTCTTTGCAGATCCTCTACAAGTCATTAAGGTTTTGAGGCTGAGGTTTAGTAATTCAAACCTTCAGCTCTCTCCACATATTTTCTATGGGATTAAGGTCTGGAGACTGGCTAGGCCACTCCAGGACCTTAATGTGCTTCTTCTTGAGCCACTCCTTTGTTGCCTTGGCTGTGTGTTTTGGGCCATTGTCACCCATCCACAACCCATTTCCAATGCCATAGCTGAAAGAGGGAGGTTCTCACCCAAGATTTGATGGTGCATAGCCCCATCTATAGTCCCTTTGATGCGGTGAAGTTGTCATGTCCCCCTAGCAGAAAAACACCCCCAAAGCATAATGTTTCCACCTTCATGTTTGATGGTGGGGATGGTGTTTTTGGGGTTATAGGCAGCATTCCTCCTCCTCCAAACATGGCGATTTGTGTTGATGCCAAAGAGCTTAATTTTGGTCTCATCTGACCACAACACTTTTACCCAGTTCTCCTTTGAATCATTCAGATGTTCATTAGCAAACTTCAGACAGGCGCTGTACATGTGCTTTGAGCAGGGGTACCTTGCGGGTGCTGCAGGATTTCAGCCCTTCATGGTGTAGTGTGTTACCAATTGTTTTCTTGGCAGAAGTCGGGGGGGAAACAAAGCAGTGCCATTTCAGCATGCAGGCCACAAAGACGTCATAAAATCTAGTATTTTTACCAATAGTTGTGACATGTAGAAAAAGCACAAGTCTGTAGGTTCTATACAAGAGAAGGGAGGGAGCGAAGTGAAGTGTGACCATGTGGGTTACAGACCACAGAAAAACAATTATACTGGCATTATTATATATTGCATTCTCACTAAACATTTACTGGGCAATTTACTTAACAGTGTAGCAACACTAACAAAAAAGGTAGATGTATCTATTAGAGTGGATCATTCACAGGATGTTTTGCCAGGAATTTATAAATGATTACTTGGGGTACTGCAAACTATAACATGGGATTTATGTGAAAATTCTGCAGTAAAGATCAGCACTCTCAATTACTATAATCCATTATAATTATGTACAGCTTATGGAAGGTGTCAGGCCTCTGTCGCACAGGATCAATGCTCCAATCAATGGAGGGAGGAACAGCAGTCAAACGATGAGAAGGCTCGTGGTATCACCACTTCGCAAATTTACACCGCTCGCATCTGTTTTCCCAGAATGGTGACAATTTTACAAATTATATAACAGTGAAGTAGTATTAAACTGTAAATTAGTTATTCACCGAGCTTCTAACTAACCAAGATAAAGAGGGAAAAGTATCTAATTAATAAAAATACCACATACTACTATTACTGAGATAGGCTTCAACTTCCCTTTAAATAATTATTAAAATCAATAACTCCATACGTGATGATATAGCTGTCCAGTAATATATGTCATGTACCTACTGCATTTTCTAATAAAATATGTCCAATTAATTTGCCACAGAAATCCACATATAATTAAACCACCTAAAAAATAAAAAATGTGTGTATATATATATATATATATATATATATATATATATATATATATATATATATTATATATATATATATTTTTTATATATACACACAATTTTTTTATATAACCATCATTACACTAGATTATTTTGCAGTTTTCCAAAATAGGTAATCTTTATTGCCAATATAACTGCAAGTGTTTAAGATATTAGTTAAGCACCTGCAAAACCAAATGGCATTCAAATACCATACATCTATTTAACAAATATTGTATTTGGATTCATCCTCAACTTAGGTGCAGTCTTTGAAAAATTGCTAGTTTTATTCACAGGTCACTTAAAATGCCAGACAAGGTATATGCATTATGCATAAAGAAAGCTGGGCAGACTGATCTATTACAGTGATCGTTATATAAAAAAAAAAAAAATAAACTCCTATGCACCAAGTATACATATAATGCCATGCTGGTAATATATGAAGTGATTTTAAATATATGGGGAATGTCTCTGCAAACAACATTAAACATTTATTGCATTATATATTAAAGTATGGTACATGGTATATTTGACTAAATCTACCAAAGGAAAAATCAATATACCACCCAATGGTAAAACAAATGCAGTTTTCACTTCTCATCTGTAAGAAAAAATAAATAAAATACCTAGCAAAATGTCTGCAGTACAGTTTATAATAGTATTGTAAACTCATATACACATGTTTAATATCTCAAGGAATTGGGTAAAGCAGTATTAAAATTCAGAAACATATGTATTAATGTATTCAAATTGTGGTGGCTGAATTTGTTTTCTTTTTTTTCCCCCCCCCTTTATTTTCACCTGTTGATCCTGCCAGTAAGGCTGGCCATACGATTCTTTATTTTTTTTTGCTCAGTCGGTTGAATGAAAAAAAAATAAAAAAAATTAAAAAATTAACAGATTCCTCCATCCACACATTTGATGTGGATGGGAGAATCACACCTGCTGCGCCATCATAATTTGCCAGTGGGGATCAGTGTTATCTATAACTGATAATCATCCATAACCAGCTATCCCCTACATGGATTGAAATTCAGCCAGTCACTGCTAAATTGGCCACATTTCAATTCATGTATGGATGGCTTAAGTCTGTTTATTTTTTTTCAACTTCCTTTACCAGACCAAGCTGTCCAGACAAAGTTAGAGGGTTGAGACAAACCATTTACCACTGACGGGGTGCTTATAATGGTTCAGATTTTATTTATAGAAAACCTCTTTATAAGCAGTTACAGCAAGCAGTTTTTCCTTTTGGGATAAAGTATTAGCTGGAGTTCCGCTTCAAATTATTAGATAAAGTGGAGTTCCAGTCCCCCAAATACTTTTTTTTTTAAACACTCTGCCATACTTGTGTACACATATACAGAAACATTTAGATAATGTCATATATGTGCTCTTCATAGTTTATGTGAAAATAGTGGATTACCAACCAGATCTCGCAAGCAGGCAGGTTCCATGCCAGCTGGGAGCATCTGAAGCCCACTTCTGTTCATTTCCGGGATTCATTGCAGCTGGCTACCCAGCATGCACCTGCCGATCTCGCACCTGTGCAGTAATGCCACTGCGGGGCGCTCTCTCTAGAAATAACACAAGATTTCGTCACTAGGCGATTTGCATTGACTCCTGGGATAAATGATGCCGATATCCCAGGAGTCCTTGCGAATCACCTAGTGACGAAATCGCCTAGACGGCCGCAGCCACAAGTGCCGCACAAAATCAAAGAAAAAAACGTATTTACTTAAATAAATATAAAAAAGTGCCATTTGTAAGGGCATTCTGGATGGCCATGAGATTGAATACACATGCACAAATTGGGTGGAACTCCACTTGAAGTCTAAATCTTCTAGTCTAAGGCCATCATATAGTATGCAATTTTGAACCTATGGTTAAAAGGAAAGAAAATTAAAACAGTGTTGATGGGGAATCCCTTCCGCTGCCCTATCATGTTCCGCCAACAGGGAGCCTTCCCCACCAGCAGAATACAATGATGTCCAAAGCTGCATGACAAGTGGCACAAGTGTGACTAGAGCCTTAGATAAAGAAAAAATACACACACAATTTTTTATTATTATTATCACTATAAGAAGGTCTGCATTGCTGAACTACCATAACCAAGCAACACAATGTAAAACATTGTAATATAAAGCAAAGTTGTGCTCACATCTACTGTATTGCCATCAAACCCTTTAGTTCCTAATACTGATTGTACCTCTTAAACTGCGTAACACAATATTTATGATCTGTCTGATGGTGTTTAAGACCCTGCCAATCACAGAACCGTAGGAGACTCACATTTACAGCATAGAAGAAGATATCAATTCATCTCAGCTTGTCAGAGAACAGTTGGGTTCTCCTTCAAACACAGTAAAGCAGTCATTTTAAGGCACAACTCTCATCTGTGCCAATCTATAATCATGAATCTTAACTTCTGAATTCCCGCCAACAATACATGAAAGGAAAGCTCTGCTAATTAAAAAGTATATTTAGTTAAATCATTCCAAGTAGAACAATTAGCCACCAAAGCATACTTTAGTATTTGGGAGAGTGTCTGCCATAGTTCAAGGAGAATACCAAATCTCTGGACATTTTTCAAGGGGCAGCTAAGTGGTTAGCACTGCGGCTCTGCAGCGTTGTGTCCTATGATCACCTCCTAACACTAATTTACTGTCTAGCTTGCATATTCCTCTCCTATTTGCGTAGGTTTCCCAGCAAGTTCTCCAATCTCCTTAGGCTAGGTTCACACTAGCCTGCACTGTGCATTCCAGTTGCAGAAATTTCATTGATTCCTCCACCTGCAACTGCCCGCAGCCGAATGGCACTGCTCTTGCGAGATGCACGGGGCTGCTGTGCATTCTCAAAGGCACCCCTACGCATCTCCGCCCACAACACGATCATGGGTGCGGGAACTGCAAGGTAACTGCATGGTCAAAAAAAACAATATATCATTTATATTCATGTTTTTGATATGTGCCTGCTGTACCATGTACCTGTATGAGAAAGTACCCTGTTCTCTTTGTATTGCTTCCTTTGTGTGAAATCCCTGGTGTTCCTGCCAGTCCCTCTGCTTTCCTATGAAAATTCGACCACACTAAGCATCAGAACAAACCATGGTCAGTTTCCTTGCTGTGCCGAGAACTCAGCCTGCTCTCCTTCACTGATCAGTCCTGACACGCCCCCCCCCCCAACCTGCACAACCATTCACTGGGAAGATCAGTGTGCTGCTGTTTTTTTTCTCCCCTAGCTCTCTGAGCTCCTTATGAGGCTGAAAAATGTTTTTTTTTTAATATGTATTTTTTATTTGCTTTCATTAAAATTTTAAACTGAATGAGGGTGTTTTACAAGGTGAGGGTTCACATATACATGAAAACCTTGGTTTGAGGGTAACTTGGTTTGAGAGCGTTTTACAAGACAAGCAAAATTGTATACAATAAATATATACAAATACATTTTGACTTGATATACAAGCGATGTCTTGATAAAAAAAGTAGTGTCATGTCACAACTGAGTATAAAAGAAGAAAGGTGCCTCTAGTGTAGTAATATGGTTACATTTAATAAAAAGGTACAACATTTAGCAACTCACATGGTTGACGATTAAAAGAGGCACATCTAAGTATGCAGGCATCCGGGGGTAAAGCTGTCCACATAGACCATCTGCAGCACCGCCATCATCCCTTCTATGCTGCGCTCCACAAGCACTTCAAGACTCGCTTTCAGATCGCTCAACTGCAGGGTAGTCCTCCCGGTCACGATTGCAGACTGACATTGGTGAGAACCAGCAGTGCCACGGGGGGATGGGGTGGTCTGGTCTATGTGGACAGCTTTACCCCGGATGCCTGCATACTTAGATGTACCTGTTTTTTTTTTATATAAATCTTTATTTTTCAATATGACATGCAATGGAAAGAAAAACATAAAAAAGCCAGTACGTACAAGAACAAGGGAGGGTACATAAATTGTTGGGGCCGGGCACCCGGTCGCAAGTGCAAAGGGGCCTAGAATACCTTCAATTGCCAGCATCTTAAAGTGGTTGTATACTCTCAATTTTAACTTGCACCTACAGGTAAGCCTAAATTAAGGCTTACCTGTAGGTACAAGAAATATCTCCTAAACCTACATGGTTTAGGAGATGTTTGCCAAAAGGTTTCACAGCGCTGTCTACGGCGAATGCGCGCCGTAGACAACGGTGCATTCACAGGGTTAATCCCCATTCACAACTTCAGCTTGCCGAAGTTGAAGTCTCCCACGCGCATGCGCGGAGTGACGTCTTCGCTGCTTTGGTCAATCACAGCGCCGCAGCAGCTCCGTGTGAACCAGGGATTTTGGAGACTTATGGGCAGTCTCATATGGCCAGTCTCGTATGGGCAGACAGATATACACTGACTGGAAAATACAATGAACTACCAGAGCACTCAATAGTGCCATGGTAGTTCACTGAAACTATAAGCCAAGAGCTGCAAAGGCTGTCGGGACCTGTAGTTTCCCATTCACATGGGACTGTGAATAATTGACGTGACCAGGTGGGCAGAGTCCTGCACGGCCACGTTATTTTCAGTGACCGCGAGCAACTGGAGAAGATGCCCACCCATTGTCACTGGGGGGGGGGGGGGGGCTGCAGCACCCTAAATACGGGTGGAACATGTAACATGTTCCAAAAGGTGAAAATATCCTTTACGTTAGTCATTCACAGAAGGATCAGACCAATCTAAAATGATCAGACCATCAACACCAAAATGTACATCCACTATCAAGGCTATGTCAGGGAATCTCCCATACTACTAGTTTGGTACCAGGTTATCTGCATAATCAGCTGAGATACGGTAAGCTGCAAATGTAACAAAACTATCCATACCACTGGATCCCTCAGATAACCAGTTTTCAACACTCATATGCCCTACAACAGCCATAATAAAGCAAAATGATGCCAAAAACATTCCTAATATGCAGAAATGTAATCATCCATATGGCCTTCTTTCCGTCCTTCATTTAAGTCTTGGCTAGGTCGAACACCTGCCGGTTCTATCTTTTGGGGTCTATTGTGGGTTATCATCTGGCTTTTTTGTAATGACTGATTTGTCCAGAACTAAACAAATAAATAAAAATAAAAACCGGGATTCCTCGAATTGTAACAGAGGTCAGCATTATTCAACCTGCCTGAAAGCACAGAAAACTGAAATATCAGTCCATGATAAAGGAGTGGATGTAGGTCGAATAAAGGTGATCTTTACTAATCAATGCACAAGGTTAGTTGCATTTTACCACAATAATAGGAAAGTCTATGAAATAATAATTTCCCGTGTGTGAGACTGTTACACCAAGGATTTCTGAACAGCAAACATTTAACAATATGACTGACAACTATTCATCTCCTTAGTGAGCTACTGAATATTTTTAGAGATTAGTCAAGCCACACTGCTGACCATACAAGTCCTGGTCTAGGGAGGACACATTCTTGTGATATAATGATGCTCTTGTTTACTGCCCAGTGCTTCCCATTAGTTTTGCCATAAACCATTCCAACAGCAGCACTGAAATGAGTCTAGCAATATGGGATTTATAACCAATCAGTCCAGGGCAGCTTTTCAAATACGCATGATTAATGAGCGATATCTGGCATATGCCTTTGACAGTAAATTTAACGGAGATCTCTGGCACCTGGTTCTTGTACGCAATGGAAGACATAATAAAGAGCACTCTGGTCTTTTCCTGTCAACTGGGCGGCTACATAGTGTTGTCTATCATTAAACTGAACTTTTTAAAGTAAAACTACAGTAAAACAATAATTCCACAATCCAAGCCCACTCTGCCCCATTAGTCCTATAACAGCGTAAAATTGCCCTTGATGTAAATTCAGCCATTTGGAGTCCATGAAAGCGGCAGCTCAGGTGACCAAATGCCTATACATTTAGTCACATGACCTCCAGGAAGAAAGATCAACATTGAAACTGACTGATTCTTTCCCTTTTTACAGAGATTACGTAACCAAATGTCTAGTAATTTGTTGACGTGAGCAGACAACGCAGGGTCCGACAGTTGAGGTTTCTGTGCCAAAGTGTTTTATGCCTTCTACCATCTTTTATTGGTTCAGAAGAATAGGGTGAGCGAAGTGGCAACTACAGTTCTTAAAACTGAAAAATTGTGAGGTTAGAAATATGGGAGGGATCACTGCTAACTTGTTCTAAAAGGTGCAGATGGGGCCCTTATCTTCATTCTGGATTCACTATTGAACTACTAACCTGGAATTTCAGACTTGACAGACTTATCTGGTTCCATGCTTTTTCCAGGTCAGTGACTCACTAAGAGGTGAATTATGCCGCGTACAGACGATCGGAACTTCCAACAACCAAACCGTGGATTTATTTCTGACGGATTTTGGCTGAAACTTGTCTTGCATAGACACGGTCTCACAAATGTTTTTGGAAATTCCGATCGGCAAGAATGCACTGATGTACAACACGTACGACGGAACTAGAAAAAGGAAGTTCAATAGCCAGTGCAGATCTTCTGCTTGATTCGGATTTTGTTGTCGGAAAATTTGAGATCCACCTCTCAAATTTTTGTTGTCGGAAATTCCGACAGAAAAATGTCCGATGGAGCCTACACACAACAAGCTCACATCGAAAATTTGTTGTTGTAAATTCTGATCGTGTGCATAAGAATTACAGCCCTAGAGCTGCCCATAACTCAGTTGTGCAAGTTTGTTATGGGGGTACTGCAGTCAAGGCAGCATTTACAGCAAGGCAATCATAATTTCATATCTACAACAATAGAAAATTAGAAGGCAGCCCAAGAAAAAAAAAAAAGCCATTTGAAATGTGCACATCCATTTTTTTGCCTGGTCTTGTTACGACAAGATACTTGTCATTAAATCCAGCATCAGATCTGGGTGGTTCTGCTCAAAAAAAAAATTGATTAAAAACATTGTTTCCAACAGTGCAATCTGACAGAATGGCAGACAAATACTTTTTTTCAAGTCTCCAAAGAGTAGGGAAGAGTAAGTAGACCCTGTGTTAAATTTGTTTAGTTGTCCATGTTCTCATAACCGTGACCATCAAGGCACTGCTGTGTGGTCAACTTCCCATTTCTCTCAATACATTCTTCTTATATTTCCCTGGAGAATCACAGGCTCCCTAGTTGATTTTGTATAATGAAGTATAAAACTCATACTCTATAGAGAGAATTCAATGGAAGAAGAGAATAAAACTTTAAAGGTTGCCTCAAAAAAATGTGTTTGTGGCCATAGGAAGTAAAGGAAAGTCTCCCCAAAGGAAGAAGGAAGACAGGATCTAACTTTTCCTCCACTTCATCACTCTCTCTCTCTCTCTGTGCTATTAGCATTACATTCCGCCTAGGTTCACACTGTAACCCACATGTAAATCGCACCGCATTCCTGTGCAAATAACATGCAATTCTCTGCAGTGTGATTTGAGTCTATTCATTTTGGATGTCTCAAATTGCACTGCATCCACATCAAAAAGGTGCAGGCAGCTTCTTTTTTATTCGCACTGGAAATGGATCACATGGGTGTTTATACCCAGGGCCGGTACAAGGCAGGGGCAGAAGGGGCAGATGACCTGGGCGGTACAATGTGTGAGGGAGGGGGGCGCAGGTGAAGTTCCGGCAGTGTGCTTCACAGTACACACTAGCTGGCACCCCTAGCTGTACTGTAGTCTTCTGCAGTGGCGCACCAAGTGGGGGGCGGGGGCCCACTGGGGGGGGGGGTGTCAGGGGGCACGTTTGTGTGCTTCTATGCTTTGGGCTCCTGCGCCGTTTTGTGTTTTTCAGGTCTTCCGCCTGGTTGGCTGGTGGAACTGTTTGTCACCCTTGATGTGGGGGTGGGCGGGGGCATATCAAGTTTTTTTTCTAAGGCGGCTTGTGCGCGATTGGCAGGCGGCGGAGTGGGAGGCGCTGTGCCTCTGTGGTGCGCTGATTGGACGTATGGTATATGATGCCCATGACGCAGGCGCATTGCTCTGTTTACAGCGCCGCGGCGCCAAGTTTGGCTTTCTCCATCTGGAGCATCCAGCAGGGTAAGAAAAACACTTTCTCTCCTGTACCGCAGGGGAGAGAGAGACAGTGAGCAGCGCTGAGTAGAGAGCTGCTGAAGCTAACAAGTAAATCAGCAGGCGATTGCCCTCTGTTCAGCGCTGCTCACTGTCTCTCCATATGCATGATTAATGTAGGAAGGGACAGAGCTGGGAGGTGTCTGTAAATCTAAAGGGGTCCAGGGGTGCAGAGTGCTGCTGTGTAATGTAAAAGGGATCCAGGGGTGCGGTGCTGTGTAATATAAAAGGGATCCAGGGGTGCGGTGCTGTGTAATATAAAAGGGATCCAGGGGTGCTGTGTAATGTAAAAGGGTTCCAGGGGTGCGGTGCTGTGTAATGTAAAAGGGATCCAGGGGTGCGGTGCTGTGTAATGTAAAAGGGATCCAGGGGTGCGGTGCTGTGTAATGTAAAAGGGACCCAGGGGTGCGGTGCTGTGTAATGTAAAAGGGACCCAGGGGTGCGGTGCTGTGTAATGTAAAAGGGACCCAGGGGTGCGGTGCTGTGTAATGTAAAAGGGACCCAGGGGTGCGGTGCTGTGTAATGTAAAAGGGACCCAGGGGTGCGGTGCTGTGTAATTCAAAAGGGACCCAGGGGTGCGGTGCTGTGTAATGTAAAAGGGACCCAGGGGTGCGGTGCTGTGTAATGTAAAGGGATTCAGGGGTGCGGTGCTGTGTAATGTAAAGGGATTCAGGGGTGCGGTGCTGTGTAATGTAAAGGGATTCAGGGGTGCGGTTCTGTGTAATGTAAAGGGATCCAGGGGTGCGGTGCTGTGTAATGTAAAAGGGATCCAGGGGTGCGGTGCTGTGTAATGTAAAAGGGATCCAGGGGTGCGGTGCTGTGTAATGTAAAAGGGATCCAGGGGTGCGGTGCTGTGTAATGTAAAAGGGACCCAGGGGTGCGGTGCTGTGTAATGTAAAAGGGACCCAGGGGTGCGGTGCTGTGTAATGTAAAAGGGACCCAGGGGTGCGGTGCTGTGTAATGTAAAAGGGACCCAGGGGTGCGGTGCTGTGTAATGTAAAAGGGACCCAGGGGTGCGGTGCTGTGTAATGTAAAAGGGACCAGGGGTGCGGTGCTGTGTAATGTAAAAGGGATTCAGGGGTGCGGTGCTGTGTAATGTAAAGGGATTCAGGGGTGCGGTGCTGTGTAATGTAAAGGGATTCAGGGGTGCGGTGCTGTGTAATGTAAAGGGATTCAGGGGTGCGGTGCTGTGTAATGTAAAAGGGATTCAGGGGTGCGGTGCTGTGTAATGTAAAAGGGATTCAGGGTGCGGTGCTGTGTAATGTAAAAGGGATTCAGGGGTGCGGTGCTGTGTAATGTAAAAGGGATTCAGGGGTGCGGTGCTGTGTAATGTAAAAGGGATTCAGGGGTGCGGTGCTGTGTAATGTAAAAGGGATTCAGGGGTGCGGTGCTGTGTAATGTAAAGGGATTCAGGGGTGCGGTGCTGTGTAATGTAAAAGGGATCCAGGGGTGCGGTGCTGTGTAATGTAAAAGGGACCCGGGGGTGCGGTGCTGTGTAATGTAAAAGGGACCCGGGGTGCGGTGCTGTGTAATGTAAAAGGGTTCCAGGGGTGCGGTGCTGTGTAATGTAAAGGGATTCAGGGGTGCGGTGCTGTGTAATGTAAAGGGGATCCAGGGGTGCGGTGCTGTGTAATGTAAAGGGATCCAGAGGTGTGGTGCTGTGTAATGTAAAGGGATCCAGAGGTGCGGTGCTGTAAAATCTAAAAAGGGGTCCAGAGGTGCTGTGTAATGTAAAGGGGTCCAGGGGTGCAGTTGTGGAGAGGGGGTACACAGTAGTGACAAAGATATATTGGGGGACGCGGAGGTATGCAGGGGGCACAGTGGGGTGTTTTTGAATTTTAAATGGGGGGGGGGGTGCCAGATATAGGATCCGCCCCGGGTGCCAAATGCTCTAGGTACGCCCCTGTTTATACCCATGCAATACAATTCAGGAAAATGCACTGCATTTGCGACCTGCTTTTGGGGTGTTAACCGAATCAATGCATTTCCTGCACTGCATCATTGTGAACCGAATCTGAATGGAATCTGAGATAAACTTCTCAGGCATTCTTTTTTTTATCATAATCACCCTTTCTTTATGTGGGATACAGCAAGAATCCTGCAGTGAGTGTTTCAGCAAAACAAGCAGGTACGTTCCAGGATCACCAGAGGGAGCAGGGTGCACTTTAAGGCCTTTTGCACATGATACTCCTGTTTGAGCACCTACCTTTCTCAGACTCTTGTTTGGTATGTATTTGCACGCATGTATGGGCATTTTCACATATATGTCACCATGCATTTTTGCGTGCACTCTCGCGCAAACTTAAATCTCGCGTTCCCTTTCAGCACAATATGCAAGTAAGAATTTGCGCGCAGGAGGCGTAAATTACTGACCAAAAAAGCTGATTTTTAATTTTTTTTTAGTGAAGAATGCACAACACTTGTTTACGCACCTGTGTGCATAGGCACATTACAAGTAATGGGCTTTATTTTAGCTCAGTGAGAAAAAAGTCTGTACTGAGCATTTTCAAGCTGCAGTGTGCAAGAGGCCTAAAGATGCAATTGCCAAAAAAAAAGAAGACGCAATTACCAAAGCTATCATCCTTATCCTTTACGTTTTAGTGACTCACAGGCTTAGAATAGACTTGATACGCTTAAAATAAATTGAAAAGAAGTTAGCAATGACCGCTTCACTTTTATATTCTGACATCACTTCAAGGTTATCCATGCGTATATACAGAACAAACTGCAAGAGACCTTTTCTTTATCACTACAGGCTGCCCAAAATATATTTACACTTTCCTAGTACTAGAGAATGCTTACATAGTGTGAGAGACACAGGAGATTTTCTTAGACGAACCCTACACATGTGAATATGTGGTTTAGATGTTGCCACTGCTTATACCTAATGCAGCTAAAAAAAATAAAAAATAAAAACAAAAAAACACAAACAGTGAAGGTTAGCCTTTTGTAAGCAGCCCATAGATAGACCCAAATTTTCCAGGTTTAGGGAAGTATCGGTTTAGATACAACGTGAAACCAACACCTATTCTAATAACTACTCCACTACCCTGGAAGTAGATCCCATGGCCACCCTTGTATTTGTTGGAGGAATTTTGGCCCACTCATCTTTGCAGAATTGTCCTAATTCAGTTACATTAGAGGGTTTTCGAGCATGAACGGCCTTTTTAAGGTCATACCACAACATCTCAATAGGATTCAGGTCAGGACTTTGGCTAGGCCACTCCAAAGTCTTCATTTTGTTTTTCTTCAGCCATTCGGTGGTGGACTTGCTGGTGTGTTTAGGATCATTGTCCTGCTGCAGAACCCAAGTTCGTCTCAGCTTGAGTACACAAACAGATGGTCGGACATTCTCCTTCAGGATCTCTTGGTAGACAGCAGAATTCATAGTTCCTTTTATCACGGCAAGTCTTCCAGGTCCTGAAGCAGCAAAACAGCCCCAGACCATCACACTACCACCACCATATTTTACTGTTGGTATAATGTTCTTTTTCTGAAATGCAGTGTTCCTTCTACGCCAGATATACTTGGACACACACCTTCCAAAGAGTTCCACTTTTGTCTCATCGGTCCACAGAATGTTGTCCCAAAAGTCTTGGGGATCATCAAGATGTGTTGTGGAGAAATTGAGACGAGCTTTGATGTTCTTTTTGCTCAGCAGTGGTTTTCTCCTTGGAACTCTGCCATGCAGGCCATTTTTTGCCCAGTCTTTTCCTGATGGTGGAGGCATGAACGCTGACCTTAACTGAGGCAAGTGAGGCCTGCAGTTCCTTGGACGTTGTTGTGGGGTCTTTTGTGACCTCTTGGATGAGTCGTCGCTGCGCTCTTGGGGTAATCTTGGGCGGCCGGCCACTCCTGGGAAGGTTCACCACTGTTCCATGTCTTCGCCATTTGTGGATAATGGCTCTCACTGTGGTTCGCTGGATTCCCAAAGCTTTGGAAATGGCTTTATAACCCTTTCCAGACTGATAGATCTCAATTGTTCCTGAATTTCTTTGGGTCTCGGCATGATGTGTAGCTTTTAAGGATCTTCTGGTGGACCTTACTGTGTCAAGCAGCTGCCTTGATTGTATTTGTTGGAAGCAGTTTAGAGGCGGGCTCTCTAGGGGTACAGAGACACTGAACGGTAAAGTGGTGCCAATATTTATGATGCAATGACAGAGTTCTTGTGGCTCTAGGGCAGGGGTGCAAAACTCAATTTCATCGTGGGCCGCATCAGCATTATGATTGTCCTCAAAAGGGCCGGCTGTAAGATTAGATGTCCAGCGCATCCCCTCCCCTTACATTAGATGTCAAGAGCCATCCCACCATCAGAAGCTGAAATCAATGGGGCAGCGCTGCGATACCGGCGGCGTTTTGCGAGCAGATTTAACCCCTTTTCAGCAGCTAGCAGGGGGTTAAAACCATCCCGCTAGCGGCCGAATAACGCTGCTAAAACGACGGTAAAGCAGCGCTAAAATAACGCCGCTTTACCGCCGGCCGCGGCTTGGTTTGAAAGCCGTCTTAGGAGCAGTTGGGCATTTTTTTCAGCTTCCCTTGAACTCTCCTCTGTTTTCTTATCAGTACATATACACAGGGTCATTTAAAGGCAGTTGAGTTTAGAAGCATTTTTTTGGAACACAAAAAAATGCATTCAGGACCGATGTTCAAATGGCATTTGAAACGTCAAATGCCTGTAACAGTTTGTTAAAACAATGATAAAAGCAGTAACTCGTGTTTAACAGCGTTTCGTTTACAGACGTTTTTCATTTTAACAAAAAAAACAACAAACGGCAAAAAGGGCAATTTATTCTTAAATATCTCTATGCAGTGGTAAATATAAATAACCAACTATATGGTTAGGGAGCAAAATCTCTAATCCACTGAGAATAACAGACAGAAGAGATATACTGTATATACTATTGGACACTGGGGCGCATGTAATGTGCCCTGCCCCCCACGTAATGTGCCCTGCCCACCGCGTAATGTGGCTTGCCTCCGTGTAGAAGTCTACTTTAAATGTAATGCTATTACCTCCAGTCTATCAGCCTCCACCTTCTCTGGGTTCAGATGCTGATCTTCCCTGCACAGTCTTTAAAACAATTTTTTTTAAGACAAACATGTTATACTTACCTGCTCTGTGTAATGGTTTTGCACAGAGCAGCCCTGATTCTTCTCTTCTGGGGTCCCCCGATGCTTCTGGCTCCTCCTGCCTTCAGAGTGCCCCAATAGCAAACTGCAAATTATAGTATAGCGTGCCCCTATAGCAAGGTAAAAAACTTCTGCCTTTAGACCCACTCACTTCCTACCCAGGACTACATGTTCCATGAGGCATTGCTCCTCACACATTCACAAGTTCTCAGGCACTTAAAGCGGGATTCCACCCTAAAGTGGAACTCCCGCTTTTCGGAACCCTCCCCCCCTCCGGTGTCACATTTGGCACCTTTCAGGGGGGAGGGGGGTGCAGATACCTGTCTAAGACAGGTATCTGCACCCACTTCCGGCATAAACTCCCACGGGAGTTTACGCAAGTTCCTGTCCCGGCGCGCTGTCTGCCGGGACACACACGTGTCCCGGCAGACAGCGCTGAAGATTCTCATTGCGCCGCGCGACTCGCGCATGCGCAGTAGGGAATCGGGAAGTGAAGCCACTTCCTGATTCCCTCACCGAGAATGGCGCCGGCTACAGCAGAGAGCCAAGCGATCGATCGGCCTCTGCTGCCGACACCGCTGGACCCTGGAACAGGTAAGTGTCCATTTTTTAAAAGTCAGCAGCTGCAGTATTTGTAGCTGCTGGCTTTTAAAAAAAAAAATTTCAGTACAGTCCCGCTTTAATGACATGTAGGGATGGTGTACTGAGCTGTATTTCCTCATATGTAAACAAATAATGCATTCTGTATGAAGGCCAACTAATCGGCTGGCCGATTAATCGATGAAAATAGTTGACTATTAGTTAACTATTTTCATAATCAATTAGTTGTCGATTAATCGATTAGTTGTTTCAGCCCTACAATTAAGCCTGCATTTTTACATCCAGAGAATACGCGTGAATATATTGTTGCCTGACAACAAAAACGTATTTTAAAAATTTCAGCAATCTAAAGAACCCAGCTAGATTTAAATGTCAACTTCATACACTTAGCCATTCAAAACAACATGGATAAAAACACTTGACAATCTCTTTCAGCCATCCTAATTGAGAAAGCTGCTAGTGAGTATTATCTCATTCCAAGTCCACTCATTAATTTCTTCTAAGTATCCTTGTATGTAGAAGACATTCTGACCTTTAATGAATTGGTGTATGAATGAAGTCCGTTTTTACTGCACGCCTCCGTGGCTTTAACAAATGAGTTGGTGAGGGAGGGAAGTGTTCTCAGGATGTCTAGATTTGGTTCCAACTTTGTAGATTAATTAAAAACGGAGTTCCATCCAAAAATGCAACTTCCGCTTTAAGTGAAGGTGACCCCCTGACTTCCCCCATTTGGCATGTGATTTTTTTTAGGGGGGGGGGGGATACCCTCCTTTTAGGGGCTCCCACTTCCTCCTCTGGAATGAAGTAAAAAAGATCACCTCCCCCGCCCCCCCCTGCAATCAGCCGGGCGCCCACAGACACATGCTCCCTGATAAATAGCAAAGAAAATGATGTACATATACAGAAGGTCTAGGTAAATCAGGAAATACTTTGCTCTTCTACATTCTTGGAGTGCAGTAGGACACCTTAAGGCCCCTTTCACATGGACGGACCGTTCAGATCCGCCTGTCAGTTTTGACGGCGGATCTGAACGGGCGCTCCATGTTAGCCTATGGAGCGTCGGATGTCAGCGGAGACATGTCCGCTGACATCCGACCCGGTCCGATCCACCAAAAGCAGACGTATGGCCCCAACGGAGAGATCTCCTGCTGAGCCGACGGACAGAGGCGGGCTCCGTGCAAGCGGAGTCCGCCTCGTGTGAAAGGGGCCTAACACAGAGAACTAAAGCATGGACCAGGGATTCTCAAACTACGGCCCTCCAGCTGTTGCAGAACTACACATCCCATGAGGCATTGCAAAAATCTGAGATTCACAGACATGACTAGGCATGATGGAAATTGTAGTTCCTGAACAACTGGAGGGCCATAGTTTCAAGACCCCTGGTAGAGACAGACAAGCAGCTTTTCTTCAATGTTTTATAGTACCAATCCCTAGTTGCAAGCAATCGCAGATTTATAGATTTAAAAGTGATTTTTGACTTTCTTTGAACAGGGTGTTATAAGCGATATTGGACTTTCTGAAGGAAGTAGGAATCCTCTTCATGGTGGCACTTATCAAAGCTAATCAGATTTTTTCTGACAGCTTTAGGCCAATTCTAAGGCGCTGGAATGAGTACTGGCATTTTCCAACATGATGTATCTTCAGCATAAGAAAACCATTCTCTCTGGCTACTTTTACAAAGCTGCTTTTGTCCAAAGGAAGAAAATAAATAAAGGATGACGATGGGCAGACAGAAGATGACAGTTGTTTAGGTTTCGGTCTCCTGTCTGAGTGTGGCCCTCAGCTGATTTTTTAGGAAATGGGTAACTAGTGATTGGACAGTGTAGGAAACGTATTCCAATTATTATTTTCCTCATAGTCAGGACTGTCTTGATGCTTCCTGGCAGCATCGCTCTTCCTTCCCACAGTAGCTATACATTATTATATGAAAGATTACGTTCTATAAAACACCTCACTACCTGGTCATCAGTGACTCCAAAAACTATTTTAAACAGAAACAAGCCTTTCTTTGACTTATTGGGATAAAATATGAAAAAAGTTAGCAAGTTTTTTTTTTACCTACAGCTTAAAAAGGAGAAGTACAGCCAAAGTGCGTTTAGCTGTACTTCTCGTGTGGCTGAAGCCTACTGTTGGCTGTCATGTCATCGCCGGCTCCAGGCTGGTAATAGATTGTGACCATATGGTCGTGATCCATCGAAGAACATGGACCAGCACCTGGCTCATCCCCTCAATGAGCCACTGATAGTCTGAACCAGCCGCTACCGCTCCCACCCCCTCCACAGCCCAGTGCTCCAGTGAACTTCCATTACATGCAGTGTAATTGATGCATAGGCATCTTAATGGCACCCCACACATTTAAAAAATGAGAGTTTTCACAAAACAGGAAATTGCATGGTGCTAACCATGCATTTTCTCTGCAGCTGCAATTTGAAAAAGGCACAAAAATGTGTCTGTCAGCTGCACACCACAAAGCAGATCCATGTGAAAGAATGAGTGGCAGCCATAGCTTGGGTTCTGGCCAGGCTACGCCCCAGAGTTTAATCATGGAGCCCATCCACATGATTATGCTCTGGGGGGCGGAGTGTCTGTTGTGAGGTTTGGCTCACCGACACATTTTTTGCCTTGCTGAAGCTTGGAGCCGGGACGGACTCCCATCTTGACCAGCACTTACAGCAGTTGGCTTTGAACTGCACCTCTAACCTGAGCAGCACCTATATCTTTTACTTTTGCAATTTGAAAAAGGTGCAGGGACCTTTTTCTTGCATTTCCTGCAGGTACAGCAGCCCAGTCAAATGAATAGGCTGCTGTGCAAGTGCAAACGGGGCATGCAGAAACCACACATGTGAACCTACCCATACAAAACACTGTTGTTGAGTCTATACAGGGACAATGTGGCTGAATAATTCCATACAGAGTTTACCATAAACAGTATAACAACATAGACGCTAATAAACTGTAGAGATCAGCCAAGGATATTGAACAGTAACAGGCAGCCAGCATTATAGTTATCAAATCTCTACTGGGACAGCTAAGGTTATAGGCTATCGCACCCATTGCTTTGACTGAGATTTATTTCAAGCGAATAACTCTAGTGGAAAAAAAGACAAGATATGGAAATCAGGAGAGTTCACATAAACATAGCAGACAATTTTCAGGGCAGTTAAGAATAAATGTACATTTAATTAGGTTCTGGTGTCAGACAGAAACATGAAGAATATAGAAACTTGCTTATCTTATCCAACAGGAATGGGATGAGTTTTGCATGAAAGGAGGTACATTTTTGTGTGAATAATTAAAAAATACATACAATTTATACAAAATTATTACCTAAAGTAAAAAGGTAAAACTTTCTTCTTTTTAGTTTTGGATAGAGTGGAGAAGAATTAGAGCACCTGTAAGGTTTTAATTGCTGTCTGTGCCTTCCTTGGGAAGATTCGGCCTATTTGCCCTGCTACTGTTATCACCAAGAGTAAAAATGCAAAAAAAAAAAAAATCTCCAATCTTGAGTTGTCATCAGAATGGGATTAGAGAGAAATCTTCCAAATGGAGACATTCGTTTGGGTGACCCTAGTAACAGCCAGGTATTTCCTTGCTTTAAAGAGATTTCCTCTCACTTCTTATTTTGGCTATGTGATATGAAGCAAGAGGAAATCTCCCCAATGGGACACAGATGGCATAAAAAGGAGGTCATTGCCCTCCTTTATGCTATTCAAAATTAAGAAAAAGTTTTGCTTTTTTACTGGAATTTAGTCTCAAACTTTTAAAATGAAAAAAATGAAAAGGTGTCATGTTAAGCCCTGCACGCAATCCATTGATAATGCAACATTTATAGTTACACTCCAGTCCAGATTGAAAATTAGACCTCACATTGCATACATAAATGGAATACATATTAAATTCTGTACTTCAGTTTTTTTATATAGGCATTGCTGTGGTGCACTCAAGTCCTCTCAAGTCTTTTTCATGTGTAAGTGGATTAACCCTGCTCTTGCCAGCCCAATAAGAAAGGAGTAACCACTCTGATCAATGAAGAGTTCCACCCAAAAATGGAACTTCCGCTTTAAGTGCTGGTGACCCCGACATGCCACATTTGGCATGTCATTTTTTTATTTTTTTTTTTGGGGGGGGGGGGGCTTATACCCAGTTTTTACAGGCACCCAGCTCCCACTTTCTCCCCTGGTGCCGCACCACCGGAAGGAAGTTGACCTCTCCCCCTCCCTCCCTGCAATCTTCTGGGACATGTCACAGGTCCCAGAAGATTGCCCAGCCATTCAGTGGGGCTCGTGCAAGCGCAGTGCGCGCCCCGGCTGGACCATGGGACAGGTGAGTGTCTGATTATTAAAGGTCAGCAGCTACACTTTTTGAAGCTGATGACTTTTAAATGGGTGGAACTCTGCTTTAAAGACAAATTTTAGGTATAATTTTGCAGTTACATTGGTCCAGCTTGAACCAATGTACAGTATACTTTACATACTCCACAGCCTGCCAATCCCTAGTGGAAGCTGCTACTACAGTGATCTTCACTGTCTTCCGGGTCCCGTGCCAAGCAGCTGCCCTTCTGCATAGTGACCACAGGGGGTTGCTCACTCAGCATGGGCATCATTTAAAGAAGGTCTTGCATTTTCCTCAATGAATGCAAAAGTTACATGAACAAATGTGCAGGGCTATAAACTTTGAAATTGCGTGATTAGTACCAGTGAAAGGAATATATGAAATGTCCAAATTAGTGTGAAAGTAGACCACAAGCAGATGTAGAAAACACACGCCACCCTTGTGTGCCAGTCACCAAAAGACCACACTAGTGCTTAACAGACCTCAAAAGACAGGGAGGTTTAAAAACACTTATAATGAGAAAACCCAAGGGGGTGGATGGTCCAACTTCCTCTAGACAACACACCTCCAATCTAATCATGCGCAGGATCGCCTATCACCACATCAGCCATTAGAACATAGAACTCTTAGGCAAGAGCAAGGAGAGCCTCGATAGTGTAGTAAGTTAAAACACCATTCATTAAATACTAAGGCATATACTCACATATAGGAAAAAGCCATACAGAATAGCGTGAACCGGCCATTGAGCACCCTGGTGGGTGTAATGACGTCACCATGTTGGCTCTGTCCTACACATTCAGTGCATTAAAGTCCTCACTCAATCCAGCGATGTGCCTGCCTGTAGCAACTCAGTCTTCTCTCCCCGCTCTGACAGGCTTTGCTGGGGCACCGGGAGCCATTGGCTCCTGCTGCTGTCAGTCAAATCCACTAGCAAGGGAGTGGGGTTGGGGCCGAGCCACACTGTCTATGTACACAGGCAGTGTGCCTCAGTATTGAGCCTGCGTGATTGCCCCCATAGCAAGTGGCTTGCTATGGGGTCACTTGAAAAGGGGGGGCCAGGAGGGTTGGCAGGGGACCCAAGAAGAGGAGGTTTAGGGCCTCTTTGTGCAATTCCATTGCACAAAGCAGGCAAGCATAACATGTTTATTATTTTAAAAAAATATAAGTTTGTATATACACTTTACAATGACTTTAAGCTCCATTTGCTCGTTCAGAAGAATACAAAATATGCAATAATTATTAAATATCAACATTTTTTTTAAAGTTCTTACCATAATAAAGAAAAAATGTAATAACGACAAAAACTACTACACATTTTATGCAAAAACAGCAGTTACTATGTGCCCTAAGTGCAGTGTTTACTACATACAGAGTGGAATTTACTTAATTAACTGGAGCAGACTGAATCTGGGGCAGCTGTGCATGGCAACCAATCAGCTTCCTAATTGAACAAGCTGAAGTTGGAAGAAGATTGGTTGTCATGTATTGCCCCAAATTTTTGTCTGCTCCAGTTTTAGTAAATCCCCCCCACCGTGTGCTGATTATGCAATGATTTTAATGGCTCTGTCCACTGTCCTAAAATGGCCCCACGCCCTAACCCATAGAAGTTTCCATGCACTGCACATACATTCTGTATGGACATGCTCCACTGCTCTGCCTTGGTCCTGTATTGTCTTTTCTGATGTCATCAGGGGACGAATGTCTCTTCCAGGTTTTTGCAGCTGACCCCATGACATGCATGCACCAGGGCATGTTGTTAGGGGGCCAGCTTAAAAACCAGGAAGAGACATCCGGCCCCCAGCAACACTCAACGATGCAGGCACTGCACAGTATGCGGAGACTTTTTAGGATTTGTGATGCAAGTATCCCAGGAGGCAGCTGAATGTGTAATTCTCACCTAGGGGAGAATCCATTAGTGCAGGGAGGTGTTCCCCAAAAAAGGAAATAATAAAAAATTCTTATTGGGAAAGAGAAGTGGGGCAGGACTGGAATGACAGAAAGTGGGTGGGGTGGGTGAAGGTCTGCTTTAACCATACTTTGTATCATTCACATATCTTTGTTAAAAGTAGAATCTGACATTTTTTTCTCAGCTGTTTATGCATACATTGAAAAACCGAACATACAAGCTTTAATTTTTTTTATTTAATTTCCAACCACTCAGAAATCAAACAAACTTGTCAACAGCCCCTAATCCCTTGTTGTGAAGTAGATCTGCTTAACATACCACATGAAAAGGAGGATGATTGCATTTAGTTCCTTTATTTATTATCTGGCCCAAAATAAAACAATAATTGTCAGGTCTTGACAGCTCTAATTAGAGTTTTTGATTTGCTGAACCAGTACGCCAGTATCATCATGCTTTTCTTTTCAAAAACGGTCTGTCAAAATGTTCCCCGTCAGCAAGATGGGCATTTCAGTGCAGCTCAGACAAATGGCACTAAAAAGCATTTGTTTTCAGGACCACATTTGGTTTTCTAGATAAGCGCTGGCACCAGAATGACGGACAGAGTTTTATCCAATGTAATGAATAATAATGTGGATACTTACTGCCCTTAAAGGCCTCTTTATAGCCAAGAATGAAGTATTCTGTAAATTTTGTTTAAAATCTTTATCCATAGTAATCAGTATATGAATTCCCTTTCTATTTCACATGCCGTTATATTTTTCATGCAGACCAAAAATGACAAATGCAGGGGCTAGGGCGAAATATTATTCAGCCAGGGCTGGTCTCAGCAGTCAGATTTTATTAATGCGATTCAAAACTATTCCAAAAAAAAAATAAATTAATAAATAAAACTTGCTGTAATCATTAGCTAAAGTTTGGCTTAAATTGGTCAATTTGGAAAATCTATCTAAAAAGGCCCTGTTCACAGTGATTTCACCAAAGAACAAACAGAGCTGTTTAAAGTGGAAGTTCATGCAAAATATAAAATCCCTGCATCTATAGACTCCAGGGATCTAACACTAACCTCTCTATCCCTGTAAAGATAAGATAAGATGAGTATACATACCTTTTTGGAAGACGATCTGACCCGCTCCGACGTGATCCCCAGCGCTGGAAGCTCTGCAGAGGGGACACGAACGACAACGGCTGTGAAATTAATGGGAAGTGACATCACCCATAGAGTTACTATGGGGCTTCCTGAGTCCTCCGTCCCCTCTGCACCCGCCTCCACAGAGAAGCTTGACAGCTCAGCGTGGAATCCGGTTGGAGCGGGTCAGATCAGCTTCCAAAAAGATATGTGTACTCATTTTTTCTTTTACAGGGATAGAGAGGTTAGTGTTCGATCCCTGGCGTCTATAGATGCAGGGATTTTAGATTTAGCATGGACTTCCACTTTAAGGAAGTTGAAAATTGTCAGGTCTACTGGCGAATTAGCAGGCAATAAAATAAGACGGACTCCCAAAACCAAACATGATGTTACAAACAAGTGTTAATGAGACTGAAACTGCAGCATACTTTTCATTGTTTTTTGCTTGCTTACTTACTTTATGTAAGAGGTTATATTCCAAAAGTCTCCTCTAACTAAAATATCAGTTCTGCATGAATGGATGCTCGAAGAATCTAAAATCCAGAAAATCCTCAAAAGGAAAAAAAAGGCAAGTGGAGGGGAAAAGCATTAGTCGCCAGCTTAAATGTTCCCATTACTGACTTCCAATGCCTTTTTCTGGCACTGTAGCCTTGTCTGGAGGCGGTCATGTTGGTAAAGGGAGGGCTCTAGTCTTAAGCAAGGAGAACAGTGAGTGGCACAGAAGTGACATCAACACTCTGCAGCAATACCTTAGCCCCTATAAACACCTGAGCTTTTTGTAGTTTGATGTTCAAACAAGCCAAATTCAATGCTTTTAAATTGTCACTGTTCACATTTAGGCCCCTTTCACACATACCTTCAGTTGGTTTCATCAGTTCAGTCACGTTTTTTCAAAGAAAAAAAACGGATCAGTTTACATCAGTTCTTTACATCCACTTAACCAAATTTTTGGTTTACATTAGAGCTGCTTAATTCTGGATAAAATGAGAAACATGATTTTTTTGCTTAGAATAAGGCCTCATGGACATTTAAAAAAAACGAGCTGTAAAGCTAGTACCGACGCCAGGAAAAAAAACTGCGTTTAAAACA
Organism: Lithobates sylvaticus; assembly: GCA_028564925.1. NCBI lineage: Eukaryota > Metazoa > Chordata > Amphibia > Anura > Ranidae > Lithobates > Lithobates sylvaticus. The sequence goes on along the minus strand of CM053029.1, from coordinate 207,977,417 downwards.
CGATTTTATCTGCGTTTTGCATTGGCATCAATGTGTGTTTAGGAGCGCTAGCTTTCAGCCACGTTTTTCTGCCTCTATTCAAAATCAATGGTTCTTTATGGGAGACCATTGATTTGAATAGAAGTTGCACCAGAAGTCTGATCAAGATGATCCGACTTGCAGTGCGACTTGTGTGCTGAGCCCCGTCAAAATGTAAAAAAAATAAATTAAAAAAATTGCGTGAGGTCCACCCCCCCTCCCCACCAACGATACCAGACCCTTGGTCTGGTATGGATCTTAAGGGGAACCCCCACGCCCCAAAAAAAAAAAAAAATGACATGGGGGTCCCCCCAAGATTCATACCAAGCCCTTATCCGAGCATGCAGCCCGTGCAGGTCAGAAGAGGGGGGAGGACAAGTGAGCGTCCCCTCCAGGACCATACCAGGCCACATGCCCTCAACATGGGGGCTCTGCGCCCCCCCCACCCCAAAGCACCTTGTCCCAATGTAGATGAGGACAAGTGCCTCTTCCTAACAACCCTTGCCTAGTGGTTATCGGATCTGCGGGTGGGGGCTTATTGGAACATTTAAGAAGGGGGCCCCCAGATCCCGGCCCCCACCCTAGGTGAATGAGTATGTGGTATATCAAACCCCTACCCATTCAACTAAAAAAAAAAAAAAAAAAAAAAAAAAAAAAAAAGTGTCAAAAATAAACACAGGTTTTTAAAATATTTTATTAAGGCAGCTCCAGCTCTTCTCCCTCTTCTGGCGACATCTCTCTCTGCCAGTCCTTCTCCTCCTCTCTGCACTGTCTTCTTGCTCTTTTGCTGAGTCTTCTCCTTCTGTTCTTCCAATGTTGACTCGAAACGATCTCCTGGTGTACTGCTGAGTCCACCGTGTGCAATGACTTACATTGGCATGGGGTGGGGCCACCGGATGACCCAATTTGTAGGCCATGCCCCTTGTGACATCATCACCCCATCATGCTCGGGCAGTGATGTCGCAAGGGGTGTGGCAAAATAAGTCATTGCACATGGCGGACCCAGCATTACACAGGGAGATCGGGTCGAGTCAACATCGGAAGAACAGAGGGAGAAGACAGCGGAGAGAGTAGTAGAACCGGAGAGGGGAGAAGGACCGGCAGAGGGAGAAGACGTCATCAGAAGAGGGAGAAGAGGCGGAGCTGCCTTAAATGAAACACTTTAAAAAAAACCTGTGTAGTGTGTTATTTTTGACACTTTTTTTTTTAATGAATGGGTAGGAGTACAATGTACCCCATACTCATTCACCTAGGGTGGGGGGGGGTCGGGATATGGGGGCTCTCTTGTTAAAGGGGGCTTCCAGATTCCGATAAGCCCCCACCCGCAGACCCCGACAAGCACCGGGCAAGGGTTGTCGGGAAGAGGCCCTTGTCCTCCTCAACATGGGGACATGGTGTTTTGGGGTGGGGGGGCCCCCTGCTCCAAAGCACCTACCCCCCCTTGTTGAGGGTATGTGGCCTGGTATGGTCCAGGAGGGGGGGGTTCACTTGTCCCCCCCTTTCCTGACCTGCGTGCTCGATTAAGGGTCTGGTATGGATCCTGGGGGGGGACCCCCACGCTATTTTTTGGGGCGTGGGGGTTCCCCTTAAGATCCATACCAGACCAAAAGGGTCTGGTATTGTCTTGAGGGGGAGAACCTCACGCAAAAAAAATAATTTTTACATTTTGGGGTTCCCCTTCAAGATTCTCAGCACACAAGTCGCACCACAAGTAAGAACATCTTGACCCAACTTCTGGTGCGACTTCTATTCAAATCAATTGGTTCCCGTAGGGAAACATTGATTTTTGAATAGAGGCAGAGAAACGCCCGACAAGGCTTAACGCTGTCTATACAGCGTTAAGTTTCGATAAGAAGTGTTTAATACCCTTTACCGGCATCTGGCATTTTTACAGCTCTAGCGCTGGAGCCTCAGAACGCGCCGGTCCTGTTTTTTTTTTTTTTTTTTATGAGAGCTTAAAAACGCCAATGCCTGTTACAGCTCAAAAATGCCATGGTGTGTATGAGGCCATTGAATAACATGGAGTGGTGTTTTTAAGCTGCAAAAAAAGCTAAAAAATGCAGCTGTAAACACGTTCGTGTATATGAGACCTAAAGATGATTCTCTCATGATTTTCGGCGTAATATCTTTCACATTATACAAAAAAAATTGGGCTAACTTTACTGTTTAGTTTTCTTTTTAATTAATGGAAGTGTATTTTTTCCCCAAAAATTGCGTTTGAAAGACCGCTGTCCAAATACAGCGGGACATAAAATAACAACCGCCATTTTATTCTCTAGGGTCTCTGCTAAATTTTATATATATATATATATATATATATATATATATATATATATATATATATATATATATATATATATATATATATATATATATATGTTTATGTTTGGAGGTTCTAAGTATGCAGATTTTAACTTGTGAGCAGCAAATGGCAGAAAAAAGTCTGGTCTTTAACCACTTTCAGACTGGACCAATTTGCAGCCAAAGGACCAGGCCCCTTTTTGCGATTCGGCACTGCGCCGCTTTAACTGACAATTGCGCAGTTGTGTGACGTGGCTCCTAAACAAAATTGGCGTCCTTTTTTTCCCCACAAATAAAGCTTTCTTTTGGTGGTATTTGATTGCCCCTGCGGTTTTTATTTTTTGCGCTATAAACAAAAATAGAGCGACAATTTTGAAAAAAAAAATGCAATATTTTTTACTTTTTGCGATAATAAATATCCCCAAAAAATATATAAAAAAAACATTTATTTTCCTCAATTTAGGCCGTTACATATTCTTCTACATATTTTTGGTAAAAAAATAGATAAAAATCACAATTAGCAATTGATTGGTTTGCGCAAAAGTTATAGCGTTTACAAAATAGGGGATAGTTTTATAGCATTTTTATTAATAACTTTTTTTTTACTAGTAATGGCGGCGATCAGTGATTATTATTTTGACTGCGACATTATGGCGGACACATCGGACATTTTTGACACATTTATACAGCAATCAGTGCTATACAAATGCAAGGATTCCTGTGTAAATGACACTGGCAGTGAAGGGGTTAACCAGGGGGTGGCAGTGTAGGGGTTAAGTGTGTCCTAGGGGCGTGTTGCTAACTGTGGGGGGCGTGGCTGTGTGTCACTGATCCAATCACAGGGAGCAGAGATCAGTGTCAGTGTCACTTGTTGCTAGGCAGAACGAGGAGATGCTGTTTACTTCCGCATCTCCCCGTGTGACGATCGCAGGTATCCCCGCGGCGATAGAGTCCGCTGGACGCGCGACCAGACTCACGGGGGTCCCGGCCGGCGTGCACACGATGGCATATTCAAAGGGACGTACCTGTACGCCCTTATGCCTGTCTGTGCCATTCTGCCGACGTATATGTGTGTGCGCGCCGGTTGGGAAGCGGTTAAACTGCCCTCATCTACAGACAGAAGTTCATTCCTTTGATCTAATAAACCGAGAGATACATTGCATCTCTTCTCCATTTCTCTGCGCTGAGGAATGTCTTTTTTTACAGCTATGGCAATGCACTGTTTATATAGAATCAGGAAAATGTCAGTTCAGATTTGAACTGACTTCAAGTGAATGAAGTGCACTTTTCATGTTATTCTTTTTTTTACTTATGATTTTATTGATATCACATAGGGGACCAATAGTCCCCTATGTGACAGCAGGTACGTGACAGGTCCTCTTTGGAGGGGGGAGGGGGTGTGTGCAAGGAGGGGAGAGGTGAACAACAGTATACACAGTGGGGGCAGTCTGTACAGACAGGCTAACTCACTTGTTGATGCTGACTGTCACTGTCAGTTTTTAAATAGAATTACCGGCTCTTTTTTTTCTATACCTAATAGCGCCGAGAAGGACCTGTCATTCGAGCCAGCCACTAAATTAAACAAAGGGGGTTATCACTTGATGACCCCGCCCCTTTGTTTAATTTAGTGCCGGGCTCGAATGACAGCTCCTTCCTGGCGCTATTTAGAAGAAAAAAAAAGCCAATTACATTTAAAAGCGGACAGTGACAGTCAGCATCAACAAGAGAGGGAGCCTGTCTGTACAGACTGCCCCCTCACTATGTATACTGCTTACTACTCTGCTGCCTTTCCCCCCCCCCCCCCCCCACACACACACACACACACACACACACACAGTGACTGGTTGCTCCTAACAACCAATGCAAAAATGGATGCAAGCGTTCATCCGTTTTTCGTCTGATCCGTTTTTATAAAAAGGATGAAAAATAGGACTTTCATTTGTTCAAAAAAAACAGACGTTGACGGAAGCGGATGAAAATAGACGATCATCCGTTTTTCCATAGGAATGCATTGACGTCCGTTTATCATCCATCAACGGATGGATGAAAAACAGACAAACGGTCCGTAAGTGTGAAAGAGGCCTTTAAATCATGAAATCTGACCTAGGCACATATATCTGTAGTGTTAACTTATCTCTCTCCAAAGCTCCAAGTCTTGTGTCTTTCTGCTGCTCCGTTCCTCTGTTATCAGCATAACTTCTGACAAGCTCTCAGACACGGGAGATAAAAGCAGCTAAAAATTTGTGTCGGGTGGGAACGTAGAAATCGATAAGCAGAGAGCTTGTCTATTCAGACTGCAGCTCTGCAAGTTTCTTTGTTCCTCTGCCTATGTTGGGGGGAGGGGGGTGCCTTTCCTCCAATCAGCTTACACAAAGTGTATGCCCAGACTCCACACCCACCCCTATGTGCTGCTGAGACAGGAAGAAAGATTTGTAACATGGTACTTTCTAAAGAATGTAGAAAGCTGAAGACAGCAGATATACATGTAAAACTTATGTAGGACAATTTGTTTCCTCTTGGTGCATCATCTGAGGCTATTCACTTCTCTGGGTATAGGTGAGAGTTTTACATCCGCCTTAAGCATGTAGCTCAGTCCCTGAAGCTTAAAAAAAAAGGCATATGAAGGTACTTTTGAAGAAAAGTGGAGCATTTTTGGCCCCAGTGACGTCAATGGGAAAGCACACAAAAACACTTGTTATGCATGTATGTTTTTCAGGGGCACCAATTTTAAACTATGGGGCCAAAAACATGTGACCCTTCCGCGCCTATATAGCACTTTACTCCTAAAAATGCAGGGGAAAAACCTGCAGAAAAAACTGCCTACATACTCTACACTCAAGTGTGAATTTGGGCTTAGTTCCCACAATGCAGAGGTGTAGGTGAGGGAGTGTCCAGGTAAACTCATATCAGCAACACACTTCTGAATTCAAGACAAGGAGATTTCAAAATCAATGAAGAGAAAAGGTACATTTTCAATATAGGGTACTGCTTGGGCACAATTTTAAATGTTTCCATCTAGCATATGTTCACTTTTTGGGTTAGGGTCCACAAACAGCCAAGTACACAGCTGAAATACATACATATGAATTGTTATACCTGCCAGGTAATTGTTATAGCTGCCATTTTAGACAGTCTAGTAAGGCATCTTTACCAGCGATCATGGCCAGGTCGGTGTCTACTCATCCCACCTTGTGATTGAACAAAGCAGGAGCAGCAGCAAACCAGCAAGTTTTCCTCTAAGGTGTCTCCTCCAATAATCATGTTCCCAATGATTGAGAGAACTAGGAAAAGCAACAGAGCCTCCATAGTAAGGATGAGCTCCGGCGTGTTCGCACAGCCCACGTGCAGAGCCCGCCAGGAAGTTGGGGCTGTGCTAATTACAGGCAGTGAGACATTTCCGATCTCTGCAGCCGCGCATTGGGACAATGTCTCACTGCCTGTGATTAGGGCAGCGCCGACTTCCTGGCGATCTCTGCATGTGGGCTGTGCGAACACGCCGGAGCTCATCCTTACTCCCATAGGCGTTTTAGGATTGGAGGGGGGAAGGGGCACTCCCCCTCACAATTAAGTGCAGCGAGTAGACTGAAAATACAGGTTTAGGTATTGCTTGCATGCTATTAGAAGTTTTGAATCATTATATTAGATTTCCTACCTGCCTAGAATTTAGCTTTATGGTAAATGTTCAATTTATAACATGTTAAAGGAGTTCTATAGCCATTGCACTTTCATTTCAAAACATCAGCACTGTAATAACAATACAAGCAGTTATATTTGACAATCCAATATAAGCTTACTTGTAAAGCTTCATTTCATGTTGTGAGTGCTTCCTGTAAGCTGGTCATCTCATTCCACACATTTCTGGATTCCCTGCATGCTATGCAGCTTCTTCTACACTGTTTACTTTCAAAAGACTACATATCCCATGGTACCTTGCTGCCTGTAAGCAGAAATTCATGTACTCCCATGGAATTCTATTCCTCTCACCACCTTTGTGGTTCAGAAGGCAGACACAGCAGTGCTTACTCACAGGGCATAGGGAATACGGGTCATAGAATCCCATCTACTAAATGTGTGGGGATCTTCACAAAGTGAAGTGTTAAACTCCCCAAGGGATCCTGTGCACATAGTTGTTGTCCCTATCTAAATCCGTGCAGGTGTTGCTGACGTGTGTTGTCAGGTATCCCTGTCCACCCACCTAGCTATCAGACAACACTAAACAAAGGAGACAGCGTTTTGAATGGCAACTCAGAAGGAGATGAGGGGTGACAGGCAATGCACAAGCCACCTCTCTGCTTCAAAGCCGCCTGTAGTTTCATATTATGGGCACAGAGTGTGGAAACTGTCAGCTTGTATTGTGAATGATAGCAACTGGAGAAAAGGACTTCTATTCACAAAAACAAACACAGGCTACTACACTTGTCCCAGAAAGTGACTAGCGTAGAAGCCAGTGTAGTCTGTTAGTAGGTTGCGTTTTTGTGAATGAACGGCACTTCTCTCCAGCCGCAATCTTTCACAACACAAGCTGACAGTTTCCACTCTCTGTACCCTGAATAGCAGGCAGCAGGTTCAGACTCTATTTGCACTAAGCAGGAGAGATGAGGAGACAGCGCTGCAGAATTGAGAGACAGCAAGGCTCATCGCTGGTTATAAACTTCCCCCCCCAATAACACCCATGTTTCTATGCGCACAGGGATCCCTCTGGGTTTACCAAGCATTCTTTTCTACTGGTGATACCGCTTTTTAATCCAATCCCAGAATCAAACACTTTTTTTTTAGGAGCTAAGGAACACTTGCTTTCATTTTCTAAATTACAAATGACACACACTGTAGTTCTCAACCTGGCCCCTGAAATTTGTCCAGCAAGTTGGAAAATAAGTAATGATGCATCTGTAGCACAGAATACAGAATACACAATTGGAGCTATTCTTACACTAGCAGAAACTAAAACAAACACTGCACACTAAAGGGTGTTCCCATGGAATTCTATTCAGATATACTTTAACCAAGATCCATGTTGTAGAAATTAACCACTTGCCGCCCACCATATAGCAATATGACGTCAACAAAGTGGTTGCGATATCCTGATCGGACGTCATATGACGTTGCCAGGATATCAAGCCGCTGCGCACCCCCGGGGGCGCACATCGCGGCGATCGTTGTTGCAGTGTGTCAGTCTGACACACCACAACTCCGATCTAGGTAAAGTGTCTCTAACAGAGACTCTTTACCACATGATCAGCCATGTCCAATCAAGGCTGATCACAGTGTAAACAGGAAGAGCCGTTGATCAGCTTTTCCTCACTCGCGTCTGTCAGACGTGAGTAGAGGAGAGCCGAATCGGCTGCTCCTCTGACAGGGGGGGTCTGTGCTGATTGATTTTTGATATTTATTTAGCAGAAAATAGAAATCCCAGAGGTGATATAATACCACCAAAAGAAAGCTCTATTTGTGGGAACAAAATGATACAAATTGTTTGGGTACAGTGTAGCATGACCGCATAATTGTCATTCAAATTGCTGAAAGCTGAAAATTGGTCTGGGCAGGAAGGTGTATAAGTGCCCGGTATTGAAGTGGTTAAACGGCCAGCTGTTTGTGACAAGACAAACACACACCAGGATTCGCACAGGAATGCGCTGCGTGCACCTGTACGATTTCCACACAGTGCAATGCGGTCCAATTTGAGCCCATTCTTTTTGAATGTCTATGTAATCCAGGAGCCGTTAATTAAACTGCAAATTTCACATTCTATTCTACTATCTTCAAGCTTCAGTGGCCTCCATCTAACAACAAGGTTGAGGCCTACTGACACCAGTCTAAAAGATCAGCTATGGTGCACTGCCACCAATCTTATGGTTGGATTAACTCAATTACTCCTCGCACATGCAGCCTCGTCCTTATGCCCAAATATTACCTAGTCATACTTTGTAACTCACTGATGCTCCATCGTGCCAGAACATAAGCAGCAGGGGCCAGACATGTCTTACCAGCTGTAAAACTGCTTAATACATTTTTCTTAGCAGCCCTCTTATGGCTGAAATAATTACACATGGTTTGGAACTAAGTGTCAAAATGTGTTCATTTTCAGTTTTTTTTTTTTTTTTCTAAAGAGACAGTGTAATGGTAAGAAACAAAAATCAAGCAATACAGAGGTTGTACAGCAGGTACTTTAAGATCCAGTCCCCTTACCCCTCTTTGCCAACTTGTATTTCAATACAATGGATTCAGCAACAAGTAAGGAATCTTCTTGCCACTAAGACGAGAGAGAGAGAGAGAGAGAGAGAGAGAGAGAGAGAGAGAGAGAGAGAGAGAGAGAGAGAGAGAGAGAGAGAGAGAGAGAGACAAACACAGAGATAGAGAGAAACACAGAGAGAGAGAGAGAGAGAGAGAGAGAGAGAGAGAGAGAGAGAGAGAGAGAGAGAGAGAGAGAGAGAGAGAGAGAGAGAGAGGAGAGAGAGAGAGAGAGAGGAGAGAGGAGAGAGAGAGAGAGAGAGAGAGAGAGAGAGAGAGAGAGAGAGAGAGAGAGAGAGAGAGAGAGAGAGAGAGAGAGAGAGAGAGAGAGAGAGAGAGAGAGAGAGAGAGAGAGGAGAGAGAGAGAGAGAGAGAGAGAGAGAGAGAGAGAGAGGGAGAGGAGAGAGGGAGAGAGAGGAGAGAGAGGGAGAGAGAGGAGAGAGAGAGGAGAGAGAGGGAGAGGGCGAGAGAGAGGGAGAGGGGGAGAGAGAGAGAGAGAGAGAGAGAGAGAGAGAGAGAGAGAGAGAGAGAGAGAGAGAGAGAGAGAGAGAGAGACCACCACAGTGATCAAGCAATTCTCCTTGCCAGAAGGAGTGGACCCTCAAATAATAGAGGTCAAACTTGCTTAAAGGACATCAGATGGAACCCTCAATCCAGAAGAGTAGGGACACTTCGTAAAGGAGACTCCAACAAGGATAATAAAGCCATTACCCCAAGGACCACCTCATAGACCTCCAATCTCCAGCAGTCAAGCGCATATTTTTGACCTATACACAGGAGGTTTTCAAATCTTGTCAGCTTATCTGAATTTTTTTAATGATTTTCAGATGCCATCACTTCCTGTAGATAGAAACAATCTACAGGAAGTGATGGAATCTGAAAATCATTTTTAAAATTATGGAATCTGAAAATCATTACTCTTCTGGATTGAGGGTTCCATCTGATGTCCATCCAGCGAGTTTGACCTCTCTATAAATTGACGGTCCACTCCTTCTGGCAAGGAGAATTGCTTGATCACCGTGGTGGTGTGTGGTTCCATCTGCTACACAGAGGCTGGTGCTGAGACAATCTCTCTTCCGGATTTTTTTCCTATATTTTGTTTAATAGATGCATATCAAGCGCTGCATGTTTTATATACCTATTGTTAAACAAATGTGATGCTAGCTGCTGATTTATTGATTTCATGTAGATTTTAGTGCAGAGAGTTTTTATATTTTTGAGTAGACAGAGAGCACAGCCTTCCACCATCTTGTTCAGAAATCAAAGCAAACTTCAGACTGAAGGATAAAACTTTGCTGCCCTAAAACCCTCTCCCTCAACATGAAAATCCACCCCCCACTTTTGTTTTGTTTTTTTTTCTCATTTTTAGCCCGCAGCATCAACAAAAGTGGATTTTTCAATCAAAATTTGTCAAAAGGAGCCAGGTTTAAAATTGTTGGTTGAACAGTGCCGGCATCTAATTAGATGCCGCCACTGTGAGTATTCTGACAGCTGTCGCCGCCAACTGTCAGTACGCAATAGCCTGCAGTGGGAGATCTGTCCATTTGCGCTGTTAGCGTGGATGGAGAAAACCTTTAGGATTTCATCCACTTAGCCCACGAGCTGAACAAAAGAACTCTATATATGTAGGACCAGCTTTAGGCTGCCATTCTTTAAGGCTGTGAAGTCATCTACAGTGAAACATAATGGGTTCAGCTTTACAACTCTGGGACTAGTATGCAGCCCAATTGTCAGAACTGCATTTTCTATCAGAGATTTCTCAATCAGGGTTCTGCTTTGTGATAAATTCCCTGGAATATAAAAGGCAATGACTCGCCGTCCCCAACCTGGTTATTTTGAAGTAGGGCTGCTACCTTTTAGTTTTCCTTTACTTACATTGTTGACTATAATAAGCCAATTAACTCTGATGGCCTCCATTTAGTGTACATGGCTAGACCTAAAATACAGCTATGCTCACCTCGAGGCAACCAGACTGGCATTACCCATGGCTGTTAGACAAAATGGTCTTTCTACATTTCTGTTCATAACAGAATTACAGCATTAAGCATCCCGCTGCCTCTGCTGTACATCTCTCTCCCATCATGTGGTGTCAGGTCAGGTCAATCACTCTGTAATGATTCTGTGTCATGGAGAGAAGAAAATAACTGCATTGAGAGACACAAAGAGGTGAAGAAAAATAGGACAAGAGAGAATTTCAATGAACTTCGTATTTCTTTCTATTACTGAGATGAGATTGTTACAAACACAAACAGGCATGGCACCCTGAGATGATGTATTCATCAGAAAATGTTATTGCTGCGATTTATGGGACACACGTCTCTTCCAAGTTCAACAGCAACACCGACTGTCGACAGTGTGGAAAAAAAAGCAGTATTAGACCAACAACAAAAATGAAATATATTGCAACTTGCCAATCCTTAGATGTGGTGGCTGCATCAGTTTTTTTTTTTTTTTTTTTTTTACTTTTTTCCTTGAAAAATAACAGACCCAGACAGTAAGTCTGTTTTTTTAACTTCCTTTACAACCCAAATTGTAACAGGGGGTTTAGACCAATGTTTCTCAACTCCAGTCCTCAAGTACCCCCGACAGGTCATGTTTTCAGGATTTCCATCAGATGAAACGGCTGTGGTAATTACTAAGGCGGTGAAACTGATCAAATCACCTGTGCAAAATAATGGAAAGCCTGTAAACATGACCTGTTGGGGGTACTTGAAGACTGTAGTTGAGAAACATTGGTTTGGACAAACCATTTAACACTGGTCGGGGGGTCCTTGCAATGGTCAGCTTTTATTCATTTATGTAAAACCTTTATCTCAAAAGTAAAAAAACAAACCTTGGCGTAACAGCTTATAAAATGTTAAGTTGAGTTCAACTTTAAACAAGATATAAAACTCAACATTTCATATTCCTAATATATGTGCCTTCTGTACCATGTACTTGTATGTATAAAAAAAGGATCTTTTTCTTTTTGTATTGCTTCCTTTGTGTGAAATAGTTTTAGCAGCGCTACTCGGCCACTAGCGGGACGCTTTTAACCCCCGCTAGCGGCCGAAGAAAGGGTTAAAAGCGCCGTGCATCGCCGCTGCGAATGGCTTTGCCAGCAGTGCCCATTCATTTCAGTGGCAGGGACGGTTTAGGAGCGGTGCATACAACACTCCTCCACTGCCCCAAAGATGCTGCTTGAAGCAAAATAAGGGTCAGTGTCCATCAGTGCAGCCTAATCAGCGCCCATCTGCAGCCTCATCATTGCCATGAATGCAGCAACACTCGTTGCCATGAATGCAGCACCCACATGGTCCTGAATGCAGCACCCACATGGTCCTGAATGCAGCACCCACATGGTCCTGAATGCAGCACCCACATGGTCCTGAATGCAGCAACCCCATTGTCCTGAATGCAGCAACCCCATTGTCCTGAATGCAGCAACCCCATTGTCCTGAATGCAGCACCCACAATGTCCATCAGTGCAGCCTAATCAGCGCCCATCTGCAGCCTCATCATTGCCATGAATGCAGCCCCACCATTGCCATGAATGCAGCCACACCCGTTGCCATGAATGCAGCACATGGTCCTGAATGCAGCACCCACATGGCCCACATGGCCCTAAATGCAGCAACCCCATTGTCCTGAATGCAGCAACCCCATTGTCCTGAATGCAGCAACCCCATTGTCCTGAATGCAGCAACCCCATTGTCCTGAATGCAGCAACCCCATTGTCCTGAATGCAGCAACCCCATTGTCCTGAATGCAGCAACCCCATTGTCCTGAATGCAGCAACCCCATTGTCCTGAATGCAGCACCCACATTGTCATGAATGCAGCACCCACATTGTCCTGAATGCAGCACCCCCATTGACATGAATGCAGACTCACTATTGCCATCAGCGCAGCCTGATTCATGACCATCTGCAGCCTTGGAGGGGACAGGGAGGGGGTGGGACCAGTGCCAACAGACATACAGGAGAAACTCCTGTTTTCTTGGAGGCCTCTTTAATAGAAAGTCCTGCCTCCTATGATGGACAGAACAATGGTCATCCAATGGCAGCGCAGGAGACGGGACTTGCTTTTTCCAGAGGCCATCGTGTAAACAGGAAATACACTGTATGTATGGCACTCATCCCGCCCCCTCCCTGTCCCCTCCAAGGCAGACAGCATGTATATCTTTTGTGAGAAAAGGGAAATTGTTGGGGGCCACAAAATATATACACATGTCAAAATTACCAGGCAGGCCATCAAAAACTGGAACGTGGGCCGCGATTGGCCCCCAGGCCGCACTTTGGACATGCCTGGTTTACATATAAATGTAATTTGTTATTCAAGTCCATCTAGAATCTGCTAGTGCACCTAAGGCCTTGTGTACACTGCTGCTGGTAAACGGACGTTTAGGAGCAGTTGGGCATTTTTTTCAGCTGCCCCTGAACTCTCCTCTAGGTTATCTTATCAGCACATGTATACAGGGTCGTTTATAATAATTTCTAGGCAGTTGAGTTTAGAAGAATTTTTTGGAGCACAAACAATTGCGTTCATGACGGATGTCCAGAGGCATTTGAAACGCCAAATGCCTGTAACAGCTTGTAAATGCGTGTAAACATGGTTAACCCGCGTTTAGACAAGTGTCATTTACATTTTGAATAAAAATATATATTTTTAATTAACAAAAAAAACTTCTAAACGCAAAAACGCTGTTCAGGAGAGGTTGTAAAAACGTCCAGTGTACATGAAGCCCAACACTACTTCTCTCCTCAGATTAAAAATGCCGCTGTCCAAAGGTGTCCCCATTGCTTCTCCACCCAAAGAGAAGCCTCCCTAAGATATGATGCATGTTTTTGCTGAATTACCAGGTGAAAATATAGGGATTTAAGCCTAAAGAAAAAAAAAAAAAAAAGAAGAAATGCAGCCACTGACAACTGCAGCCACCTCATTTAGGGATTGCTAAGCTGCAATATATTGATCTTTTCTTTTTGGGTTTTATACTGCTTTATGCTCAGCGAACCTTGCAGCCATGTGTATTTCTAAACAATGGGATCTATTTCATGTATAAACATTTAAAATGGCTAGTTACTTTACAATCCATTAGTTTATTGATACTCTATGTTCACAATATCCATTTTATAGTTTGATACTTCTGGGATTTGCCTTTTTTAGTCATTTTGCCCATATTCTATTCAAAATAGGCCACTTTTAGGCTGAAGTCACATATTCCTAAAACACACAGAATCCTGAGCACCCTATACAGCATCAGCAGGCGCTAAGGCAAAGTGGCAGACTGCACAGTCATAGCAAATATGGAATCACTGCAGGCCATACACGGTGCAAATTTTTTTCCTGCAACCGCGGGTTGCAGGAAAGAAATTTGCATGATTCCCCCATCAACACAGACAGTTCTGGCAGGGGAATCCCTCCTGCTGAACAATTGTCTACTCCTGGTGGGGGCAGTGGGGGGGAAGCCATCCCTTCCGGGAGAAGACAGTATCGCTAGTGGCTATAGCAGCCGCTAGCGATTAAAGAGAATACTGCGGGCTGGTTGTACAACTTGGTACATTCAGCCTGCCTTTTAACGGTTCAAATCTTGGCCGGTTCCTGCTGAACCAACCAAGATTCAAACCGTGTATGACCGGATTTACATTCAAAGCCACAAAGGATCTCTTTCTCAAGCACAAGGGAAGTCCATAGATCCACATATGCACAGTGTGCTCCCCCTCTATTTGTCACAGCAGCATTGAGATCATCAATGTTATGATGGGGAAGGGGGGGGGGCGCACTGCACATGTGAAAATTTGTGTACAAGTGAAAGTATTCATTTCACACCTGTTCCTGTGATGATGGGGTGTGCTTATTGGACTCACAAACATGTGGAAGGATCACTCAAAATGCTAATCTTTTAGCCAGGCTTTGCAGAAACTGCACTTAGCCACAGGTATATAACCATTACTCATTATGAACCACCCCCCTCTTCATTACCATGCATAAAGTGGCACCTGCTCCTCCTTAATTTCACAGAATAGGAGCAAAATTCAAGAATTTCTAAAGGCAGAACACCTTTTACCTTAGGTAATACTACACATACCACACTTCCTGTCCCTGGGGTGCTAGATCACTCCTCCTCTGATCTTCAGAAGGAGCCATGGTTGTCACCCTAGGCGGCTTTCCTGATATGGACTGCAATGTCCATATCTCTTCATCGTCATTACATGGGAGCAGGTAAAATGGTAGTTTACAAAAGATAGCTAGGAAGGAAGATGATTTCGGTGCAGCCCACAGGCAGTGACAAGGACACTGCAAGATCAACAGTTTTCTGTAATTGCTGAAAATATGCTTAACCTAAAAGGAAGGAAAAACGAAGCCAGCATATCTAAATACTATACAGTGGTGTGAAAAAGTGTTTGCCCCCTTCCTCATTTCCTGTTCCTTTGCATGTTTGTCACACTTAAGTGTTTCGGAACATCAAACCAATTTAAACAATAGTCAAGGACAACACAAGTAAACACAAAATGCAATTTGTAAATGAAGGTGTTTTTTATTAAAGGTGAAAAAAAATCCAAACCATCATGGCCCTGTGTGAAAAAGTGATTGCCCCCCTTGTTAAAACATACTATAACTGTGGTTGTCCACACCTGAGTTCAATTTCTCTAGCCACACCCAGGCCTGATTATTGCCACACCTGTTCACAATCAAGGCATCACTTAAATAGGAGCTGCTTGACACAGTAAGGTCCACCAGAAGATCCTTAAAAGCTACACATCATGCCGAGACCCAAAGAAATTCAGGAACAATTGAGAAAGAAAGTAATTGAGATCTATCAGTCTGGAAAGGGTTATAAAGCCATTTCCAAAGCTTTGGGAATCCAGCGAACCACAGTGAGAGCCATTATCCACAAATGGCGAAGACATGGAACAGTGGTGAACCTTCCCAGGAGTGGCCGGCCGCCCAAAATTACCCCAAGAGCGCAGCGACGACTCATCCAAGAGGTCACAAAAGACCCCACAACAATGTCCAAGGAACTGCAGGCCTCACTTGCCTCAGTTAAGGTCAGCGTTCATGCCTCCACCATCAGGAAAAGACTGGGCAAAAATGGCCTGCATGGCAGAGTTCCAAGGAGAAAACCACTGCTGAGCAAAAAGAACATCAAAGCTCGTCTCAATTTCTCCACAACACATCTTGATAATCCCCAAGACTTTTGGGACAACATTCTGTGGACCGATGAGACAAAAGTGGAACTCTTTGGAAGGTGTGTGTCCAAGTATATCTGGCGTAGAAGGAACACTGCATTTCAGAAAAAGAACATTATACCAACGGTAAAATATGGTGGTGGTAGTGTGATGGTCTGGCCCAACCAGTTATTAGGTTTAGGGGGCAATTGCAATATTTTTTTTCACCTTACATGTTTTTATCAAATTGCGTTTTATTCTTGGGCTGAGTGATCACGTTATCGCAAACGCTTGGTTGCAGCTGCTAAGGGTGGCCCAACCAGTTATTAGGTTTAGGGGGCAATCACTTTTTCACACAGGGCCATGATGGTTTGGATTTTTTTTCACCTTTAATAATAAACACCTTCATTTACAAATTGCATTTTGTGTTTACTTGTGTTGTCCTTGACTATTGTTTAAATTGGTTTAGTGATCCTTTAAATGCCGGCAGACTTGGTCGGGCGGACAATCCGACTGACTTTGCAGCTGAGGTCCGCTGGACTTTCAAATGAACGGACTTGGCCACACACGATCACTCCAAAAGTCCACCGGATTCGAACGTGATGACGTAGAATAAGGAAGTTCATAGCAATTAGCTGCCCTAGCATCGGTTTTAGTCCGTCGGACTAGCACACAGACGACCGGATTGCAGTCTGGCGAATAATTTTGAGTCAAAACTTCTTTCTAAGTCCGCTGGACTTTTGGGAAGAAAAGGTCCGCTGGAGCCCATACACGATCGAATAGTCCGTCGGATTAAGTATGCCGGAAAATTTGATCGTGTGTATGCGGCATTACTGGAGATAACTGGGTCTGTTATTACCCTGCATTTAAGCTTTAAACTACATGAATCCCTTTAAGAAAACAGCACAGTCCACCTACAAGATAAGATTTAAAAACTTGCCAGATGAAATGCACATGAATGGCTTAAGGAGAACAATCAATGAGAAGAAGAGTTATTTATATGTTGATGAGTATTCCTTATGAAATGAGAAGCTTTTGATTTGCTCCATTACCTGCCAAGCCCTGGTGCCTGCCACAACACAACAGGAAAAAGACAGAATACTTGTGAAATGATGTGCTGGGTTTGGGGGTACTAATGTTTAACTAGCATAAAATTATTTTTTTTCCCTTTCACAGATTTTATCGTTGTGCTTTCTTAATTTGAACTCGGCCTTGGAAAATGAACAGTGGCTCCCTTGGCTGCTTCTGGACTTAACAGCCTCCATTAACTGTAGTCCTCTCAGGAGATACATCCATCTTAATTAGACCAGCACTTCTCCCATTTGCTGCAAACTCAAGAAATTGTCTGAGTGATATTAACCGTATCAGGTTATGAACAAGTGCTGGAATATGTGTGCATCGCCCTGTATTGGTATCTGCTAAGACATTATACACAGACTAAATAATATCACTTTGAAATAATAATAATATACTGATGCTATGTGGGCATGCGTATGTGCGTGTACGTGTGTATTTTTTTCCTTCTTGTCTGAGCATCAATTTAATATAAAGAGGTGTTAAAAAAATCAGTATGCTGCTTATTTTGCAAAGGAAGGCAGCTGATATGCAGCCCAGTTCCTGGCACTTTTGCATCAGCATCGACCCCTTAATAACTCTAATAGAACAGCCTACATTAGGGAAAAATAGGAGACATTTCTAATGCATTGATGCATCAGGGTTGATTTACTAAAGGCAAGTATACTGTGCACTGAAAGTGCAGTTGGTCTAGATCTGAGGGGAAACTGAAATGAGGGGAATCTCTGCTGATTTTGATCATCCAATCATGTGCAAGCAAAAATGCTGTTTTTTTTTTTCCCTTTCATGCTCCCTCAGATCTAGAACAACTGCACTTGCAGACTGCAGTATTTATAACAAACAAAAACATATTTGGGAAGCACTCACCAATGCATTAAAATTCAAGATGGTGCTGCTATAAGACCAACAAACAATAGCGAACATATTACAGCGCACACATTCAAGAATTCTTGTATGTATGTTCGCTGCAGTGTTTATAACACTTAAGAGTCATTCTATGCAGCACAGCACTGTGAGCCCAGGCAGTGCGATGATGCTAGCCCAGAGAGTTGGTCATTCACAGCCTGGGGTCACACTAAGTGGCTGAATTATGCCGGCTGTTCAGCCCACATGTGAAAAAATTCTTCAGGATGGAGCATAGTTTCTGCATGGAATAGCCCTGGGGAAAACAGTGAGAATTGCAGTAAAAGCAGCATTTTTTTTCCTGTCTACCATGTGTTAGTTAACGTAAGGAAGCTGAATTGGGGTTTGTTCTTAACAGAGCTCAATAGCTCAAGCTAAAATTTGAAATTTAAAAAAAAAAGGTGAGGAGAGTCAGAACAGTAACTCACACCGCGCTCTCACCTTCGGAGGGGGGAATTCAATAACGCTGCTGCGCCACTATTCTGGCAATAATCCCTCGTTGAGATATTGCAACAAATTTATGAAGCATATGCAACACTTTTGGCTCTGGCTCAGCAACTTTTAGTGGAGCTCTCCTTTGGCGTATAGTGATAAACTGGTGTAGACTGAGTTCGTCAATGAGCCTTGTGTGCATTCTAAAAGCGGCACAGCATGAGCCATATTCCAAGTACAAGTTCTATATGGATTTGGAGCATGCTGCATCTCCCAACAACTCCCAGCCAGTGATTTCATTTCACTTCACAACAATCAATTATCCAATAAAGTAGTATAATAAAAACCTTCCTCTTAACAAGGAGTAAAATGGACACAGACCACTACATTACATATAAGTGTTTGGCAGTTTTTGGGGAAAAACCTGTAAAGACTTCTGACCAAAATCACTGGTTACAAAAGGCAAAACATAAATTTTTAAGTCATAAAGAATTGAAGAAATCCAGTCTGATTAAAAAACAGGTTATATATTATAACACATACATGCAATCCCGGTATTTTGCATACTTACTATGCATCTGGTAGTGCAGATATGAAGTACCCAACACACAAAAAACTGTCTATGCTCACAATTACAATCAGGTCACATTATTTTGCCATTTTGGCAGTTAACTGCCTTCCATACTTGAAGAGCTTTGGCAGAAAATTTACTTCACAGTTCTTCCTTCTTCTGAATGTGAATTACTACAAACATTCCCAATGACCGCTTAAAGGGTTTTTTTTTTTTTGAGTGGGGGAATGGATATTCTGCTGGAAAGATGAAGTCAGTGCAGAGCTTGGGAAACTGCAGCAAGTCAACCACATTTAAGTTGCCCTAACTGCTGACTCATCTGCCTAAGAGCTCCATTAGCAGACAAATCTTAATGCAGTGATGAGCACTTTTTAGGCTGCTCTCAAGAATACGAAATGAATACATTAATTTCAGATGATATTTGTAAATAATTTTGAAAAGCATTTACCATTTTCCTACCACTTCACAATTACGTGGCACCTTTGTATTAGTCTATCACATAAAATCCCAATAAAATAACATTTACGTTTTTGGTTGTAACATGACAAAATGTGGAAAATTTCAAGGGGTATGAATGCTTGTTCAAGGCACTGTAAGTACATGCTTTTAAAAGAAATCTGTCATGTATATGCAATATCAAACACGATATATGTGAACAGATTAAATTCTTCATTAAAGCATCTATCTGTACAGTATATCTCTGAATTGTTGCAGTTTTGAAAAGATACTTGTACTGATAGACGTATCTATAGCTTGCCTCCTCCTGAAAATGCGAGCAGCTAGGCTGTCAATGGCCACTAGTCTGAAATTAGTGTCAAGTAGGTGTTGTCAGAACTCCTGATATGAATGCTAGTCCCGAAGTCAGTGACTGAACATATGGAAGCATGAGAGGTTAGTATGAGAGCCAGGCCACCTACATTTTCAGAATGAGAGGACAGAAATAGCAGCCTATATGTTTCTCTCAGTACAGGTTTCCTTGATCTGTACCTTCCCCTAAACCTACTGAACAACCCTAGCAATGAAGGGTAGGCACCCGCAATGCCTGCATAATCCAAGGTAATTAATATTCAAAACAGAAACTTTAGCAAAGAAGTTGGGCTGGTCTGTATGGGGCTTTTGTATTGGCCCATCTTTACGATTAGGGGTCTCACAGACTATTAATGAGATGCATGAGGCAGGACAAAGCAAAGAGTAAAAAAACTACATGTTTAACATTTTTGCAAGAAACAAAAATCTAAGCCAGGGGTCACCAAACTTTTTAAAAAGAGCCAAGTTTACTGCTCATAGGTTGTCAGTGGAAGACAAACACCCAGGCATTGGAAATCAGTGGGAACACAAATTGCCCAGTCAGTGGAAATTCAAAATGCCATTAAATAAGTGGTCATTGGGAGTAATAAAATGCCCTGCCGTCAGTAGGAGTAATAAATGAACCAGCATCAATGGTCAGTGTGAGGCATGGTGCTATCACTGGTGGTCAGAATACAGTGCACCATTATTGGTGGTCAGTAGAAGAAATGGAGCCCAACATTTGTGGCCAGTGGAAACAATGTAGCTCCATCACCATCATCAATGAGGAATGTAGCCTTATTTTATATGGTCAGTGTGAGGAATGTGGTCACATAATTGGTGGTAAGTGAGAGCAATGCAGCCTCATCACTGTAGTCAGTAGTAGTGAAGCCTTATTATTGGTGGTAAAGTAGAGGAATGTTGTTCCATCACTGGTGATCAGTAAGGCAGAATATAGCCCCATCATTGGTGGACAGTGGGTGCCAAAAATTAAAATTTATCAGAGTCACTTACTTTTGTAGGCTCCATGTCCCGCATTGCCCCTTGTGGAGAGGTCTTTGCCAGGACTATACAGGCATCATCAAGCAGATGATCAATCCATTGATGCCTGTAGCGCTGCAATATTCTGTGTTCTAGTGCCCTGAACCCTCAGCCACTCTACAATTAATCTACTCCCCTACTTTCTGCTTGAAATGAGAACGTCCTACATGCTGGACCTTCCCATTGCAGGGGCCAGTTTACTGTAAATGGGTGTAGCTTGAGGGCAGCTGATCTAAGATGATATAAATTTAAATTGTGACCAGTCATGAAGGTTTTAACGGGCCATTTACTGCCTCAGAGCATGCTCCTTTTGTTTGAGAACTTTAATAAAGCATATTACCATGCACTTCAGGCTCTGAATAAGCCACACATAGTATGTAAAGCTCTGGTAGGATCCAACACTGAATCTATATTACTTACAGAAGACTAGCAGGCAAACATCAAGAAAAAACACTGCAAAAAGTGGTGTACACTCGGTCTCTGTCTATTGACTTTGAAGATCAGATATTCTGTATACTAATGCCCCGTACACACGGTCGGAAATTCCGACCACAAAATCCGTCGGATTTTTTCCGACGGATTTTGTCCGACACTGGTGTTGCATACACACGGTCAGACAAAGTTGTCGGAAAATCCGATCATTCTGAACGTGGTGATGGTCATTGCGTACGATGGAACTACGTAGAGGCTAGTAGCCAATAGCTTTGGTCTCGTAATTTGATCTGAGCATGCGTGGCACTTTGTCCGTTGGAATTCCCTACACACGATCGGAAAAAGTCCGATCGGATTTTGTTGTCGGAAAATTTGAGAGCAGGATCTCAGGATTTTTTCCGTCGGAAATTCCGACGGAAAAAGTCCGATGGAGCCCACACACGGTCGGATTTTCCGACAACATGGTCGGATCGGACATTTTCCGTCGGAATTTCCGACCGTGTGTACGAGGCATAAGGCTTATGCCCCATACACACAATAGGATTTTCCGACAGCAAAGTCCATGGGATTTTGCCTCAAACTTGTCTTGCATACACACAGTCACACAAAGTTGGTCGGAAATTCCAAATGTCAAGAACGCGGTGACGTACAACACATACGACGAGCCGAGAAAAATGAAGTTCAATAGAAAGTGCTTCTCTTCTGCTTGATTCCGAGCATGCGTGGCACTTTGTGTGTCGGAATTGTGTACACACGATCGGCATTTCCGACAACGGATTTTGTTGTCGAAAAAATTTGAGAACCAGATCTCAAATTTTGTGTGACGGAAATTCCTATGGAAAATGTGTGATGGAGCATACACACGGTCGGAATTTCCGACAACAAGGTCCTATCACACATTTTCCATCTGAAAATCCTATCGTGTGTACAGGGCATAAGTTTGAAAACATAAAGCCATTCTCTGTATTAGACTTTGCTATGCTTTATTGATGGCAAAAATGTACTTACAAAAGGCCAAGTTGCTAAAAGCTGGCAAGCCCATTAAGAATTTACATAGCACCATTTTCCTGAAACCAAAGGAACTTCCTGTAAGCAAGGGGCAATGGTATACAAAACTATGCACCACCCTAAAACCTGTGCTTTTCAGGTATCTTATTCATGCTTTTTTCTTACTTTTTTTTTTTTTTTACTTTTGACAGAGGCCTTTGTAGGACTATGTGTCATCCTTACATTTCACCAACATTGACAACACAGAGTGGTCCCGCTGAAATTAGTTGATTAGCTAACTAAACATAAAAGGGAAGGCTTCTTTGTTCACATGTGTACAGTACCTATATATTTTACTTTTATTTTTTTTTTACCTTCTAGCAAATATGAAAATCTGCATTTATTTCACTTACGGGGCATAACTAGGAAATTCCCCCAAATCCCCACCCCTGCAAAATGGTGAGACCAATAAATATTAGCTTCTAGTGGTAGTCATTGTTCAGCTGGACTAATTTTGCAATGTTGGAAGAACAAGTAGCCTGGATAAGTTATGAAACTTCAAATAAAATATTAGCATATGTCCATTTAACCTCTTGCCATTTTTAGTAATGGGAAAGGTAAATTAAATTTGACCAGGATTAGTCAGTAATAGGTACAGAGAATTCTAGAAAGGTATTCTAATATTTATATATGTATGTATGTATGTATGTATGTATGTATGTATGTATGTATGTATGTGTATATATATATATATATTCTATATATATATATATATATATATATATATATATATATATATATATATATATATATATATATATATATATCTCAAATATATATACACTCACTGGACACTTTATTAGGTACACATTGCTAGTACCGGGTTGGACCCCCTTTTGCCTTCAGATTTCCCTAACTCTTTGTGGCATAGATTCAACAAGATTCTCCTCAGAGATTTTGGTCCATATTGACATGATAGCATCTGGCAGTTGCTACATATTTGTTGGCTGCACATCCATGATGTGAATCTTCTGTTCCACCACATCCCAAAGGTGCTCTATTGGATTGAGATCTGGTGACTGTGGAGGCCATTGGAGTACAGAAAACTCATTGTCCTGTTCAAGAAACCAGTTTGAGATGATTTGAGCTTTGTGACATGGTGCATTATCCTGCTGGAAGAAGCCATCAGATGATGGGTACACTGAGTCATAAAGGGATGGACATGGTCAGCAACAATCAGGTAGGCTGTGGTATTTAACCACTTCAGCCCCGGAAGGATTTACCCCCTTCCCGACTGGACCATCTTTTGCGATACGCCACTGCGTTGATTTAACTGACAATTGCGTGGTCATTCGTTGTTGTACCCAAACAAAATTTATGTCCTTTTTTCCCCCACAAATAAAGCTTTCTTTTGGTGGTATTTGGTGGTTAAATTTTTGCTATAATAAATATCCCCAATTTTTTTTTTTTTTTTTCTATATTTTTCCTCAGTTTAGGCTGTAATCTTCTACATATTTTTGGTAAAAAAAAAAAGATCACAATAAGCATATATTGATTGGTTTGCGCAAAAGTTATAGCGTATACAAAATAGGGGATAGATTTATGGCATTTTTATATTTTGTTTTTTTTTACTAGTAATGGCGGCGATCTGCGATTTTTAATGGGACTGCGATATTTTGGCAGACAAGTCGGACCCTTTTTTGGGGCCATTGACATATATACATCGATCAGAGCTAAAAAATAGCCACCGATTACTGTATAAATGTCACTGGCAGGGAAGGGGTTAACACTAGGGGGCGATCAAGGGGTTAACTGTGTTCCTTCAGTGTGTTCTAACTGTGGGGGGGATGCGACTGCCTAGAGGAGACTGATCGGTGTTCCTATATACTAGGAACACATGATCTTTCTCCTCTCCCCTGACAGGACGTGGATCTGTGTGTTTAAACACACAGATCCTCATTCTGGCTCTGTCAGGAGCGATCGGGGGGGGTCCAGCGGACATCGCAGCCGCCGGGCATACACATCAGCTCCTCAGTACCGCGGTGGGCGCGCACGCCCTCTATACCCCTTAAAAGCGTCCGTCTTACAGCTATAGCAATTCGCGCCGTGGAACAATTCTGCCGCCGTCAAATGTTTGACGGCGGGCAGTCGGCAAGCGGTTAAATGATGCTCACTTGGTACTACGGGGCCCAAAGTGTGCCAAAAAACTATCCCACACACCATTACACCACCACCACCAGCCTGAACCGTTGATACAAGGCGGAATGGATCCATGCTTTCATGTTGTTTATGCCAAACTCTGACCCTACCATCTGAATGTTTGCAGCTGAAATCGATAATCATCGGAGCAGGCAACGTTTTTCCAATCTTCTATTGTCCAATTTTGGTAAGCCTGTGCGAACTGCAGCCTCAGTTTCCTGTTCTTAGCTGACAGGAGTGGCACCCAGAGTGGTCGTCTGCTGCTGTAGCCCATTTGCTTCAAGGTTCGATGTGTTGTGTGTTTAGAGTTGATATTCTGCATACCTTAGTTGTAACGAGAGTTTATTTGAGTTACTGTTGCCTTTCTAACATCTGAAACCTGTTGCCCATTCTCCTCTGACATCAACAAGGCATTTTCATCCACACAACTGCTGCTCACTGCATATTTTCTCTTTTTCGGACCATTCTCTGTAAACCCTAGAGATGGTTATGTAAGAAAATCCCAATAGATCAACAGGTTTTTGAAATACTCAGACCAGCCCATCTGGCACCAACAACCATGACGCGTTAAAAGCCACTTAACCACTGGGCACTTAAACCCCCTTCCTAACCAGACCAATTTTCAGCTTTCGGTGCTCACATTTTGAATGACAATTACTCAGTCATGCAACACTGTACCCATATGAAATGTTTGTCCTTTTTTTCACACAAATAGTAGCTTTCTTTTGGTGGTATTTAATCACTGCTGGGTTTTTATTTTTTTTGTGCTATAAATCAAAAAAGACTGAAAATTCGTTTAAAAAAATTTTTTGTTTGTTAAAATTTATTGCAGAGTATTGGCGAGTATTGCACAGTATGGCAGAGTACTGGCACTGAGCAGCGCTGTGGGCTGGATCCGTAGCACCTACAGCACTGCAAACGATCTCTCCCTCTCTCCTCGCACATTGTACCGATTGGTACAGAGACGGGAGGGAGGAACCGACCTCATGACCGGTTTGTTTACAAGTGATGCTCCGTCATTTGACGGAGCGATCAAGTGGTAAACGGCCGATATCAGCGGCCATTTACCGTGATGCGCCGGGTCCCCCGGTGATCACGGATATTCCTGGGGGTGCGTGGGAGCGCAGAATAAGCTGTAGCCGTCTTTCAGCTATGGCCCGGTAGGCATGTGGTTAAATCCCCTTTCTTCCCCATTCCGATGTTTGGTTTGAACTTCGCAAGTAGTTTTCACCGCGTCTAAATGAGTTGCTGCCATGTGATTGGCTGATTAGCAATTTGTGTTACCAAGCAATTGAACAGTGTGGCTGGTGAGTGTATACTCTAATATATAGTCAAATGTGAAATATCCAAATGCTCACCAATCATGCCAACTGTCAAGATTGCGTTAAAGATAACAGAAGGTTAAATGATACCTCTGCATATACTGACAACTACATCACATGACCTCATCTGCTATTCTTTCCAAATTATATCCAGAAATTGTCAGTGTGGTTATTGTAGCAGTGAAATCCATGTAATCTCTCCCTCCGTTGTCCTCTGCCCTCCTTCCACAGCACTCGGATAATTCCAGTTGGTATTGAAACAACAGAAAGCAAATAAAGCCTGAGAGGCAATCCGCTTAAAGTATGCCAGGACACGGATGAAACCATATAATGGGATAAAGAGGGATTCAGATAATTATCTCCGCTGCATGATACCTACCTCCTCAGCAGGTTACTTGTGCCTCAAGCACACAGGGATAAAACATAAGCATAACATTACCTTTATTTTTGCTGAGCAGAGCAGCGCTCCCTAATATATTGAAGCAGAGTCACCTTGTGAACCCAAACATTGCCTCCCCGCACATCTGTTTCGGTAATCTTTAGTAATTTCATTGCGCATTGCTTCTCCAATCCTACTGTGAGACTGGCACATCTGGACAGAAGGGAAGTGTCGTGCTGCCAGCAGGTTCAGCTGGTGTGCAGGTGTCTGCCTGAAAACTTCAAGTCATCATATTAATGTAGCTCTTCATCCATCAGTGTTCATGGTCTGCACAGTCAGAGAGAAGCATATCTTGCAGCAGTTTACAGCAGGTGTATACATAGAGAAACTTCTAAGTGAAGCCAAAATGAAATATTCATTCATACGCCATAAGTATCCCAATCATTTCATTTTAAGATGAAATCTCTAGGACTGTTTTCTGCATTCATTTTACTTTGACAATTGTTTATTTTCTATGGCTGAATTAATGGCAGTAGTAAGTGGTTTACTTGCCGATGCAAAATTTGGAGGGAGAGTGGGCACCCCTGTCAGGCACCATTGTCAGACCACCCTTAGAACTTTATTTACTGAATAAGCCTCCATTTTAGAGGAGACTTGGATCATCTTCATCTTTCAAACAGTGTGAGGAAATAGAGTAGAACTTACAGAAGGTATTCTGGGGGTGCTTTTCTATCTCGGCCCAGTACTGTCCAAGGTAGCCAGAGGTTCAAGATTTCACTGAGCAACTCTTCCTGTTCCATACTCAGCCACTGACGACACCATCAAGGTAATCTAGTGATCAGAAGCAGGAGTGGGCAGGATATGCCTCTAATGTTGTCAGAACTAGAAGAATCTACAGCAGGGGTATTGAATTAAAAATCACAGAGATCCAATCAGTAAAATGTTCTTCTAGCAGAGGTCCGAATCATATGTTTGGACCTCTGCCAAAAGCCTCCCCTCCTCTTAGATCACAGTGCCGTTCTTATATCAGTATCCTTAGTCCCCCTTCATATCACAGTTCCACTTCACAGCAGCGTCCTCTGCCCCCCTTTACATCAAACCCACAGCAGTGTCCTCTGCCCCCCTTTACATCAAACCCACAGCGGCGTCCTCTTCCCCCCTTTACATCAAACCCACAGCGGCGTCCTCTGCCCCCTATACATCAAACCCACAGCGGCGTCCTCTGCCCCCTATACATCAAACCCACAGCGGCGTCCTCTGCCCCCTATACATCAAACCCACAGCGGTGTCCTCTGCCCCCTATACATCAACCCACAGCGGCGTCCTCTGCCCCTATACATCAACCCACAGAGGCGTCCTCTGCCCCCCTTTACATCAAACCCACAGCGGCGTCCTCTTCCCCCCTTTACATCAAACCCACAGCGGCATCCTCTTCCCCCCTTTACATCAAACCCACAGCGGTGTCCTCTGCCCCCTTTACATCAAACCCACAGCGGTGTCCTCTGCCCCCTATACATCAAACCCACAGCGGTGTCCTCTGCCCCCTATACATCAAACCCACAGCGGTGTCCTCTGCCCCCTATACATCAAACCCACAGCGGTGTCCTCTGCCCCCTATACATCAAGCCAACAGCGGTGTCCTCTGCCCTCCCTTCACAGCACTCCCCTCAGTGGTGTACTCTGCTCCCCCCCATTCACAGCACCCCCCTCACAAAACAGCCCTTACCACTTCTGCCCCCTATTCACAATGCAGCCCCCCTGCAGTTTTCCCCACACATTCACAATACAGCCCCCCACAGCTCTGAAACCCCATTCACAATACAGCCCCCCACAGCACTGCAATCCCATTCACAATACAGCCACCTACAGCTCTGCAATCCCATTTACAATACAGCCCCCCACAGCTCTGCAACCCCACTTACATTACAGCACCCCACAGCTCTGCAATCCCATTTACAATACAGCCCCCCACAGATTTGCAATCCCATTTACAATACAGCCCCCCACAGCTCTGCAACCCCATTCACACTACAGCCCCCCACAGCTCTGCAACCCCATTCACATTGAAGTCCCCCCTGCAACTGTGCCCCTTCACTCTCATACCTTATTTGGGAACACAGAGCAGAGAGCCGCAGTCGATTTGGATGGATGGCAGGAGCTGCCAGAGTTAACTTTACAATTTAACGAGCAAGTGATTGGTTGCTAGGACTGCCCTTCATCCTAGCAACCAATTACCTGTTAGTGAACTTAAAAAGTTAACCCCTGAAGCTCCCGCCCTCCATCCAAAGCGACTGTGCCTCCCGCTCTGTGTCTAGAACTGTCCTGCCTCCCGCTCTCTATTGTGCTGCGATAATCACAGCAGTGGCAGCGGTTGAGGTGAAGAAGAACTGACTCCTAAATGGCAGGACTGCGGTCATCCGGATGGGACAGTGACTCGTCCGAATCCGGACCTTGGTCTGCCATTTACTGATGTCTGATCTAGAGTATCTAGGTAAAAGGTCCCATTTTTTTTTTTTACATGTGCACTTCCATATTAAACTGTGCCTATTATACCCTGTTAGCTAACCAAACGATTGATTCTTATTAAAATTATCTTTAATCGTTTGCATTTAGTGATTTTGTCAGTTTCCAAATGAAATACTTTTTAAAGTGGAACTTCACTCTCTTAATCAACACAGACGATGTTTAAGTCTTATGCCGCTAGCATTTGTAAATAGATGGGAAAGTATCTCATATTTACTTGTTTTACACACACTTTCTTTTTTACTCATCGGTTTACTCAAGGAATCTTCAGGGGGGGGGGGGGGGGGTTCTCCGTTAAGTTAAGCACACTCCTACCTACATGCCTGAGCTAAGGGCAGATGGATTCCAAAAAGTGAAAGCTACATGCATCATCTGTCCTTACTCAATATGGCCACGACCAGAAATGTTGGAGGGTGTTTTTCAAAGTGATTTCTCAGCAAAAATAAAGCATGGAGACATGACTGGATGGGGGAGTATTTTTGGTGCTCACATGCAGTGTAGTTCTTAATGTCTTTTTAATTAAGCTGCCTATCGATATTAGAAAACAGTCCCTCTGATTTTAGGCTGCATCAGGTGACAATCAATGTCTTTAGCACAGTGTACAACAGTTACAAACAAGATGAAGTGTTTAAAGCGGAACTGAACTGCATCTGAGCATCACAAACCAAAAATGCCATTCGATTGATTTTTAATACTTGGCTCAGGCATGGGGGCAGGTGGGTATGCCTGAGCTACCCACCTCCCCTTCTAAAGACTCCTGGGATGTATGACATCGTTTGCCTAGGCATGGAAACCAGGAAGTAACTGGACAAATGTAAAAAAAAGAAAAAAAAAAAAAAAAGAAGGTTAAGCAAATATAATATACCTTCCTATCTATTTACTAATGCTAGCAGCATAATGATTAAACATAGTAAACGTTGTTGGAGAGAAGTTCTGCTTTAAAAATCTTGCCCAATGGCCATAGTTCTCCCAAGTAGGAAGTCTACATATGGCTCCTCCTACGCCTCCCCTGTTGCTCTAAAGATTTCTGTTCAAGGGAGCAACTGGCCCAGGAGACATTGTAAATGGTAGGAATATGCGCCTATACAATGGTCGGTATATGATAACATTTTGTGTCGAATGTAAGCTATATACACAATATATCACATACAGTGAATAAAAACAAACATGGCCTTTATCTCAATGAGCTGCCGAGTGGATCTGTCCGCCATTTATTCCCACTCCTACCCACTTCCTGTACTGCCTTATTTTTGTTTTACATCCCATATATACAATAACTACATTGCCAATTTCTGGATGCGATTTGGAAATACAGTAACACATTGAAGATACTTTATAAGCAGTTACAGCAAACTATTTTTTTCCTTTTGGGATAAAGGTTTTACATAAATAAAAGGTGATCATTGTAAGCACTCCTGTAAGTGTTAAATGGTTTGCCTCATCTCTGTAACTGATACATTCTTCTAGGGAGCTTGTTCTTTTGAAAAACAACAGCCTTACTGGCCTGATCACCAGATAAAAATAGAAGAATAAAGGCCTAAAAAAGTAAAAATTAATGCAGCTATTACATCTAAGAAATGGTGAGCTGCAATATATTAAATGTATGCTTTTGGGTTTAATACCACTTTAAACTTGATATACATTAGTAGAATTTCGGTCAAAATTGTAAGCTTTAACAATATTCTTTTTTGACCACAAAGATAAGAAAATTCAAAAGAGCAGGATGGAGAATTTTTCTCAAACAAATTTCAAATTTCATACAGTGAATGTGCAATTTCAATCGACATCCAATCCAGTCATCGAAAGTACAAAGAATTTTCATACCAATATTCATATGAACGTAGGTTCAAAAATCAGTATACAGCCAGCTTTAGACAGCTGTTTCCAAAACAGGTGTCCTCATTGGAGGATTTCCCCTTACCTCTTGCTCTGGGGACAGCCCTCAAATTTTCGATCTCCCCTTTTTTCTTTCTTTTTCTGTGACAATGGTCAGCAGTCACCAATAGAGGGGTGAATCTCCCCAACTGGGGGGGCAAAACTAGATATTAAATAGCAAACATTTTAATAGGTCGCCAACTGCAAAAAAAATATATACTATCATGCAACACCTTAAAGAAACCTTTTGACTAATCAAAATCACAACCTGTTCACACAAACTGATTGAGGAGTGTATGTTAAGTTAAGTTAACGACACCCTGCAATCAGTTTGCAAAACGCAGCGCGATTTGCAGAATCGAATCACATGGGTTTGGGGGTTCAGGAGTACGTTAGAGTACAAGTGTACACTGCATACATGGTGCGCTACATACAGAATGCAGGGTTTAGTGGTGTGATATGCACAGAGTGCAGGATACCAATCTCTTTCACAGGCTGTCCACACTTTCACCCTCCTCAGCTCTGACTTCTACACGACTCTCCCCCACAGCCCTCATCTCTCCCCCTTCCCCCCTCAAAAGCTTCATTGCATCTCACCTACCTGGCCCAGCTCTAATACCTGCCGGTAATGTAGGTAGCTCCGCCTCTCACATGCAGGGAGATCATTGGTCTGCACCTGGCCCCGCCATGAGTGCGTGCAGGGTAGGCCAGGAGCTGCCGAGAAAAAAAAGATGTCCTTGTAAACACAGAAGGATTCTGTGTTTACACGCTTGAGTGGGGAGTGGAGGTCTAGAGCTGAATGTGGCAGAACAGAGTTCCGCTATTTTCCGGCTGAAAAAAAAGCCTGGGTGCGAGGGTCACATAAAATGGCCTGGCAAGCCAGATTTAGCCTGCGGGCCTTGTGTTTCTCACATCTGGTCTAGGCCTTCCCCAATCTATTTAAAACTTAAACTAAATAGAACCTAGGAGCACGGTGACTAAGCTATTCAGTATGAGAACGGCATTGTATATTTTATTTATAATTGTGGGCCAGAAAAAATAAATCAGTTTTATAAATGAATGAGTCCCATTATACATCAGGGTCCCCATCATAATTCCCATGAGAGAGCTCCCAACATCAGAGCCCTCATTAGATTAACCTCTTACATCAGGGTCCCCAACAGAGTCCCCTCCTACCACTGTAAGGCTTACTACATACTATAGCAACAGGGCGGGAGCTGGAAGACTGAGTAGGTCTGGATGGAGCAAGTTGGGTCATTTTGAAAAGGCTGGGGCAAGCTGGTGGGAACTTGCGCTTTAGACTGCAGGTGTAAAGGGGGGGGGGCAGAAGTGGAGACAACAAGCAGCCTCTGCTGACCTGAATCCTCAATCTGTGTACATTGAGGAGATGCTACTGACCCTAGCTTGTGGTCCAGTTAAAATCTTGTAATGGGCTGGATGTTGCCTGAGGGCCATAGTTTGTAGCCTACAGCTACACTATATTGGCCACAGACAAAGAGAGACTTCTGAAATTCATCCTCTACACAGCAAAACAGAATGCCAGATCTGAGATTGTTGTAGCACTATGAAATCTGTACTGATCAGAGTAAGCATCGTAGCTTTGTGTCTGCTCAAAAAAGCAGATAGTAAGCAATGACCTCTTTCCTTTGCTGGGTCTCGCTGTCTCGCTTTTGTGTTTTAGTCTTGCCATTTTTTTTTTATTGTTAAATCATAACATGTTTACAAATGGAATCTGCTCTCCCAGTCACAAAACGTTCCAGAGGCTGTTTTAATTGGCACAATGTTCCACACATGTAGCAAAACACCACTGACTGAACTCCATTGTAGCAACAAAACACAAGCCAGAGACATACAGAAGATGTACAGAATGTTTTCAACAAATCGGTACTGTCTACTTTGCCTTCCACTTGAAGTCAAAACAGTGAGACAAATAATCAGGCTAACTGGGATTATGCTGCTCTTTTGTTTTAAAAGTAAATAGGTACTTAGCGTTTAACAACAAATCATTACTTGCCATGATTAATGGCTCAATGAGCTGTGCAGCCAAGAAGGGAAATGTTTCCACTGTAGGAAAAAAAGTGGCTTTCATAACCAAGGAGTCCAATACATTCCCAAAATGCTGCACAATAACAGCAAGTGAAGGGCTTCAATGGTCTTAAAGAAGTGTTTCACTGTTTTCCTGCTATTCATCGTTCTGTAAAAATATGGCAAATAGAATTTTTCTAAATCTAACAGTTCGTCTTGTTTTAAACATATGTACAGTATGTATTGGAGCAGTTATTTCTCTTGAAGTGAAGAAGATCTCTCTCTTCTGGTTCGGACACTATGATGTCACTGACATTTACTGGTCTCACACCAGCAGTCTAATACCAATCAGCGTAGTCCCGGACCATGATGATGGCCAATCATGGTGATCATATGTTTACCAATAAATCTGTCAATATCCCTCACAGGCTGCATTTGTCACTAAGTGATTCAAACACACATGCAGAATGTAAGGAATCACTCATGGCACGGGAATTGGGAACATACAAACAATGCCATTAAACTTGGATCTCTTGGAAGGTTTTCAGAGAATCTTATAAATTACAGGTTCTCCTCGCAGTGTGATGCCCTTGCCTGTTTGATTCTTCTATCTTAGGATGTGCCTTTCCTCCCCTTCCCTGCCCCCTTATTCCACTTTTGTATCTTTTTCCCCCCTCTCTAGTTATACCTAATCCCCTATTACTTCTCTTTTATTCCATTACCCCTCCTACTTTTTTTGCCTTCTTAAGGAAGTTCTTTTTTGCTTCATGTATACGAGTGGCTACGGTATTGTAGTATGTGGTTATGAAGCCTATTCTGGTCCTTTCCTACACATTTCTATGATATAGGGCACATGTATCAAACACAAGGCCCAAATTCGAGCCTCCAGGCCATTTTATGTGGTCCTTGCGCCTCTCCTAAAACTGCAGCATCACCCTCATGTCCGCCACCACCTTGTCTCAGCAGTTGACAGCAAAGAGGAGGACAGAACTCCTTCTCCACATCCACCACTTTTCTGTGTATTGGAGACTGCTCAGACAGAACACCAAGGCAGAATCATGTGCCATTTGAGCAGTCTCCAACAAAGTTTCTTGTGGATGATACCAAGATGCCACTCTTCGTTTAAACTTGCACCATCTGGCATAGAAGTGTAAGTGGGCTCCGTGCCAGTCTGCACCTGCCCTTCACAGCGCAAGTCTTAAGTTATTAGTAAAACCAGTAATAATCAAATGCAGAGGCAATTATTTCATATTATAAAAAGTAGATACATTTATATAGTCTTACAGCAATAACTGGCCCCTTGAGGGCAACCATAATACAGATGCGACCCGCAATGAAATTGAGTTTGACACCCCTGATATAGGGTTAAGCATCAGTTTCACCTATCGCCCATTTATACATTGGGAGGGTTTCTACATACAATGTCTCTTCATGTTTATGTATTATGTTAATGTTACTTTATTGTATAAAATGTGACCATGGGGGCTACTTCATGTATGCGTTTTTATTTTCTTGTCAACAATAAGAGCGGTAAGGATGTGGAATTCTCTTCCACAGGCAGTGGTTTCAGCATCGATAATTAAAAAAAAAAAAACTATTAGGTCAAGCGGTAAAGCGCCAATATTAGCGGTGCGCTTTTACCCCCGCTAGTGACCGAGAAACAGTTAAAACCACCTGCAAATCAATGGGCAGCGCGTCTAAACCGCTGCAGCAGCGATTTCATTGGCAGGAGCGGTATACACACCTCTCCTTCACCGCGCCAAAGATTCTGCTAGCAGGACTTTTTTTGGCGTCCTGCCAGTTCACAGCTCCAGTTTGAAAGCCCTTGGGGCTTTCACATTGGAGACACAGGAGCAGCTCTTTCTAGGCGCTTTGCAGGCGCTATTTTTAGCGCTGTAGTGCCTGCAAAGTGATCCAGTGTGAAAGGGATCTTAGATAAGCATCTGAACGACCACAACATACAGGGATATACAATGTAATACTAACATAAAATCACACACATAGGTTGGACTTGAGTCTTTTTTCAACCTTACCTACTATGTAACTATGTAATATGATCCTACACCCTGTACTGTGGTTGACCAGAATGTTTTTCCACTTGCTATGTTTTTTGTAATAAAATCAGACTGACCATAAAACGTGTAAAAAAAATGCATTAAAAAAAAAAAAAAAAGAAGATTTGTCCATTTGCCAGCTTATACTGCAATTAATTGAAACACATGAGCAGGGCATATAAAGCTTAAGTTTAGCTTTAGTGACTTAATTTGATAAAAACATTTTTTTATCACTTTAACATGTCATACCTGCCTGCTCTGTGCAATGGTTTTACACAGCCTAGACTTGAACCGCATTCTGAGGTCCTTGCCAGTGCTCCAGGCTCCTCCTCTTCTCAGTGTGCCCCCCATAGCAAGCCGCTTGCTATAAGGGCACACCTGCGGGCTTGCTCCCCCGCCACGCTATGTTCGTCTTTAGACACACACTGCGGCACGGCCCCACTCCCTCCTCTCAACATTCAAATGACAGCAGCAGGAGCCACTGCCCAAGTCCCTGTGAGAAGAGGAGGAAAGAGGCGAGAAGACTTGAAGCCGGGACAGTGAGGTGGGGTGTTTTTTTACCTTAATGCAGGAAATGCAATAAAGGAGAAGTTAACCTTTTCAAAAAAAAAATTACATTTTATGCAGGTAAAAAAATGTGCATTTTAGGGCACTGATTAAAATTTGTGTTCGATTAATCGATTTTTTTTTTTTTAAACGATTAATCGACTAATTTTGATTAATTATAACGCACCTACAGATCCAACTACTTTTAGCTGATCTCCTTGCATTGCAACTCTGCATTAGTCAGTGGTAAATGTGGTATACACTATATACAGTCACCTGACACTAGTTCGTTTCCACAATCCATGACTTAACTTCACAGTTCACACAAATACGTTTTAAATTTAAACTGTAGCAATTTTTTTTCCACAGTAGCATGACAATCCCTCCACCTCCGGTCAAACTAATCACACTCACCTTATGGCATGGACCCCTGTGCAAACAGGTGGTCATGCAAGCGGGTATCAAAAGGGTTAACACGGACCATTAAATTCTCTCACGTCTCCTTAGATCTCAGCCAGGACGCCAGGTCATGGGTAGAAAGAAAAGATCTAAGTGCTCACCGCTTAAGTATAAGATTTAATTTTTGTGTTCAAAAACAAACTACTCACATAAAGATGATAAAAACACAGCATATAAAGCTGACAAGCGTGTTAGTTCCGTAGGGCAGCAGCGAGTGACTTCATGCATAGCTCCTCCCCCGTACGCGTTACGTTCAATCAGAACTTCAACGTCAACGGACCCTTTCTTTTGTTAGCAGACAGAGGCACTTGGAGAAGGGGGGATGAGTCCGGTGACGTCGATCTCCGTGACGTCACCGGATCTCCGACAGAACTCCCTAAAGACCCGGAATTTTGATTGATCGATCAAAATAATGAACGATCAATCGAGGAATAAATCTTCAATTTCCACAGCCCTAGTGCATTTATTATTTTTGTTTATGGAGCCTGCAGAGCATTGCACCCATGATCAGCACATTGCAGATATAATCTCAGTCTCCTGCAAACTCTCAGCATAGCTGTCTGCCCATACCTCATATGAGCAGGGAGTTACTTGGGAATAGGAAGAATCAATGGACTACCGGAGCCCTCACCAGCGCCCTGGTAGCTCATTGAGCACTACAAGCCGTGACTTTGGTGGGGGGGTTTTCTGTCTCTAAAATCCTGTAAATGCCTATACTATGCATGGACACAAAGACTAACATGGAGGAGGAGCGTTTAGAGGCTGAGGAAAAAAAAAAAGCTGAGGAAAAAAAAAAAGCTCAAATAACTGTAAAAGCAGTGTTTTTGAGCTCAAGTGTGCATGAGCCCTATAAGATGAACATAGCTGAATTATCAGACAGACTTTACCATACAGTAGCTTCCTACAGAGGCAAGGTTTTTTAGATCCTAATTAAAAAACATTCAGAAATTCTGCTTAACAAGAATAAGTTTGCCTTCGAGAACAGGTTACATGTTCTGCCCGCAAGATTTGTTAGTTAAAAAAAAAAAAAAAAAAAAAACGGCTCCTAACTTTTTTAGCTGGCTCCTAGATTCAAAGCAATTTGTCAAGCCCTGGAGTATGGTTTTAAGACATGACTCAATACCAGCTCTTAAGCATTGCTCGTGATTATTGTACAAGTTATTTCCCAGCCCAAGATCAGCAACGTGAACGATGACTAAAGAAATAGGTCAGGATGATTGCTCTTAATGCTACAAGTGACTACATTTGCTTTGTGCCTCATTAGAGGGCCAGAGATCTGCCCTTACTGTCAATGTGACAAGTTTCCAGCAGTATTGTGGGTGACTTAAACTTCTTGGTGGCAATTCCATTTATTTTTTTGTTTTTTTCTTACCAAAGCTTTTATTATCAAAGTAAACCTCTTTAGTATGTAAGAATATTTGCCAGTTACTTTTTGTTTTGTGCTGCCTTTTGAATTATTAAGCACCTTATCTAATTTTGCAGCTTAAAAAAAATGTGAGATGCACATTAATGCAGAAAAAATATCTTTGTGATAGATTAAGGATGCGTTTTAATGCTTTACTGAAATCCTGGGGTAAAAGAAAATCATATCTCCAGCAGGTATTTATTACCTCTATAAATCGAATATGCTGCTGTTAAGCAAATTTACTGTCCCACACTGCTGTGATAACAGATCTTGTCATAATACTCCAGTCTTTTAAATCCTCCACGTTCTCTTATCTCCAAAAGCAAGACGGATACAGCACAGTAAAGATGTAATAGAGTGTTTCTTTAATGCCTATTATTGCTTTGTGGTTCTAATTTACTCCCACATCTTCCTACTAAAGAGATGACAATTTTCAGATAGTGAAGAAAAGATCCCATCGCTCGGAGAGTAGACGGAAAAAACAGTGCAGCTGCCTCACCTTCTCGGAAAAGTCTGTGCAATAATTGGGACTTAGCTGGAGCTGCCACGTTTTCAACCAGGTGACATTCAGAATTCTCAATCTATCATTAGTTCATCTGAGTACCTAATGTGTTAACAGCTATAGACATCCATTCAGTACCAACTACACTGCCCAGGAGTTTGTACTGAACTTCTGCCAAAACTATTTTTATTTCATAAATTGAAGACTTATGCCGCGTACACACGATCAGAATTCTCGTCGGAAAAAACTGACGTTTTTTTTTTTTTCGACAGAATTCCACTCAAGCTGTGTTGCCTACACACGATCACACCAAATTCCGATGGTCAATAACACAGCGGCATAAAACACGTTCGACAGCACTATAAAAAGGGAAGTTTAATGCTTCTGAGCATGCGTCAAATTGTTTCCGAGCATGTGTCGGAATTTTGCGTGTCGGAATTGCATGCACACGATCGGAAAATCCGATAGAACGGTTTTCCGTCAGAAAAATTGAGAACAGGTTTTTAATCCAAAGTCCATCGGAAATTCCGACAGAAAAAGACCGTTGGGCATACACACGGTCAGAAAGTCCCATGAAAAAGCTCCCATCGGACTGTTTTCATCGGAAATTCCGACCGTGTGTACGCCGCATTAGGCCCCTTTCACACGGGACAGACTCCGTCCCGATCAGTAGGGAATATGGCTGCTGATCGGCAGTCGACAGGTCTGGGTCTGCTCAGTTAATGTAGAGCGGACACAGACAAAGCCCACTCTGCTCTATTGGCAGCCTCCACTGTTCCTTTACACCCCACTACCTCCGATCCACCTACATGGACAAGGACAGATACCCTTATGTTTGTTTTTAGCAAACTGGATCAGATAGGAGGTAGGTGGGTGTAAACAGACACTGCCAGACAGGGTGGAGGATTGGAGCACACTGTGGATGCACCTTGGGTGATATAGAGAAGTCATTTTTATGGGATATTTCCACCTGATGTCTTTGGAATCACATTTTTCCTAATGAGACAGTTTTTGTGGACTCTTTGGTTGTTTATTCATTTTGAGTAATTACCACTTTGTTTATTTCATATGTATTTATTCACATTATATATTATAGTTTATGCAAATTTGCACTCTATAAATCAACTGATTTCCAAATATTGAATTGAGAGCCGCACATTTTACTGTGTCTTATTTGTATTTTGAAGTTTGTCATCCTTTCTGCTAGCTGCTGTCAACTTTTTAGCGCTCGCTATTTTTGCACTACATTGGAATATGCTATTTTTTGTAGCATTTAGATGCATTAGTTAGAAAAAAATTAAAATAAAGAATACAGTCCAGTACCATTCAGCAGCAGCACTCATGTGAAATGCACTGATTGCATCTAACCAAAAAAAAAAAAAAAAAAAAGCTTGTAAGCCCATATTATGAAATTTTATTGATAATTTTAGTCTGACCCTAGTACTTTTCTGATATAAGGAAGCATTATGGGTAATTACAACACAGCTTATAAAAGGATGACTACTTCAAGTGGATAACAGAAGGCGAATATATGGAAATCTGTAGCAAACAGTAAATATAATGTGTAATTAATTATACATAAGCTTTTCAGAAATCTGTTTAATAGCAGCTGTGTGTAGCTAAAATTAAGATTGTAATGGATTCACCTGTAGACTTTCCAAAAATACATCAATTTAACATATTTGGTAACAATGGCATATTTTATTTGCATCATGAAGACAGGCGTAACATGCAGCTGTCATTTACACGTACACACACACACACACACACAACAGGCCTGTCTTTCCAGTCTAAGGACTGGAAGGCCACAATGCATACACATTTTTGTTTTGGGTTTAAATATCCTTTATGATTCGTTCACGGCATGTTCATTGGGCCACACCGACCAACATAGTCCCATGGCATGGACATGGCATTTTACTTTACATGTCTCTTTTTAGTTCAGTTGACAGAAATAAGTAGAACATGCTGTCCTTTTTTTTTTTTTTAGCACAGCATGTTGCAATGCAGTACAGCACAAAGTTGAGTGAGTTCAATTAAGTGGAAAGAAAAAAGTGAACAGTGAAAGTGGACAGTGTAAGGTGTCATTGACCACGCATCAGCACCACTCCCTTCACGTGCATGCCTGGCGGTCATGGGTATTAACGTGGCCAATGTTGTGAACAAAACTTTAGTTTCTCTTACAAAACACATAGGAGGTTATTTACTAAAGGCAAATCCACTTTGCACTGAAAGTGCACTTGGAAGTAAAGTCACTGTAGATCTGAGGGGGACATGCAAGAAAAATAAAAAACAGCATTTTAGCTTGCACATGATTGGATGATAAAATCAGCAGAGCTTCCACTCATTTCAGATTAAGGCTTCATGCACACTGAAGCTCATAAACTGCAGTTTATTGGAGTTTGGGCGTTTTTTTTAAAAGCCCATAAACTCCACTCTATGTTAGCCTATGTGTCCATGCACACATGGTCGTTTTTTAGCTTTAATGAGCAGTGGAGTTTATGGGCTTTTTTCTGAACGCCAGAAATTTGCGTTCAAAGTGCAGTTTTTCACCGGCAAAAAAGCCAAACGCTGATAAACGCTCATGAACGCGCGTTAATTAGCGTTCAGCGTTCTATTTTTTCAATGCATTGTGGGAGTTTGGAATGCATTGTGGGATTTTTGGAGTGTCCTCTGTGTATTTTTATTAAAAATGCCCATAAGCGCTAATGCTATATAACGCTAATAAACGCTAGTACAAAACGCTAGTACAAAACGCTGTTAAAAGCACATTTTTCAACCAGCGTTTTCTGCCAGCAATCTGGTGTCCAGAAAAAGCTTTTTTGAGCTTCAGTGTGCATGGAGCCTTACCCCTCAGATTTAGAGCGACTGCACTTCCAAGTGCACTTGCAGTGCAAAGTGGATTTGGCTTTTGTAAATAACCCCCATAGTCTAATGTATCAATTAATTACAACTAAATAAACACCTGCCAGCATTATACCTGCCTCGAAAATCAAAACAGGATACATGTGGCAAAGCAGAACTCCTATTCAAATGTATAGATCGGTCTGGAATCTGGTTGTAGTTGATAAAGCGCAGTTTTGGGTAAATTCTGTGGACTGCATTTTGCTTGCCACCTTGAAAGGCAATATCAGCGTTATATTATTGTTTACGCTGAACCAGTAGTCAGATCCAAGCCAAAGTGAAATTCCTGCCTGCCTATCCTGTCTACCCTATGTAAAATAGATCTGTATACTTACCTACTGGATTCAGTCCAGTCACATGATCTGGCTCCTGTGTCGCTGACAGCCAGCTGCAAGGGAGAGGAGGGAAAAGCCAACCACGACTGGGTTATGGTAGCCCATGGGTGAAGTCACTGTACCCACAATTCCCAGCTGTTGAGTGCTCCCTCCTCTCCCCTACAGCCACTGCTGACACAGGGGATCACATGACTGGACCAGAGCCGGCTAAAGAAAAAAAAAAGTATACATATTTTTTTAACATAGGGTAGACAGGGAGGTAGCAGAAGGGGGGAGAGGACAATTTTAAGAATAGTTATAGTTAGGCAGGAAATTCACTTTAAAAACAGCAAGCAGTCGGGATCCTGGCATCTGCGGACACACATATATACATATGGTTGCCAAAATATTCTATGTTACAGGCCTGTGATGTACACAACCAATAAGATTCACTTTCCCAAAAGGCAAGCTTTGAATTGAGAATATAGTACTTGTAGATTTGTTTTCTGTTATACACTTTATTTAAAATGAGGTTTTCACTTTTAAAAAGGGCCATTTCTGTCTGTAACCCCCTATATCTGCAGCAGGTACGGCCAGGTGATTACATTCACTTACAGACAGCGAGCCTGTATAAATCAATGACTGGTTGACACTGTCCACATTAAATCGCTAAAGAAGTAATTAAATGCAGCCAGGGGACAAACAGCTCTGTACACAGCCTGTTTGTGTCCAGGGCTGCTCATTTGCGCCTAACTGCATGTTATCGCTCTGTGTTCGATTACATAGAAACAGCTGATATGTCAGCTGATCAAGAATCTGTGATTGATTTGTACGAGCCGAGTGTCCATAGCTGAATGCAAACACCTTGCTGTACTCTACAAAAGTACGCTGATCTACGTGGTGCACGGCTTTGAGCGGCTATTTGAATGAGCCCATAAAGTGCTGCTTCTTTGAGGTCTGGAGCTTTGCTGTAATTACACTGAGGTTCTCCTTTAATTCACAATGTTAGGTAGCAGCTGATATCTGTACTCACACATTCTTCAGTGCGGAGCTTATCTGAAGCTTTATGCCATTTCTTCTCGTCAGACAATGAATCAGCCTATAAATATCATTCGTAATATGCAGGTATCACCCATGATGACCTTTACTGTGAAGAAAAGAAGATAAATTGTTTCTAAATTTTCCCTATCATTTCAAATGTCGGTTCACAGTTATCCTCCAAAATATATGCTGTAGCCTCTATCAAGGTAAAAGACCAATGTGCAAAGTGTAGTAACATGTAGCAGCCAATCAGGATTAATCTTTTGCTTAAAAGTATAATTAAAAGGCAAAACTTTTTTTTTTTTGTTTTGGATAGAGGGATTAGAACAGGTTTTTATTGCTGCCTGTGCCCCCATTAGGGGGATTCACCCTCTCTGATTGCCTCCTTTATCATCTTTAACATTGAAAGTAAAAGTAAAAGAAATTCCCAAATTTTAAGGTTGTGCCCAGAAAAATAATAGAGGTGAAATCTTCCAATAGGGACACTCGTTCTGAGGAGTCACCAAGAGTTTCCCGTCCTTCACTGGGATTTCCTTTCACTTCCTGTTTAGCTATGGGACAGGAAGTGAAGGTAAATTTCTCCAATGGGACAAAGATGGCAAAAATAAACTTTACAGGGGTTATAAACCTCCCTTACACTATCCAAAATAGCAGCACACTTTACTTACTAAGAGGGTCCTCAACGTTGCTAAAGAATTCTTTGGATTTCTACTCTACCTTTCATAAAAAATACAATATGCAAGAAGTCAAGAATGCCCATTGCCTGCCATACAGATCCAGTGAATTCAGTATACTTTCTTATTTACTGACTAGGAAAAAGTATGCAGGACAGGTGTGTAGATGTCCCTTCTGAAGAAAGCACTGAATCCACAGACAGCCAGGTAACTAACACTGTCAGAAGAATGCCAGCGATGGCAGCTGCCATATATACCTCATGACTGTTTTTCTTTATAGCATGGAAAAAATCTGAGGCGCTAAATAAGTTGAAGTTGAAATCTGCGTAATGGTTCCTTACCTTACATGCAATAAACATCAATTCTCTCAGTGTGGGCTAACGTTCACAATCCAGCAGTAATGTCTTTATCAATTGCTCAAACAGCATCAAAACAGAGCTTAGTTTTAATAAGCAGCTTCTGTCATGAAGCAAAACAGCCATCTGATGAGGTTCTGGTGTATGCAGCCATTTCTCAGACTGAATGGCACATACAGATAAACAACTAAAAACTGCTTCCAGGTGGATATTCGT
The DNA here is from genome assembly GCA_028564925.1 of Lithobates sylvaticus. Taxonomy (NCBI): domain Eukaryota; kingdom Metazoa; phylum Chordata; class Amphibia; order Anura; family Ranidae; genus Lithobates; species Lithobates sylvaticus. The sequence continues at coordinate 207,934,703 of CM053029.1, read as the reverse complement.
TTTCAGACCAACCACTATGGCCAAGTGATGGCATGGGTTATCTTGCTGGTAGCAAAATTATGGGAACATGAAGGATTCAAGGCACAAGAGGAACATGAAAAACTTCCTTTATTGATTAAAGTGGCACTAAACCGATTTAATAGTTTCCCAAAAGTTACATTCAGGCATGCCAAAAGTCGGGGGACACATGTGGCCCGCGGGACGCTCTGATGTGGCGCACAACCTCCTGCTGTGGGATGATGGGGCAGCAAGCCCTGATCGCAGGTTCTAGACCCATCATCTCAGTGTGAAGAATGCAGGCGGCGGTAGAGGAAGCATGCAGCTGAAGTAGAGAGCAGAGCCATGGCTTCCAGTATAGCACCAGCTCCTGTCACCGGCGGAGTGAGATCAAATGCACTCCGCCTCCTGGGAAAGCAACCGACAGCCATATCCACAGTGGGGGAAGACAGCAGCAGCCCCCCAGTCATAGCCACCGTGGGGGACGACAGCAGCAGCTCCCCAGCCATATCCACCATGGGGGACGACAGTAGCAGCCCCCCAGCCATATCCACCATGGTGGATGACAGCAGCAGCCCCCGAGCCATACCCACCCTGGAGGACAGCAGCAACCACCAGCCATACCTGCCTTGTGGGACAGCAGCAACCACCAGTCATACCCGCCCCGGGGGACAGCAGCAACCACCAGCCATACCCGCCCTGGGGAACAGCAGCAACCGCCAGCCATATGCGCCCTGGGGGACGACAGCAGCAGCCCCCCAGCCATACCCGCCCTGGGGGACGACAGCAGCAGCCCCCCAGCCATACCCGCCCTGGGGGACGACAGCAGCAGCAGCCGCCAGCCATACCCACCGTGGAGGAGCCCTTGTGCAGGATAAACTGCAGCACATTAGTGTTAAAGCATTCTTAGGCCCTTTTCATACGAGAAGTCCAATCAGGTCTGCCTGTTGGTTTTTCAGATGGACAGTCCATTCACCTCTATGGAGCGGCAGGTGTAAATGGATTTGTGTCAGTTTACACCCATCTACCTCCGATCCGCTAAAAAACAAAATCAGAAGGGGATCTGTCTGGGCGACTAGGATTGGAGGGCCCATAGACTAGAGCGGGCTGTGTCCGTGTCTGCTCTGCATATGCGAAATGGACACAGACCTGTCATCTGCCCGTTCCGTTCATTGTGCCCCAAAACCAGTTAACAAGCTGCTTAACTGCCACTCACTCTTCAAAAGGTTGGGTACCCCTGCCATAAATGATAACTGTCACAGTTGCTTTTGCCCTAAATCTATAGAGATAAACATTTATTTTATGGTGTCATGATACCTTTAGCCATTATGACCATATGCACAAAAAGGTATTTTAGAAATGTTGAAGTGATCTTTAATCTATAAATATTTTATATTTTTATCAACAAAAAATATATATGCTGTGGGTAACATTTCAGTTTGCTGATGGTAATAATGAATGTACCAGTATAAAGGCACGCATCAAGGGTTTCCTGTGGGTACCATTCTTATTAATAACATCCAAATCCCTTTGTCTGCCATGGGAGCTCATAAGCAGTGTTTCTATGATTTATTTATTGGAAATTGTACTGTGGTTATGCTATATGACCACTCTAGAGTAAAATAGTGCTTACTAGCATTCTTATTTAAAAGGGAACTTGTTCACTAGCTTCCAAAGTTAATATCTGAAGTCATAGGGCATATGCAGACAAGAAAAGGTGCCTAAAGCTACATTAGTGATTAGTCATATTTACTTCCTAAACTCGTGTGCCCTAAGGAAAGGCCTTCTGCTAATAATGGTGTTTTCACTGGCTGGTGAGACCCAGGGCATAGCAACAATCTGAGAACAGTTCAGTCACGCAAACCCACCTGCCAAAAACAATGTTTGAGCTTCCTTGCCATTGATATGGGGATATGTTTTCAGAAAAATGCTAGCTGCATGCAGCCGTTCCCCTTTCTCAGCACAGCCAAGTAGGCCTAAATGAGAAAGAAAGTGCAGATCTCACAATAAAATAGGATTGGTTATAGTCACTGTTTGGCAGACCTTTTTTGCAATCACAGTTGGTCGAGCCAGGTGGTGTTGACAGGGCCTCCTACAGCCCATACTTTGGCCGATTCCTGTGTATGGCCAGCTCTGTCTGTATTAGAAGCTTTCCCTTCTTGTTCTAGGGACAACTCTTAAAATTTTGGATTTCCCATATCTTTAGCATTGACAGTGATCATCAGTATACTGTAAAAGAGGGGGTAAATCTTTCTAATGGGGACCAAGAAAGTAATAAAAACAGAGGGTCTAAAGCTGGCTGTAAACTGATCAGAATCCAATCAGTGTGTGGGCTCCCCTTCGCAACAGAAGTTGATTTTTTAATCTACTTCACTCAAAGGCTGGCCATACATTATACAATTTACTTGTACAACTTTCTTTTAGATTTAACAAAACCATATAATATGGAGGTGAAACCTAAACACTTTCAATTTGTATGCAATCAGGCAGGCCCTTGCAGGGTTTAAACTGAAGGAAAATTGAAAAAGAAAAATGTACTATGAGGAAGCCATTAAGGGCGCAACGCGCGAGGTAGGCAGTGACGTCATCACGCTGGGCGAGATTGAGATGTCATCTTTTTTTACATGGCTGTCTTTTATGGATTCTATGTAATTCACTAATAAATATATATATGACATGGTCTGCACAAGTGGATGTCTGTGCTGCCCTTTTCTGGTTTACTTGCATCTCACATCTGCCCTGAGGGATTGCTATCAGAGGTTCAGCATACAGAGCGGAGGAACAACTAAGCTATTGCATAAAGAGTGCATGAGAGCCCATTTACTTTAATGGGGTCCACAGTACCAGGTGAGAGGATACCCACAAGGGGTGGTGAAGGGCACTGCAGTGTTTTTCCCATATGTGAAGCGATTACACTGATTTGAGGACATTTCACGGATATCATACATTAAATACACAGTGATTGAATGGTGTATGGGACTATTATTTGGACTGTACATACATATTTTTGTACTTTTTTGTAAAGCACATATGTATGATTTGATACAGATTTGTATATGATTAATGGATTACATTTTGCAGTATATTGTTTGATGCATTTCATATTTTGAATTATTTATTACACGTCATTTTATGAAAGGTTAAGTTGAAAAAGCTTCAAAAAGCTAGTATTTTGCTTTACAGTAAACCCCCCTCCATCGCGGGGGTTACGTTCCGGACCCACCCGCGAAAAGTGAAAAACCGCGAAATAGAAAGACCCTATTTAAATACACCCTAGGCATGTTTTGTTAACTTTTTAATAGCATTTAAAGGTCTTTAAACACACTTTTAAGCAATATGAACACATAAAAGATATAGAGAGAGAGAGATCACACAAAAATATTGTGTTAACAGTACAGTATACTGTAAAGTAAAATATAGAGTACAGTATTGCATGTACAGTACTCAGCAGAAAAGAAGATGACTACAGTACTGTATACTGTAAGCAGCAAATAATCAAATAAGAGCAGCTACTGTTCTTCTGAAGGTGCAGGTTCAGCAGGAGCTTCTTCAGGTGTAGGTGGGTTGTCTTCTTGCTGCTCCGGAACCTCCAATTCTACATCAGAGGTGGCCGTGGAGGTACTTGGGGTGGATGCGGCCTTCTTCTGTTTTGGGAAGAACATAGTTATAGACAGTTGCTGGGCATGTTTCTTCTTTTGGGCGAGGAGGTTCTTGTACACCTGGATGGCTCCATCAATGCTGTTTTGGAACTGCAGTGAACGAACCATGTCAGGATCCCACTCAGCTAACATCTGTTTCAGGTCATTGGCTGTACGCACGACCCTGCCAAGGCGCTCAATTGACAAGCCTTCATCTTCTTCTTCCTCCTCCTGTTCCTCCACTTCCTCCTCACTCGCTGACTTGGTGAGTTCTGTCAGATCCTCATCGGTTAGTGGAGCTGAATGGGTTTCAATTAGGTCATTGACGTCGTCCTGGGTCATATCCTGAAAACCTTCACCTCCTAGCAACCTGGCCAGCCTAATTGCCTTGTCCACAGCTGAATGATGAACTTCGTCAGGAGAGAACCCTCCATAATTGTGAATAATGTCTGGCCAAAGCTTCTTCCAACAGGCATGCACAGTCTCCTTCTTCATCTCCTTGAGGGCCTTTTGTATGTTCTCCAGACAGGTTGCAATGGTGTAATTACGCCAGTAGTCCTTCAAATTGAAATTTTCATCATTGTTCATGGATTCGACAAGATGATTCAAGGAGTTGCGAGTGTACAGCGCCTTGAATGCTCGTATCACCCCCTGGTCCATGGGCTGAATTAAAGACGTGGTGTTGGGTGGAAGGAACTCAACTTGCACTCCTTCGTATGATAGATCCATGGCGTGGCCTCCTGCATTATCCATCAGCAGAAGCACCTTAAAAGCAATGCCAAGTTGGGCAAGGTAGACCTTGACGGCTGGGATGAAACAATTATGGAACCACTCAGTTGTGAGGACTTTAGTCATCCAAGCCTTACTGTTATGCATCCAATGGACTGGTAGCTGGTTCTTGTTTTTATTCTTCAGTGCTCTGGGATTCTTGGCCTTGTAGATCAGGGCTGGCTTGATCATAAACCCAGCAGCATTTCCACACATAACCAAGGTTACTCTGTCCTTATAAGCCTTGAATCCAGGTGCTCGGGCTTCCTCCTTCATGATGTAGGTCCGTTTGGGCATTCTTTTCCAGAACAAGCCGGTCTCATCCATATTAAAGACTTGCACTGGTTGGTACCCACCCTCCTCAATGATACTCTTGAAGGTCTCATTGGTGTACCTTGCAGCAGCTTCTTTGTCGGCAGATGCAGCTTCACCTTGCAATGAAACGCTCTTCAACTGATAGCGTTTCTGGAAGCGGTCAAACCATCCCTTGCTGGCAGAAAAACCTCCTGATGTACTAGAAGGCTGATCAGGATTGTCGCTGTCTGACTGTTCAGCTGCAGCAGAGCCTCCTAGATTGGCAAAAGTGTCATACAGCTTCTTTGCCTGGGTCCTGATGGTGTTACCATCCAATGTGATGCTTTTTTTTCCTGCAATCTTGGATCCAAATGGCCAAGGCAGTTTCCATCCTAACAATGTTTTTATTGCGGGAAGAAACAACTCTTTTTGCAGCTTGGTTGATGGACACTGCAGCAGTTGCCCTGATATTCTTCTCATCCTTCTTGATGTAGCGAATCGTTGACTCATTCATACCATAATGGCGGGCTACAGCAGCATAACTCTGTCCTTCCTTTACCATGTCAAGAAGTTTCACCTTCTCCATTATTGTTAGGAACTTCCTCTTCTTTAGTGGCTCACTAGAAGCCGCAGCCTTAGATGATCGGCGTTTGGGTGGCATGATTTCAGCTACTGTACAGTATCCTTGTTTGTGGTTGGCACAAGTACAGTACAAGCACAGTTACCGCCCCCTCTAACGTCAACACGCTCGGTGCGTTCCACCGCTGCCTCGATATGATTCGCCGCTACATAACCGCGAAATGGCGAAATATTACCGCGATATCGGAAGAACGGGTCCTAATTATAATAGCGCAATATACCGGGACCGCAAAAACTGAACCGCGATATAGCGGGGGTTTACTGTATACAGCTAAAGGGATAGGTCAGAAATTTTTCCATCAAACAGCAGATGTAGCCACTGATCAAAGAGGGTTAGGGGAATTCAACCATACACCCCATTTGTGAAAAAAAAAATGATATTACCAGCCTAACCCTTCCCCAGTATATTAAAAAGAAAAAAAAAAGTTTGCATAGAGATACCCATAAAGGGGAGCACCACCCAAAAATGGGAAGCTCCGCTTGTTTGCAGGTATGCAGACTAAATATAAAAGTGCAAGCTGCTGCCAACACCACAACAGGACCAATTGTGATAAACGTAAAATAAAAAATGTTGCCGCGCTAAACATAAATATTAAATAAACAAGTGTCCATAAAAGTGTGAACAACTGCTGCTGTTCTAACTAGTGCAGATTCCTTGATGAACATCCAGTTACAATGAGTGTAATTAATGTGCGTTTTGATCACCCAAGTGCACCTCCACCGATATTGATATAAAATGCCTCCTTACCAGAGGTCTACACTCCAAAATACAAGAGTCTAGACAGGCGTGATATGCAGGTATAGAGGATCTAATCAGCTTCCTCTATTATATTGCAGGTGGTGGTACTTTCATGGCTGATGTTAAAGTTTACTCCATAGTAGGGCCCATGAAGGAACGATATAACAGCCACAAAGTGTAAAACTGCTTAACAGTTAATTAAAAGAAACCAGTGCTAAACCCTTACAGAAATTTGTTAAAAACGATCATTAACCTCTTCCCGACCGCCTAACGCCGATATACGTCGGCAAAATGGTACGGGCAGGCAAAATCACGTACCTGTACGTGATCGTGCATGTGCCAGTGGGTCGGGCGTGCGCCGCCAGCGGCGCGCTCGCGACCCGGTCGGGAGCTCCGTGACCACGGGCGCGGGACCAGCAGACCCGATCGCCGCTGGTATCCCGCGATCGGGTTACGGAGCTGAAGAACGGGGAGAGGTTTGTGTAAACAAACCTCTCCTGCGCTTCCTACACTGCCTGTCATTGATCGGCTGTTCCCTGTCATCGGGAAAGCCGATCAATGACGTCAGACGTACAGCCACGCCCCCCTACTGTGAAAAAAAACACAACACGTCACACTGACTCCTCCCCGCCCCCTAGTGGTTAACTCCTTCACTGCCACTGTCATTTACATAGGAATCAGTGCTATTTAACCACTTCCCGACCGCCCCCTGTATATTTACGTCGGCAGAATGGCACGTACAGGCAGAATCACGTACCTGTACGTGACATTCTTCCGGCGGTTGGGGGGTCCGATCGGACCCCCCTCCGCCGGCGGGGACGGTCGGGATCGCTTCAGGAGCGATCCGGGACGAGGGGACGGCCAGTGGTTTCTGGCCACCCCCTCGCGATCGCTCCTGGCCAATGAGAAACTTCCCCTTCCTGTCTATTGTATAGACAGGAAGGCGGAAGTGATGTCACGCTCGGTGCGCCGGTCTATGTGACCGGAGACGCCGAGCGGCGAACATGTACAGGTTAGTGCACAACACTACACTGACACCAGTACAGTTAGGCACATATTCCACCCCCCTGTCACCCCCTGATCACCCCCCAGATCACCCCCTCCCCCCCCAGTCACAGTGTCACTAATTGCAGTGATCATTTATTTACTGATCACTGCATTTAGTGTCAGTGTGACTGTAATAACTGTCAGGGCAGTTAGTTTTAGGTCCAAGGTAGCCCCCTACCCCCCCCTAATAAAGGTTTAACCCCTTGATTGCCCCCCAGGTAACCCTTTCACCCCCTTTTGCCAGTGTCACTAAGCGATCGTTTTTCTGATCGCTTTATTAGTGTCACTGCTGTCGCTAGGTAACCATTTTTTTTTTTAGGTAACCGCCATGTTTATATAGGTTCATAAATAGGTTTATAGGTCAGGTACCCCCATATTACAACCTAAATAAAGGTTTTAACCCCCTGATTGCCCCTAGAGTTAACCCTTTCACCAGTGATCACTGTATAACTGTCACTGGTGACGCTGGTTAGCCAGTTAGTTATTTTGTTATTTAGGTTCCCCGTCAGGTTTTTATATAGCGTCAGGTACCCCCATATATTACCTAATAAAGGTTTTAACCCCCTGATTGCCCCTAGTTAACCCTTTCACCCCCTTTTGCCAGTGTCACTAAGCGATCGTTTTTCTGATCGCTGCATTAGTGTCGCTAGGTAACCATTTTTTTTTTTAGGTAACCGCCATGTTTATATAGGTTCATAAATAGGTTTATAGGTCAGGTACCCCCATATTACAACCTAAATAAAGGTTTTAACCCCCTGATTGCCCCTAGAGTTAACCCTTTCACCAGTGATCACTGTATAACTGTCACTGGTGACGCTGGTTAGCCAGTTAGTTATTTCGTTATTTAGGTTCCCCGTCAGGTTTTTATATAGCGTCAGGTACCCCCATATATTACCTAATAAAGGTTTAACCCCCTGATTGCCCCTAGTTAACCCTTTCACCCCCTTTTGCCAGTGTCACTAAGCGATCGTTTTTCTGATCGCTGCATTAGTGTCGCTAGGTAACCAGTTTTTTTTTGTATTACTGTTACGGGTGACGCTGGTTAGTTAGCTTGTTTTTTATACTGTCAGGGCACCCGCCATTTATTACCCAATAACGGTTTAACCCCCTGATCGCCCGGCGGTGATATCAATTAGGTTTTAGGGTCAAATAAGGTCTGCGTCGCCCCAGGTTAGTGCCAGTACCGCAAACACCCACGCGCAAAGCATACACCTCCCTTAGTGGCACAGTATCTGAACAGATCGATATCTGATCTGATCAGATCTATACTAGCGTCCCAGCAGTTTAGGGTTCCAAAAAAAAACGCATTGTTAGCGGGATCAGCCCAGATACCTGCTAGCACCTGCGTTTTCCCCCTCCGCCCAGCCCAGCCCACCCAAGTGCAGTATCGATCGATCACTGTCACTTACAAAACACTAAGCACACATAACTGCAGCGTTCGCAGAGTCAGGCCTGATCCCTGCGATCGCTAACAGTTTTTTTGTGGTAGCGTTTTGATTCAGTCGCTTCAGTCAGGAGCTTTTTTACCTGTGAATCTCAAAAAAATAAAAAAAAATAAAATAGTTGTCGTTTTATTGTTCTCTCTCTCACTCTATTCTCTCTCTATTGTTGCTCTTTTTTTTACTCCATTCTATTCTGCAATGTTTTATTATGTTTTATCATGTTTTATCATGCTTGCTTTTCAGGTATGTAATTTTGTTTACTGTGTTTTAGTGTTGAGCATTTTTTTGTTTTCAGGTGCGCCATTCAGTTGCAACGCGGATTTATTTATCTTGACAGCAACAGCGTTTGCTCCCACGATACATAAAGCCGCGACTCCAACGCTGTAGGAGGTGATTTCACCACCACAGTTAAAAAAAAAAGAGCATATATGCCGAAGCATGGGGCAGCAGGGGGGGGAGGAGCGATTGGCTCCTAATGCCACGTACATACGGTCGAAATTCCGACCGTGTGTACACGGCATAACTTTTGCGGGAGGATGCCCATCATTAGAAGTGGGTGGATGAAGGGAGGTATTCTAATGGTGGGCATACCCACCAATCAATCTCTTTTTTTTTTCGTTCAGCCAAGAGGCTGCATGAAAAAAAAAAGATTACAATATATGTCCAGTATGTTGCTGGACTTTGAATGGTTATACCAGAATGATGCCTGCAGGTTTAGGTATCATCTTGGTATCATTCTTTTCAGCCAGTGATCGGCTTTCATGTAAAAGCAATTCTAGCGGGTAATTAGCCTCTAGACTGCTTTTACAAGCAGTGGGAGGGAATGTCCCCCCCTCCCGGATATAAACCGCGCCATTGGGAAATTGGGAAAGCATTTTATCACACCAATCTTGGTGTGGTCAGATGCTTTGAGGGCAGAGGAAAGATCTAGGGTCTAATAGACCCCAATTTTTTCAAAAAAGAGTACCTGTCACTGCCTATTGCTATCATAGGGGATATTTACATTCCCTGAGATAACAATAAAAATCATAACAAAGAAAAAAAAATGGAAGGAACAGTTTAAAAATAAAATAAAAAAGCTAAATAAATAAAAAAAAAAAACAAAAAAAAAAAAAAAAAAGCACCCCTGCCCCCCCTTCTCTTGCGCAAAGGCGTACACAAGCGTTGGTCTGGCGTCATATGTAAACAGCAATTGCACCATGCATGTGAGGTATCACCGCGAAGGTCAGATCGAGGGCAGTAATTTTAGCAGTAGACCTCCTCCGTGAATCTAATGTGGTATCATGTAAAGGCTTTTAAAGGCTTTTAAAAATGTATGTAGTTTGTCGCCACTGCGTGTTTGTGCGCAATTTTAAAGCATGTCGTGTTTGGTATCCATGTACTCGGCCTAAGATCATATTTTTTATTTCATCAAAAATTTGAGCAATATAGTGTGTTTTTAGTGCATTAAAATAAAAAAAAAAGTGTATTTTTTTCCACAAAAAATGCGTTTGAAAAATCGCTGCGCAAATACTGTGTGGAAAAAAAAAATGCAACACCCACCATTTTAATCTGTAGGGCCTTTGCTTTAACAATATATATAGTGTTTGGGGGTTCAACGTAATTTTCTTGCAAAAAAAAAATATGTTTTCATGTAAACAAAAAGTGTCAGAAAGGGCTTTGTCTACAAGTGGTTAGAAGAGTGGGTGACGTGTGACATAGGCTTCGAAATGTTGTGCATAAAATGCCAGGACAGTTCAAACCCCCCCCAAATGACCCCATTTTGGAAAGTAGACACCCCAAGCTATTTGATGAGAGCAATGTTGAGCCCATTAAATATTTTTTTTTTTTGTCCCAAGAGATTGAATAATGAAAAAAAAAAAATATATATATTTTTTTTACAAAAAGTTGTCACTAAATGATATATTGCTCAAACATGTCATGGGCATATGTGGAAATACACCCCAAAATACATTCTGTTGCTTCTCCTGAGTACGGGGATACCACATGTGTGGGACTTTTTGGGAGCCTAGCTGCGTACGGAACCCCAAAAACCAATCACCGCCTTCAGGCTTTCTAAGGGTGTAATTTTTTTATTTCACTTCTCACTGCCAATCACAGTTTCGGAGGCCATGGAATGCCCAGATGGCATAAAACCCCCCCAAAATGACCCCATTTTGGAAAGTAGACACCCCAAGCTATTTGCTGAGAGGTATTGTGAGTATTTTGCAGATGTCGCTTTTTGTCACAAAGTTTTGAAAATTGAAAAAAGAAAAAAAATTTTTTTTTTCTTTACTTTCTTCATTTTCAAAAACAAATGAGAGCTGTAAAATACTCACCATGCCTCTCAACAAATAGCTTGGGGTGTCTACTTTCCAAAATGGGGTCATTTGGGGGGTTTTTGTGCTATTTTGGCATTTTATGGCCTTCGAAACGGTGATAGGTAGTGAGGAGTGAAATCAAAAATTTGCACCCTTAGAAATCCTGAAGGCGGTGCTTGGGTTTCGGGGCCCCGTACGCGGCTAGGCTCCCAAAAAGTCCCACACATGTGGTATCCCCATACTCAGGAGAAGCAGCAAAATGTATTTTGGGGTGCAATTCCACATATAACTATGGCATGTGTGAGCAATATATCATTTAGTGACAACTTTTTGAAAAAAAAAAAAAATCTTTTTTATTTTTGTCTTTATTCAATCACTTGGGACTAAAAAAAAAAATATTCAATGGGCTCAACATGCCTCTCAGCAAATAGCTTGGGGTGTCTACTTTCCAAAATGGGTCATTTGGGGGGGTTTTGTACTTCTCTGCCATTTTAGCACCTCAAGAAATGAAATAGGCAGTCATAAATTAAAAGCGGTGTAAATTCCAGAAAATGTACTCTAGTTTGTAGACGCTATAACTTTTGCGCAAACCAATAAATATACGCTTATTGGCATTTTTTTTACTAAAGACATGTGGCTGAATACATTTTGGCCCAAATGTTTGACTAAAATTGAGTTTATTAGATTTTTTTTATAACAAAAAGTAGAAAATCTCTTTTTTTTTCAAAATAAAGTAGTGCAGTGCGAAATTGAAAAAAGACCTCTGGTCCTTTGGCTGCCAAATGGTCCGGGGCTGAAGTGGTTAAATAGCACTGATTTCTGTATAAATGACAAATGTCCCAAAAATGTGTCAAAAATGTCCGATGTGTCCGCCATAATGTCGCAGTCACAATAAAAAAAATCGCTGATCGCCGCCATTACTAGTAAAAAAAAAAAATATAATAAAAATGCTATAAAACTATCCCCTATTTTGTAAACGCTATAACTTTTGCGCAAACTAATCAATAATCGCTAATTGCGATTTTTTTTAACAAAAATATGTAGAAGAATACGTATCGGCCTAAACTGAGGAAAAAAAAAAATTTTTTATATATTTTTTGGGGATAGTTATTATAGCAAAAAAGTAAAAAATATTGCATTTTTTTCAAAATTGTCGCTCCATTTTTGTTTATAGCGCAAAAAATAAAAACCGCAGGGGCAATCAAATACCACCAAAAGAAAGCTCTATTTGTGGGGAAAAAAGGACGCCAATTTTGTTTGGGAGCCACGTTGCACGACCGCGCAATTGTCAGTTAAAGCGACGCAGTGCCGAATCGCAAAAAGGGGCCTGGTCCTTTGGCTGCCAATTGGTCCGGGGCTGAAGTGGTTAATAGATCCAAGACATCCTAGAAGTTGATCAACCAGTATACAGGATTGGCGTGTGTGGTACCTGACGGACATGGACTCCACCCGTGCCCTATAAGCCTGCTGAATAGGATGCTCTTCAGACTAGCTTTAAAAAAAAAAAAAAAGATAAAAAAACTAGGCCTGGGTGTACAACTAGCTTAAAGTGTTACTAAACCCACAACAGTAAAATCAGTCTGTATATGCAGTAAAGCATGCTTGTTATACTCCTTGTGTAACCTAAGGGGTTAATCCCTCTGCATTGTGTAAAAAGGCTGTTTGATCCCATCTTCTCTGATCCTCCCTACTTCCACAGTCCCCAATCCATCTCTTGAGAAGACAGAGCCTTTGGAGTGACTCTGCAAATGTACAGTTTGCTGTGTATTATTAGAGTTTTTTTTAAAACCTTGGGAGGGTGCATGTCATCAGCAAAAAGCCAATCAGCACTGTCCAGACAGAGGGTCAGGGATCTCACAAGGCAGTCAGAGTAGAATGAAAACTCCTACAAGCTTTAACCAGACACTGATAGAAATCAGAAGACTGCTATACATTGCTGATGAGAAAATATATTTAGCAGTTTACTTTTACTAAAATAATTGGATGTCCATGTTCTGTGTACTGTGGGAGACCAGATATCAAGAACGCAGCGTCCTGGGTTTAGTAACACTTTAAATGCTGGTTCACACTGGTGCGATTTGTGATGCGACTTACTGAATTGCATGACAAGGGAAGTCCAATTATTTTCAACAGTGCCTGTTCACATCACTGACAATTTCAGTACAATTTGGCTCTATAGAAAATACTTACTGCATCCAAAGTTGCATCAAAAATCACACTACATAATGGCTCTGAAAATCACATCAAAATCACATTGCAGTACTGTGAACCAAGCCTAAAGATGGTTGTTTTTATTTTCTAGAGTTGTCAAGTCTGACTGGAACACACTGTAAATATGGTGCATGTCACAATGTATATACAGTGTGAAAGCATACAGTATATACTTCATAGTAAAAGTATAATGTGTGAGAAAAGACATGTCCTTCTATATTTATCTCAACAATATTTCATGGCAGCAAAACACAGCTAATTAGACCCAAACGTCTGCCTACTTTCCAATCTAATTAACTACTTGGCTCTTATTTCATTTGCTTTAAATCAGTCATTTAATAACAGTTATTTTTGTAACCTGAAAAGACCCTACACAATAATAAATAGAGTAATCTAAGAAAAGCACTTAATTGAAAAACGATACCAGACACGCAGGAGAGAGGATTTATGAAATTCAAATGGAAGGAGAAGCAATGGTGTTGGCATTGCAGGAATCGCATCTGTCCCCGCAACCACCCGCAGCTAAATGGCGCTGTTCTTAGAAGACGACCGGGGCTGCCATTCATTCTAAATGGCATCTTAGCCCGCAGCGTGTTTACGTGTGGTCCCAGGAAAATCGCATGGTCTTTTTGACTATGCAATTTCCCTGTGGCCATATTTTTGAAAAGGTGCATCCTCATTCATTTAAATTGGCTGATGTATCCGCCGAAACGTGGCCAGCGCAAAACGTGGAAGTGTGAGCCTAGGGTTATTCTAAAGCAGTACAGTTATTCTCTGTACTTGCAGTGCAAAGTGGATTTGCCTGTGTGTCATTGCTTTAATGTAAAACCTAAAGTTCTGAAATTATTTATCTTTTTTAACAGGGGTGTGTAGACATTTTATATCCACTATATAATTATACAGTGGATATAAAAATCTACAAGTCCCTGTTAAAATGTCAGGTTTCTGTGATGTAAAAAAAAAAAATGAGCCAGAGAAAAATAATAACAGAACTTTTTCCACCTTGCTGCAGCGGCGATTTGATGTTGGGGGTTAAAAGCACCCAGCTAGCGGCCGAAAACCTCCCCAAAAACTATGGTAAAGCCACACTAAAAATATTGGCACTTTACCGACGCCCCAAACGCCCCTGTGTGAAAGTAGCCTAAGTCAAGGTAGAGGGAACTATGAACACATCCAAATACCAGTCAATATTGGCAACAAAACCTTCAGGCTTCTGCTAGAAAGCTGAACACGAAGAGGAACTTCATCTTTCAGCATGACAACGACCCAAAGCCTACATCCAAATCAACAAAGGAATGGCTTCACCAGACGAAGATTAAAGTTTTGGAATGGCCCAGCCAGAGCCCAGACCTGAATCTGATTGAAAATCTGTGGGGTGATCTGAAGAGGGCTGTGCACAGGAGATGCAAATCTGACAGATTTGGAGTGTTTTTGCAAAGAAGAGTGAAAAGTCAAGATGTGCCATGCTGATAGACTCATACCCAAAAAGACTAAATGCTGTAATAAAATCAAAAGGTGCTTCAACAAAAGTATTATTTTAAGGGTGTCCACACTTATGCAACCATATTATTTTTTGTTTTTTATTTTTACTTCCCTCCACCTAAAAGATCAATTTGTTACCGTTTATAGGTCACATGGTGGAAAAAGTTCTGGAATAATTTATCTTTGTCTCATTTGTTTTTTTTACATCAACCTGACATTTTAAACAGGGGTGTGTAGACCTTTTATATCCACTGTATTACATGCAACAATACACCTTTGACTACATTCTGTCTAACATGGTACATTTACTCTCTAAACTAATATGCAAGTTCACAGGTTTGTGACCTTGTCTTATTTTCAATTGTCTAATTCTTTACAGATTACTAAGGGCTCTTTCACACCGACGGTCCGTATGTCCGTTTTACATCCTTCCGTTGTCGGATGAAAAACAACATACATGTATCCCTATGGGATAGCGGGTGTCAGCGGATGAGCATCCGCTGACACCCGCTCTCGTCCGTGCCCGCTATGCTCCGTTTCTGCAGACGGAGGAAACCCTATTTTTTCATCCGTCTGCAGAGCGGATCGGATGACGACGGACTCTACGGTTCGTCGTCACCCGATCCCCCATAGTGGAGAGCGGCGCTGTGACAGGTCCGTCCGAGTGCAGAGATGGACCTGTCATCTTCCTGCTCAGCGGAGATCGCTCTGGCGATGCCCACTGAGCAAGCGGATATCCACGGGGCGGATCAGCACTGATCCGCCCCGTGTGAAAGAGCCCTTACAGTTACTTAAAACGGTTGTATTGTCCGCTTGGTCATTTTTACCTACAGGACGGTTTAGGAGATATTCACCTTGCATGCAGCCACTGACATTAGCGGCGCATGCACAGTGAAAATTCAGCGTGTCGTGCCGGAAACGGAGGGCTCCTGCGTGCATGCGCGGGAGTGACGTCATTGCGGCTCTGGCCACTCACAGCCCTGGAGCTGCAAACCCGGAAGAAACGGAGGGCTCCTGTGTGCATGCACGGGAGTGACGCCATTGCGGCTCTGGCCACTCACAGCCCTGGAGCTGCAAACCCGGAAGAAACGGAGGGCTCCTGCATGCATGCACGGGAGTGACGTCATTGCGGCTCTGGCCACTCACAGCCCTGGAGCTGCAAACCCGGAAGAAGCGGAGGGCTCCTGCGTGCATGCACGGGAGTGACGCCATTGCGGCTCTGGCCACTCACAGCCCTGGAGCTGCAAACCCGGAAGAAACGGAGGGCTCCTGCGTGCATGCACGGGAGTGACGTCATTGCGGCTCTGGCCACTCACAGCCCTGGAGCTGCAAACCCGGAAGAAGCGGAGGGCTCCTGCGTGCATGCACGGGAGTGACGTCATTGCGGCTCTGGCCACTCACAGCCCTGGAGCTGCAAACCCGGAAGAAACGGAGGGCTCCTGCGTGCATGCACGGGAGTGACGTCATTGCGGCTCTGGCCACTCACAGCCCTGGAGCTGCAAACCCGGAAGAAACGGAGGGCTCCTGCATGCATGCACGGGAGTGACGTCATTGCGGCTCTGGCCACTCACAGCCCTGGAGCTGCAAACCCGGAAGAAAACGGAGGGCTCCTGCGTGCATGCACGGGAGTGACGTCATTGCGGCTCTGGCCACTCACAGCCCTGGAGCTGCAAACCCGGAAGAAGCGGAGGGCTCCTGCGTGCATGCACGGGAGTGACGTCATTGCGGCTCTGGCCACTCACAGCCCTGGAGCTGCAAACCCGGAAGAAACGGAGGGCTCCTGCATGCATGCACGGGAGTGACGTCATTGCGGCTCTGGCCACTCACAGCCCTGGAGCTGCAAACCCGGAAGAAACGGAGGGCTCCTGCGTGCATGCACGGGAGTGACGTCATTGCGGCTCTGGCCACTCACAGCCCTGGAGCTGCAAACCCGGAAGAAGCGGAGGGCTCCTGCGTGCATGCACGGGAGTGACGTCATTGCGGCTCTGGCCACTCACAGCCCTGGAGCTGCAAACCCGGAAGAAACGGAGGGCTCCTGCGTGCATGCACGGGAGTGACGTCATTGCGGCTCTGGCCACTCACAGCCCTGGAGCTGCAAACCCGGAAGAAACGGAGGGCTCCTGTGTGCATGCACGGGAGTGACGTCATTGCGGCTCTGGCCACTCACAGCCCTGGAGCTGCAAACCCGGAAGAAACGGAGGGCTCCTGCGTGCATGCACGGGAGTGACGTCATTGCGGCTCTGGCCACTCACAGCCCTGGAGCTGCAAACCCGGAAGAAACGCAGAGGGAACATGTCGGCTCCCTCAGCTGTGACCGGGTGGCCCTGTGGGAGCTTCGATCTAAGGTAAGTATTTCATAATGAGCAAGTATGCGCCACTTACTAGTTCATTATGCCTTGGCCTTACAGGTTTTTTATTTTTTTATACAACCACTTTAAAGAGTCAACTGAGTAGATCATTTGCAGAATGAGTATTTTAAAATAAAAATGGTTATATTTGAATGAAACATGACATATTGTGCTTAGGGAGCAAATGGAAGTCCGTGCAGAGCAGGGTTTCCCAGGCGGCAGAACATGTACATGCCTAGAACCGTCTGGCTGTCGGTCGCTGCGGCTGTTTAGTTAAAATGCAAATACTGTTTTGGTGAATGGAGCCTGTGTTTCAAATCAGAGCTGTTCTCTCCAGCTGAAATCTGTGGTGGAGATCACTGGGAAAAAGCTTTCAACAAAACAGATGTTTTGTCCTTCAATAAAACTGCAGTTCATCAAAGTAGGGCACAGAACAGTTCACTTACTGGGATATAAAGGTCCACTTAGTAACGGCAGGGAAACCAAATGAAATACTGACATGCTCAAAGATTTCAATTAAAGTAGAACTGAACATAGGCCATCAGGATCATCAGAGAGCGAAGAGCGCAATGATGATGACAATTTATCAATCCTTTTACTCATTCACCACAAGTATTGAACAAAAAACGGTACAATGGGGCGAAGAGCTACTCAAGGCAATCCGCAAGTCAATCAGTTAAACACTTCTGCTATTCAGGAAACACTGTGGTTCTACTATAGCCAAGACATCCACTCGGTTTACCAAAAAGCTGAATGTTGTACATTTTGCAGCCAAATTCAGAAAGCGTTACCCTGTGTTATTTGACAGGTCTGCAGCCTCAGCAGATATTTCTGTGCAACCTTCCTTCTCCCTGCTAGGAATTGAGTGGGATTAGAGGAAGAGTAGTAATTGAACACATTGGGCTTTATACTTTCGGTCTAATGCAGGTCATACATAGATCGAAATACGGCTAGTTCAGCAGGGACTGGCCAAATTTCAATCCATGTATAGGTAACTTTGGTTGTACAGATGTCGATCTTCTGAGCGATCTGCACTCCTGTGATCCAAGTTTGGAAGTATAGTGTTGGCTATACTTTTCCTTTAAGCTTCAGGTATTTTTGTTTTAGCCAATGGAAAGTACTAGGCGAAAATACTAGCGCTGTTCTTACAGGCTGAAAAACGAACAAAAGCATTTAAGTGCTTTCAGGCATTCCCATTCAATCTATAGGTTAAAAGACGGCCTACTGACAGCTTAGAAACACCTACTATAGGTTTACATTGGAAAGCTTGCAAGCTGCCAAGATTTTGGTGCAATAGAAAGTAATATAAAGAAAAATAAGAAAATGAAAGTGGAACTTTAGTCAGAAAATGAAGTCCTGATAGATGACTTCAGGCTGGCCTCTTTTGCAGGTATAGCTACTGTATGTAAAACATAAAAAAATAAGTGTCTATACCAGGCGGTCTCAAACTGGCAGCCCTCCAGCTGTTGCAAAACTACAAGTCCCATCATTCCTCTGCTTGTGGGCGTTATGCTTGTAACTGTCAGCTTTGCAATGCCTCATGGGTAGTTTTGCATCAGCTGGAGGGCCACTAGTTTGAGACCCCTGACTGTCTCACTCTGCTCTGCACATGCTCAGTTGCTCTCCATTTTTAGCCATTTTAGGCACTGCTGAGATTGTAGGGGCCAATCTGCTGACATCCTTAACCACTTCAGCCCCGGACCATTTGGCAGCCAAAGGACCAGAGGTCTTTTTTCAATTTCGCACTGCACTGCTTTAACTGGTAATTGCGCGGTCATGCAATGTTGTACCCAAACGAAATTGGCGTCCTTTTCTTCCCACAAATAGAGCTTTATTTTGATGGTATTTGATTGCCTATTTTTATTTTTTGCGCTATAAACACATTTTGAAAAAAAAAGATATTTTCTACTTTTTGTTATAAGAAAAAAAAATGCCAAAATGTATTTAGCCACATGTCTTTAGTAAAAAAAATTTATATTTATTGGTTTGCGCAAAAGTTATAGCGTCTACAAACTAGAGTACATTTTCTGGAATTTACACCGCTTTTAATTTCTGACTGCCCATCTCATTTCTTGAGGTGCTAAAATGGCAGGGAAGTACAAAACCCCCCCAAATGACCCCATTTTGGAAAGTAGACACCCCAAGCTATTTGCTGAGAGGCATGTTGAGCCCATTGAATATTTTTTTTTTTTTAGTCCCAAGTGATTGAATAAAGACAAAAAAAAAATGTTTTCAAAAAGTTGTCACTAAATGATATATTGCTCACACATGCCATGGTTATATGTGGAATTGCGCCCCAAAATACATTTAGCTGCTTCTCCTGAGTATGGGGATACCACATGTGTGGGACTTTTTGGGAGCCTAGCCGCGTACGGGGCCCCGAAACCCAAGCACCGCCTTCAGGATTTCTAAGGGTGCAAATTTTTGATTTCACTCCTCACTACCTATCACAGTTTCGAAGGCCATAAAATGCCAAAATAGCACAAAACCCCCCAAATGACCCCATTTTGGAAAGTAGACACCCCAAGCTATTTGCTGAGAGGCATGGTGAGTATTTTACAGCTCTCATTTGTTTTTGAAAATGAAGAAAGTAAAGAAAAAAAAATATTTTTTTTCTTTTTTCAATTTTCAAAACTTTGTGACAAAAAGCAAGATCTGCAAAATACTCACCATACCTCTCAGCAAATAGCTTGGGGTGTCTACTTTCCAAAATGGGGTCATTTTGGGGGTTTTATGCCATCTGGGCATTCCATGGCCTCCGAAACTGTGATTGGCAGTGAGAAGTGAAATAAAAAAATTACACCCTTAGAAAGCCTGAAGGCGGTGCTTGGTTTTTGGGGTGACGTACGCGGCTAGGCTCCCAAAAAGTCCCACACATGTGGTATCCCCGTACTCAGGAGAAGCAACAGAATGTATTTTGGGGTGTATTTCCACATATGCCCATGACATGTTTGAGCAATATATCATTTAGTGACAACTTTTTGTAAAAAAAATATATATATTTTTTTTTTTTTTTTCATTATTCAATCTCTTGGGACAAAAAAAATAAAAAATTTAATGGGCTCAACATTGCTCTCAGCAAATAGCTTGGGGTGTCTACTTTCCAAAATGGGGTCATTTGGGGGGGGTTTGAACTGTCCTGGCATTTTATGCACAACATTTAGAAGCCTATGTCACACGTCACCCACTCTTCTAAACCACTTGAAGACAAAGCCTTTTCTGACACTTTTTGTTTACATGAAAACATATTTTTTTTTTGCAAGAAAATTACGTTGAACCCCCAAACACTATATATATTGTTAAAGCAAAGGCCCTACAGATTAAAATGGTGGGTGTTGCATTTTTTTTTTTTTTCCACACAGTATTTGCGCAGCGATTTTTCAAACGCATTTTTTGTGGAAAAAATACACTTTTTTTTATTTTAATGCACTAAAACACACTACATTGCTCAAATTTTTGATGAAATAAAAAATATGATCTTAGGCCGAGTACATGGATACCAAACAGGACATGCTTTGAAATTGCGCACAAACACGCAGTGGCGACAAACTACATACATTTTTAAAAGCCTTTAAAAGCCTTTACATGATACCACATTAGATTCACGGAGGAGGTCTACTGCTAAAATTACTGCCCTCGATCTGACCTTCGCGGTGATACCTCACATGCATGGTGCAATTGCTGTTTACGTATGACGCCAGACCAACGCTTGTGTTCGCCTTTGCGCAAGAGAAGGGGGGCAGGGTGCTTTTTTTTTTTTTTTTTTTAATTTTTTTTATTTATTTAGCTTTTTTATTTTATTTTAAAACTGTTCCCTCCATTTTTTTCTTTTGTTATCATTTTTATTGTTATCTCACGGAATGTAAATATCCCCTATGATAGCAATAGGCAGTGACAGGTACTCTTTTTTTTGAAAAAATTGGGGTCTGTTAGACCCTAGATCTTTCCTCTGCCCTCAAAGCATCTGACCACACCAAGATCGGTGTGATAAAACGCTTTCCCAATGGCGCGGTTTATATCCGGGAGGGGGGACATTCCCTCCCACTGCTTGTAAAAGCAATCTAGAGGCTAATTACCCGCTAGAATTTCTTTTACATGAAAGCCGATCACTGGCTGAAAAGAATGATACCAAGATGATACCTAAACCTGCAGGCATCATTCTGGTATAACCATTCAAAGTCCAGCAACATACTGGACATATATTGTAATCTTTATTTTTCATGCAGCCTCTTGGCTGAACGAAAAAAAAGAGATTAATTGGTGGGTATGCCCACCATTAGAATACCTCCCTTCATCCACCCACTTCTAATGATGGGCATACATGCACCATTTATATATGCCGAAGCATGGGGGCATCCTCCCACAAAAGTTATGCCATGTACACACGGTTGCACTTTTCCACGGGGCAAGGCTCCGTCGGAATTTCGACCGTATGTACGCAGCATTAGGAGCCAATCGCTCCCCCCCCCTGCTGCCCCCATGCTTCGGCACATATGCTCTTTTTTTTAACTGTGGTGGTGAAATCACCTCCTACAGTGTTGGAGTCGCGTCTTTATGTATCGTGGGAGCAAACACTGTTGCTGTCAAGATAAATAAATCCGCGCTGCAACTGAATGGCGCACCTGAAAACAAAAAAATGGTTAACACTAAAACACAGTAAACAAAATTACATACCTGAAAAGCAAGCATGATAAAACATAATAAAACATTGCAGAATAGAATGGAGTAAAAAAAGAGCAACAATAGAGAGAGAATAGAGAGAGAGAGAGAGAGAGAGAGAGAGAACAATAAAACGACAACTATTTTTTTATTTTTTTGAGATTTACAGGTAAAAAAGCTCCTGACTGTTAGCGACTGAATCAAAACGCTACCACAAAAAAACTGTTAGCGATCGCAGGGATCGGGCCTGACTCTGCGAACGCTGCAGTTATGTGTGCTTAGTGTTTTGTAAGTGACAGTGATCGATCGATACTGCACTTGGGTGGGCTGGGCTGGGCGGAGGGGGAAAACGCAGGTGCTAGCAGGTATCTGGGCTGATCCCGCTAACAATGCGTTTTTTTGGAACCCTAAACTGCTGGGACGCTAGTATAGATCTGATCAGATCAGATATTGATCTGTTTCAGATACTATACCACTAAGGGAGGTGTATGCTTTGCGCGTGGGTGTTTGCGGTACTGGCACTAACCTGGGGCGACGCAGACCTTATTTGACCCTAAAACCTAATTGATATCACCCGCCGGGCGATCAGGGGGTTAAACCGTTATTGGGTAATAAACGGCGGGTGCCCTGACAGTATAAAAAACAAACTATCTAACCAGCGTCACCCGTAACAGTTATACGGTGATCACTGGTGAAAGGGTTAACTAGGGGCAATCAGGGGGTTAAAACCTTTATTAGGTATTATATGGGGGTACCTGACGCTATATAAAAACCTGACGGGGAACCTAAATAACTGGCTAACCAGCGTCACCAGTGACACTTATATGTTGATCACTGGTGAAAGAGTTAACTCTAGGGGCAATCAGGGGGTTAAAACTTTATTTAGGTTGTAATATGGGGGTACCTGACCTATAAACCTATTTATGAACCTATATAAACCTGGCGGTTACCTAAAAAAAAACTGGCTACCTAGCGGCACCAGTGACACTAATGCAGCAATCAGAAAAACGATCGCTTAGTGACACTGGCAAAAGGGGGTGAAAGGGTTAACTAGGGGCAATCAGGGGGTTAAAACTTTATTTAGGTTGTAATATGGGGGTACCTGACCTATAAACCTATTTATGAACCTATATAAACATGGCGGTTAACCTAAAAAAAAAACTGGTTACCTAGCGGCACTAATGCAGCGATCAGAAAAACGATCGCTTAGTGACACTGGCAAAAGGGGGTGAAAGGGTTAACTAGGGGCAATCAGGGGGTTAAAACCTTTATTAGGTAATATATGGGGGTACCTGACACTATATAAAAACCTGACGGGGAACCTAAATAACGAAATAACTAACTGGCTAACCAGCGTCACCAGTGACAGTTATACAGTGATCACTGGTGAAAGGGTTAACTCTAATCAGGGGGTTAAAACCTTTATTTAGGTTGTAATATGGGGGTACCTGACCTATAAACCTATTTATGAACCTGGCGGTTACCTAAAAAAAAAAATGGTTACCTAGCGACACGAGTGACACGAATACAGCGATCAGAAAAACGATCGCTTAGTGACACTGGAAAAGGGGGTGAAAGGGTTATCTGGGGGGCAATCAAGGGGTTAAACCTTTAAGGGGGGGGGGGGTGGGGGGCTACCTTGGACCTAAAAGTAACTGCACTGACAGTTATTTCAGTCACACTGACACTAAATGCAGTGATCAGTAAATAAATGATCACTGCAATTAGTGACACTGTGACTGGGGGGGGAGGGGGTGATCTGGGGGGTGATCTGGGGGTGACAGGGGGGTGTTTTGTGTGCCTATGTGTATGTCAGTGTACTGTTGGTGCACTACCTGTACATGTTGACAGCTCGGCGTTCCGGACACATAGACCGGCGCACCGAGCGTGACATCACTTCCTTTGCCTGTGTTTTGATTGACACAGACAGAGGAAGCATCTGATTCGCCAGGAGCGATCGCGAGGGGGTGGCCAGAAACCACTGGCCGTCCCCTCATCCCGGATCGCTCCTGAAGCGATCCCGACCGTCCCCGCCGGCCGGGGGGGGTCCGATCGGACCCCCCACGCGCCTGAAGAATGGCACGTACAGGTACGTGATTCTGCCTGTACGTGCCATTCTGCTGACGTATATATACATGGGGCGGTCGGGAAGTGGTTAAAGCTGATATAATCCCTTCTATTCTTAACAGCCAAGGAAGCTGCTTCAGTTTGAGCTGTAACTGCCATGGTGCTGCACATGTGATTAGTTATGACACCAGCCATTTGATGGTTTGACAGTTTGGTTGAAGACAAAAGCAAATGTGACAGTTAGCAATCCAGGAATGTAACTGTTTTTTGAAACTGTTAAATCAATAGGTTTAGTTCCACTTTATGATTTACTGCTGTTCTGGAGCTCTGGGCTTCAGAAAAATGTCAGCCTCCAGCAAGAAGAAACGGGAGCAATGCTGGAGGCAATTTACAGCACACACTAATTTTGGTAGTATAATTATTAATGTGGAATGTGTGTTCCTTGCTAAAGGACATTATTTTTAATCAAGTTGTTATGGGTAACGTTCCGTTTTAAGAATTCAGTGAATAAGTTGTTAAATTTGATAATGAATTTCTCAACAATGCCTAAAGATAGATAGGTGAATGAAGTCTTGTTTAAGGTTGCATTCGCACCTGAGCGTTTTGTAGCTTGAAGCTCAAAAATGCTGGAGAACAAAAATCAATGATTCTCTATGGAAATGTTCACATCTCTACTCCATGTCGCCTGAAGCTCAAACAAGTTCTGGAGCTTTTTTCGTTGCTCAAATCGGGTAGATTTGGGCATTTTTGGCCCGTTTCTATGCTCATAAAATTAATGGAAACACGCGCTTTTTCGCACATTTTTCTGCTCAAATTAATTTTATTTTATTTTTTAAATAAAATAGTAATACTATATGAATAAATAAATGTAAAATAAATACACAAATAACTAAAAATCATAAATAAGTAAAATAAATTAATATGTAATACAACAATAATAAATAATAACCTCTAACCTTAAAAAATCTCTTAAATAGTTTATTAGTATTATTAATAATATTAATAATTAATAAAAATAATATTATAATTTTAATAATAATAATAATGTAACAAACAACCAAACTCGAACGAAAAACAACACATTAATAATATATTTTTTTGTGTTAGGGTTATTACTTTATTTTAAGTGGTAAGGGTTAAAGTTAAGGGTTAATTATGTATTTATTATTACTTAGTATTGATTTGAGTTTATTTTTTATGATTTTTATTTTGTGCATTTTTATTTTACATTTATTTATGAATTTATTATTATTCATATAACAATAAATAAAACTAAAATAAATAATTAAATAACCCTAACCTAAACTGAACTCGAACCCCTTATCCGAACGAAAAAAACATTATAATAAATGAATAATAATAATAAAAGATTAAATGAAAGCTAATGGAAAAGCTAAATAGCTGAAATACCCAACAAATGATGCAACAGATTATTTATTTTTTTATTCGCCAATAGAGAAAACTAATGCCAAAGCCCAAAAACGCTGCATACAAAGGCACTCAAAGACGCTACGCTCAAGTGTGAATGCAGCCTAAAGCCCCATACACACGCGCGGATTATCCGAGGACCAGGTCCGTCGGATCATGTCCGTCGTACTTTGTCCGATGTTGGTTTTGCGTACACACGGTCGGACAAAGTTGTCGGAAAATCCGATCATTCTGAACGTGGTGACGTTTGTTGCCTACGATGGGACTACGTAGAGGCTAGTAGCCAATAGCTTTGGTCTTGTAATGTGATCTGAGCATGCGTAGCACTTTGTCCGTCGGAATTCGCTACACACGATCGGATTTGGTGTGATCGGACTTTGTTGTCAAAAAATCTATCCAGCAGGAGATAGGACTTTGTCCGTCGGACAATCCGATGGAAACTGTCCGATGGTGCATACACACGGTCGGAATTTCCGACAACATTGTCTGATAGGACAGAATCCATCGGAAAATCCGACCGTGTGTATGGGGCTTTAGAGTGCTTCTAATGATAGTTGGTATTACGTAAACGCTTTCTAAGCATTATCTGGGCACAGGTTCACTTTAAATACAAAAAAAAACTATATTTGTTTCATTTACCAGGTGGAGCTTCTGTTTCCTTTTCATGTTCAGCATTGTTTCTTTGCTAATACAATTGTAAAAGAGGCCTGTTATTTCCAGCAATCAATGGTTCATTACAGCAGTGACTCATCCCTTATCAGACAACTCAGTTGTATAGGGTCCTGCATGTGCCAAGGCTGATATTCCTCTCAACACCTTTTTAGCAGTTTCTGTATTTCCAAATACTACCCTGATTTCTAAAGTGCAAGGTTTAGGCGTCATCAATATACCATTTGTGAAAGAAAAGAAAAAAAAGTGCAGGTCATAAGCGGCCGAGGCAGCTTCTGGGGTTTTGAGGAGTCAGGCTCTTTACGCATTTGCAGAAATATAGTCTTCAGCAAGACACTCACATCTAGTAAAAAAAAAACTCCTATATAAATGAGACCCAGAAAATGCTGTTCTGTGTTCACATAGTAGCTAGTCATGGGAACATATGCCTATATATTTGATTATGTGATCTTCGTAAAGGGGGTTTATCACAGTTCATACAAAGCTTGTGATTGACTGACTGCCCCAAACATAATTTCCTTCAGTTGATTATCTAGTGACCAAATGCCTTAACATATGTTGACTTGATCAGCTGTCATCAGAGCCCAGAGGAACCTTTCTCCAAGTTATGTATTAAAGTAGAACGGCTAAAGTTTTTTTGGCCCTACTTCTATGGATCACAGTTTGTCACTCAGCCGGTCCAGGTTCTGAAAACATCCTGCCCATATGGTTGAAATCCACCCAATGTAACCTGACTGGTAGCTGGCTCAGCCTCTCAGCGATCCAATGAGAGCCTGACCGAGCCCCTCCCGCCCCCTCCACAGCCCAGCACTCCAGTGAGCGCAGGAGCAGAGAAGAGAGCTGGTGACTGACAGTCACCGGCTCACCACTCACTGAAGACTGAGAACCAAGTGATCAGTGGTCTTTGACTGCTCAGTCTTAGAAGCAGCCGGGTCCAATGCTGCACCCACCTACACAAGTATATACTTTTTATTTTTTACAGAGCCTCATACTTTTTTTTTTTTTTTTTTAAATCATAGGTTATCAAGATTGTTTGTGACACTGGTAATATTTTTATGATAGATCCATGTTAAAGTGGAACTCCCTCTCACAAGAAAATCCTATGTTGAATGCATCTCTGCATGCTGTTCTAAAAACATCTTACAGACCTGTGTTAAAGCGGTTGTATACAAGCTGACACTTTGTTTTTTATACCCCACATACTAGCTCATTATGAAAAAATTACCTTAGAACGAGGCGTCGGTATCTCACCTGGTCCACACCGAGGTAGCTGACATGTTGCCTCGGCGTGTCTTTCGGGTATCGTGGCTCCAGCGATGTGAGTGGCTGGAGCCGCAATGTCGTCACTCCAGCGCATGCGCGCGGGAGACTTCTTTCCAGCAAGGTCCGGCATCTGCCGGGCTTTCAACCGAGAATCCCCTGTGCACATGCGCCGCTGCAGTCAGTGGCTCATTGCAAGGGGAATATCTCCTAAACTGTACAGGTTTAGGAGATATTTTTTTTTACCTACAGGTAAGCCTTATTATAGGCTTACCTGTAGGTAAAAGTAAAATATTTGACTATATAACCACTTTAAATCAAAGCTATTTTCCCCGACTTCCTGTTTTGTTTTTTTGAGAAACTGGTGACATGACCCTAACCTTACACATGCATCCTAGGAAGGCTGCATTACCAGTGCCTTCCAGGAAGAGCTATCTTGTCTGTGAAACAGTGAGATCTCATAAAACTCACAATATCTAATAGAAAATACCTGTTTAGATCATGTGACTTGTCATATATTCAAAGATTTAGATCCAGATCTATGCATTATATTGCAAGATCCAATGAGATTTAGTCATTTCATTCATAGAACTGTTTCTGTAACCCAGTTATATTACACATGCGTGAAATCTGGAGTAGATGTCATCAGTGGGCAGACACAAGGAAGAAAAAAATGCACACCGATGACGTGCTTTGGTGGAGGGGGAGCGGGTGCAAACAGAAGTGATAAATTGATAATGTGGAATATTATAACAAAAAATGGGGAGTTGATAGATTTTAATTTAATGTATAACCTAAATACTTTTTCATAATGCTGGCAGTTTAGGAGAACAGGTCTGCTTTAAGAAAATTATTAGCAGATAAAAAAAACTTGAATACAGTGGAACCTTGGTTTGCGAGTAACGCGGTCAAGGAGTGTTTTCGCAAAATGAACCCTGTATTTCTAAAAATCCTAACTCGGTTTGCGAGTTTTGCCTCGCAAAAAAAGCAGGATTCACACCGGTTTTGGCCTGAGGTGGGGGGCGCCGGAGCGGAACAGCGCTGATCGTCGGCATTCGGAAATGCACGGAAAGGCCCGAGCACATGTCGGCAAACCTCGGAAAGGCTCGTGAACGAAGTCTTTCCAAGGTTTGCCGATGCCAGCCGAAGTGTGACTAGGCTCTCTCGCGCCCCCGCCTCTGGCCGCATGCGGTATTGCATCCCATTGAAGTCAATGCCGAAACAAATTATTTTTGCTTCCACTGACTTCAATGGGAAAACTCGCTTGGATATGCGAGTACTTTGGATTACGAGCATACTCCTGGAACGGATTATGCTCGTAATCTGAGGTTCCACTGTACATGCAGCTTTTGGCCCTTATAAAAGCAAGCTACTCCATGGTGGCTGTTAACAGCTTTATGGGGGTTATTTACTAAAGGCAAATCCACTTTGCACTGCAAGTGCACTTGAAATTGAAGTAAAGTTGCTGTAGATCTGAGGGGGACAGCATTTTAGCTTGCACATGATTGGATGATAAAATCAGCAGAGCTCCTACTTATTTCATATCTACCCCTTTAGATTTAGAGCGACTGCACTTTCAAGTGCACCTGTAGTGCAAAGTGGATTTTCCTTTCTTAAACAACCCCCTATGTTTTTCAACAGGGACAGACAACTTTCTAAAAAAAAGGAAAAAATCTATAGCAGATTACCAAAATCATTACCCATCACATTTTATGTGTTTGCATCTTTGTATGTCATTATTACACAAATGCCACTCAGAGTTTAATTAGCTGCAGAGTCCAGCAATTATTACCTGAGTTCCATCTCAACTGTTCTCTGGAAGACTCATTAGTGCATAATTACTCCCTGAAATGGAAAAGTGCGCACTGGGAATTGTCTTCCTTCTCTTCCAACTGTGTAAGTATCCAAGCACTAATGCAAAGTGACATGGTCACCACTGACTTGTAATCCCTACTGGAGAATGCTGCCTAATGTACCAAGGTAGGCAGTGGCTTTCTGTCGCTACCTGGGTCACTTACTGTTTCTCGATGGACTGGGAGTACTAAAGTATGGAATAATGCAATGCAGAATAGTAATATCAGCAAGAAATGGCTGGTAATCCATTATGGTCCCCCCGGACATTCATTTATTACTGTCATTTTCTCAGCCTGGCTCCACTCTGCATCAATAAAGCTGTGTTATTTTTTATGATGTACTAGCTGACACACCCTGGAAATTAATCAACAATTACAGCCCTATTACTCACAAATTACTTTCTATGTCTCTCTGAATGAAGAAATAATTGCATGGTAAAATAAAATAAAATATTGCTGTGGGACTGAATTTTTAGGCGAATATATTTACAATTCAAGGAATTGAAATATAGAGCACAGACATTTGCATCGCCGTGTAGTTTCACACTATAGGATTTGCGCACATGTATTTGCTTACATTTAAAGTGTACAGACAGCCAAAAGTATTTTAACCATTTCAGCCCCAGAAGGTTTTGCCCCCTTTATGACCGGGCCATTTTTGCGATACAGCACTGCAGCACTTTAACTGAAAATTGCACGTGCAATGTTCTAACCAAATAAAATGTATCTCCTTTTTTTTCCCCACAAATAGCGATTTCTTTTGGTGGTATTTGATCACCTCTGCGGTTTTTATTTTTTGTGCTATAAAAAAAAAAAAAAAAAAAAAAGGAGCAACAATTTTGAAGAAAAACTTTTTTTTTTTTTTTTTAATTTCTGCTATAATACTTAAAAAAATATATAAAAAAAATAAATAAAATGTAACTTCTTCAAGCTTAGCAGGAACACAAGATCTCTATGTTCACTCCTGTCAGAACAGTGATCTGCCTTATTTACATAGGCAGATCGCCATTCTGCCTCTCTGGGGAACGGTTGAGGGTGGCCGGCAAACAACACGCCGACACGCTGATTGGCTCCCCCTGTGACCAATCCACTTTTGCACGCCCCCAGAAGTTACTGCACGAAGCAAAGTACTGGTACATGTTTTCACGCAGCCAGGCTGCCTTGCCGCAGTAAATGTGCAGAAGGCGGTCCGTAACCAGTTAAAAGAAGAATTCCAGGTATGGAAATTTTATACATAGTTCTACATTGGTCCAGTTTGGATAAATGTTGCAGAGGAGCAAGGAGCTGCAAAGGAGCACAGGTAAGAATATAGGGGTCAATTGTGGTCCTTTCCAAACGCTATCTTCTTGCCCTGAAAGTTAAGGGTGTCCCTTTACCTTTTCCCTACCCTAAAAAAGTTTGGCCTATACATACATTTTAATTATGTTGTATATTTGCACCTTAATTCCTGGTTCAGATACCTGTAGAGATCAGCAAGTTTTGTTTAAAAACATATAAATATACCGTATATACTCGAGTATAAGCCGAGATTTTCAGCCCTTTTTTTTGGGCTGAAAGTCCCCCCTTTGGCTTACACTCGAGTCAGTGCCGTCTGCCTACATGAACAACGTGTCATGCAGACAGACGGCAGTGTTCAAAAGCCGCGCCTCCCCCTCCCGCCCGTCCGTGATAGGCGGACACAAATTTTCCCAGGAGTAAGTCAGTGTGCAGTGTTCCGCCTATCACGGACGTCCTGTCATTCTCATCTCATGGACGAGGATGAGAGGATGTCCGTGATAGGCGGAACACTGCACACTGACTGCTGGGAAAACAGAGTGTTCCTCCTATCACGGACGAGGAGGAGGAGGAGGAGGAGGCGCGGCTTTTAAATCTGTAATGGCGCCGTACACGCTGATCGCCAGGATCAGCAATGGGGGGGACACAGGATCGGCACAGGAGCAACAAGAGGAACACGAGGAACACAGAGGCATAAACGATCGCAAGACTGGTGGCAGATCGAAGGGAGGCAGATCGGCACAGGTAGGCTGCAATGGGGACACAGGGGGGGTTTGTACAGGACACAGGGGACATGCAGCTGCAGATGGGCATTTGCTGACCCTCTTTTCCACTTGCAGTAGCTGCTGCATTTTTCACCCTCGGCTTATACACGGGTCAATAAGTTTTCACAGTTTTTTTGTGGTAAATTAGGGGCCTCGGCTTATATTCGGGACGGCCGATATTCGAGTATATATGGTAAATAACCAACTATATGGTTAGGGAGCAAAATCTCGAATCCACTCTGAGAATAACAGAGATATACCATATATACCATTGGAGGTTGAATCTGGTAAATATCATCAGACTCAGAGGTCCCATTTTTTTATTTAGACCCCTTTCACACTGGGGCGCATGTGCCCTGCCCCCACGTAAAAGTTTACGTTAATAGTAATTGTATTGCCTTCCATTACCTCCAGTCTATCAGCCTCCACCTTCTCTGGGTTCAGATGCTGATCTTCCCTGCACAGAGTTTTTAAAGTAATTTTTTTAAAAAACATGTTATACTTACCTGCTCTGTGTAATGGTTTTGCACAGAGCAGCCGTGATTCTTCTCTTCTGGGGTCCCCCACCGATGCTTCTGGCTCCTCCTGCCTTCAGAGTGCCCCAATAGGAAGCTGCAAATTATAATATAGCGTGCCCATATAGCAAGGTAAAAAACTTCTGCCTTTAGACCCACTCACTTCCTACCCAGCACTACATGTTCCATGAGGCATTGCGCCTCTCACATTCACAAGTTCTCAGGCACTTAATGACATGTATGGATGGTGTACTGAGCTGTATGTGTGCTGCACTGTATTTCCTGATATGTGAAGAAATAATGCATTCTGTATGCAGGCCAACTAATCGATTATGAAAATAGTTAACAACTATTTTCATAATCGATTAGTTTTTTCAGCCCTACATATTTGTGCTTCTTTTGTACATTCAGGAGGCAATCTGTAAATCATTGCTAAGGTGTTACTAAACCCACAACAGTAAAAACAGACTGTATGTGCAGTAAAGCATGCTTGTTATACTCACCGTGGAACCTAAGGGGTTAATCCTCTGCATTGTGTATACATGGTGTGTGAACCTGTCTCTCTGGTCCTCCTCTTCGTTAACTGACTCCAACAGCATCTTGGGATAGAACAGAGCATTGGGAGTCAGGCTGCACATGCTCAGTTTGGTGTATATTGCTAAAGAGTTTTTTTATTATTTTCTTGGGAGAGTGCATGTGATCAGCACAAGGAAATTCAGCACTGTCCAGACAGAATTGTGGAGAATGAAAAATCTTCCTACAAGATTTAAGCATAGACTGATACAAGTTACAAGATTGCTATATACTGCTGATAAAAATAAAAAAGGGATTTAGCAGTTTATTTATATTTACTAAAATAATTGAATTTCTGTGTTCTATGTACTGTGGGACACCAGATGCAGTATAGTGAATGTAGAGTCCTGGGTTTAGTAACACTTTAACTCCGCTGTCACCACCTATGACTGGTGTATGCTAAACATACTGAAGGCTTTCTACACTGTTTTGACAGCACACATTTGCTGGAGGCATCAAAAAAAATGTCTGATAATTAATTGTTTGCTATACGTTTTTACAGCTAAGGTCAGTACAGGTCAGCTGCCAAGTAGTAATTGTTGCTATAGGTAAGATTTAATCTCGCAGTTGGGCCGGAGAATCCACTATTTATCCTAACGTTAAAAAAAATGCATTTGGATTTTATATAAACTAGCTTACTGACAATCATAGAAAAAATGAACACACCAGCAAAATGGTAAAACGCAGCTCATTTTTAAAGCTAAATTGCCAAGTAAAGCGTTTGGCACCTAAGAAAGCTTTGATAACATTATTACTAATAGTAATCCCTGAACTATTTGTCTTCTGAGGCTTCTATGATCTGTATCTGAACACCTACGTACCTTCACATCACCTGGCAAACCACATGGGACCAAGAAATACACAGCCAAGTAATTGCTAAATACAATAGGAAACTGAAAAATACCATACAGAAGGTGAGAAATGTGAAGTTTAGTATTTTCGTTTTTTTTTTTTCTTTACAAGTCGTCCAAAACACAGCAGCAAGACTAGTCACGGGAAATAAACCCTGGGAATCCATCTCACCATCCCTAAGGACCCTCCATTGGCTAACGGTAAAGGATAGGATCACATTCAAGACCCTCTGCCTCACCCACAAATGTACACAAGGAAATGTTCCTCAATACCTATGTGAGAAAATAAAAAACAATACATACCCAATCGCAGCCTTCGATCAACATACCAAAACCGCCTTCTCATCCCCAAAGCCCGCTACAAAACTAAGGGAGAACGAAGATTCGCAGTCCAAGGACCTCGGCTATAGAACGCTCTACCCACCAACATCCGCATGGAAGAAAACCATCGGGCCTTCAGGAAAAAACTCAAGACCCACCTCTTCTAATAAGCAGGACATCACAGGACAGACCAAGCGCCTTGAGGAGATTCAGTTCGCATTTGCAGCGCTATACAAATCATTCATTTGTGAACAGGACCTTAGACAGCCAATAAACAGATATAATCTATGATTATAGACATACACACTTCAATTACCCCTAAACTGAGAAATGGGCAATATCTTATACAATTGTTAAACGACCAATAAGAATGTGTGCGACTGTCAAATTCTATCTTTATCTAAATATCTGTGAAGACGACATCTACCAATGAGTAACTAAAATGTGTGTCTAGGTACATTTTGAAGCTTTAGATTAAAAGAAAAGGTCATGGCATAGGCTCAAAGGCCTCTGGGTATGAATCTTGGACAGGAAAAGATTATGCCTCTATCAGAGCATAGTCATATTTTTTCCTTTTTACATTCAGCCCTAGCAAGATTGAACCTGCTGCTGCTTCCAAGCAGTGTGTGTTTTAGTTCTTTTCGTCAAACTCACTGCCATAAACAGCATATCAATTTTTGATGAGGTTTTATTTGCGCTGCTCACAGAAAACAAGATGGACTTCACCACAAGAGCCGTGCTCTAATCAGGGCAGCATGCTTAGATCAGGGATGGTGGGATCCAATCAGAGAAGAGAGGAGGCTCCATTATACAGACCCGGAGCACTACATCCGTCACTGGATTCCTCATGCCTTCCACATCACAGTATAGAACAGGACCTTCAATTAACATTAAACAACGTTTTCACAGGGAAGAACTTCTTGAGCTCTGTCAGCCAACATTGCTCACAACGATGTGTGATATTTACCACCACTGTCTTGAGGAAAGAAGCAGGAAACGGAGGAAGATCAATGTTAACAAAACAAACATCAACCCTATTAAAATGATCACAGATAACCGATTACAGGGGACCATAAAAATGAAGGAAAAGAAAAAAAATGGACATGTATTGTAACCAATCAGATGCTTATGTCACTATTTTTAACCTTCACAGAAAAAAAAAACCTGACATCTACTTGGCTGCTGTGGGTAGCCCCTCTGCTGTAGCAAATTTGATAGTTATTTCCCTGTAAAAATAATAATTTTGCAAAATGTATTTTAGTGGATACAATGGGATTTACTAAAGGCAAATCCTGCAAGTGCAGTCGCTCTAGATCTGAGGGGAAGATCTGAAATGAGGGAAGCTCTGCTGATTTCTATCATCCAATCATGTGCAAGCAAAAAAGCTTTTTTTTTTTTTTTTTTTTCTTGCATGTCCCCCTCAGCTCTACAGCGACTGCACTCCCAAGTGCACTTGTAGTGCACAGTGGATTTGCATTTAGTAAATAAACCCGAATGACATAATAAACCAAAATTAACATTATAAAATGCGTTATTAATTTACAATTGAATATTTCAAAATGCATCTAGGAGTATATTTATTTCCATCACAATTAAAGTGTTACTAAACCCAGAACAGAAAAACAGTGCGATAATAATTCACCCCTTTTTTAAGTTTAATTTATTTTTATTGTCCATTTTCTGTGTTCAGCCCCACCCAGCAGGAGCGTATTCCAACCTACCATAGACTTTGAAAGGCTGCAGAAAACAGTGGTTGGTGCTGCACCTGTGTCTCATGGCATCACAAAATGGGATTGCCATGCACAGGACCCAGATGTTCCATGTGCAAGGGGCCTAAATAGTCTTGGGTTTTCAGAAAGATGTTAGAATGCATATATATTGGACAGTAAGGCCCAGCAGTGAAAGTGTGAAAATGAACAGCTGCCGGCTTTATTAAAGTGATAAAGTCTCATTTTCTTTTCTTTAAAAATAACAAAAATGTTATGCTTACCTGCACTGTGCAAGGGTTTTGCACAGAGCAGCCCTGATCCTCCTCTTCTCGGGGTCCCCAGCCAGCGCTCCTGGCCCCTCCCTCCTGTTGAGCGCCCTCACAGCAAGCAGCTTGCTCTAGGGACACCCAGACTGAGTCACAGCTCTGTGTGCCCATTCAGACATGGAGCTGCGGTTCAGTCCTGCCCCCTTTCTCCTTTTTGGCTAACAGAGCAGTGGGAGCCAATGGCACCACTGCTGTGTCTCAGCCAATCAGGAGGGAAAGTCCTGGATGGCTGAGGCACTCCTGCACATCGCTGGATAGAGAGGGGGCTCAAGTATTAGGGGGCTGAGGAGGGCTGCTGCACACAGGTTTTTTTATCTTGATATAATGCATTAAGATAAAAAACCTTCTGCCTTTACAACCACTTTAAACCCACCTGCTCTTCAGTGCTTTACTACAGAAGTGATACTGTAAACGTATAATGTAGCCTGTTAGTAGACATAAAAGCTGTTTGATGATGCTTTTGGGCCATATCCAGACAGAATATTACCAGGAAAAATCTACCATGTAAACAAACTTTAAGTACAATGCTCTGTTCTGGCCTTCAGATATGCCCACAGTGTAGGTATGTCATGAGTGTGTACTCCATCATGGTCATATGAGGACACAACGGCTACAGCTACGGATCACAAATTAAATTCTTGACAGGTGTTTACACTGTTAGACACCGCATGCACAGGGAACCATAATGATAAGAAATCACTTCTCATGCTGCACAAGGAGCTACAAAACAAAGTGGACATCAGCAGGGTTGCCAAATCATTCTAATAGCTGGTATATGCAGGTTTTGTGTGCTTTAGGTGGACCCCTTGTAATGTAAAAAGCCTAAAATGTTTTTCTTAAAGCGCTTGTTACCCTAAAACAAGTTTAAAAAAATGGATCCTGTTCCCTTAAAGCGGGGTAGGCAACCTTTAAGAGGTGGGGCTCTGGAGATCAGAGATCACTGGGATTGGCGCCTTTACACTATGTACAGTTACCTGCGTTTTTTTATGATGGATAAATGCAGCTAACTACAATGACCCACAGAAGACAAATAGTTGTGCCCCCCCCAGTGATTGGGTCAGTAGGACTGAGGTGCCTGGCAATTCAGGGGTTAATTGTGAGCCACCCAACTGGCTCTCTGCCTGGCAGCTGCAGGGTTAAATCTGTGTGTGGTCACTCAGCTCACCTCTCCTCATACAGACTGCCCTTGAAATCCTATGTCCTTCTGTGTATACCCAGGAGATTGCCTCTGGCATAAGTAATGGAATATCTGTCTCTCTGCTTGGCATTTACACTGGACGTGGTTCTCAATCCTGCCCATGAAATTGTGTACCATCTTGCCTCTGATCTTGCCTGGCATAGTAACTTTTATTTTGTGTACAATTCTTCTGCTGCTCCTCCGCCTCCTGTGAAATTCTTCACCATCCGCGCATGCGCCGGCTCCCGAGAAGACCGTGAAGAGGCCGGGCGCCGGCGCAGAGGGTGAAGAATTTCACAGGAGGCGGAGGAGCAGTGCAGACTAGGGATTGGCAGCACAGAGACGCAGTCTACCTGTCACCTGCCGATGATCAACATGTAGCCCACGATCTACAGGTTGCCGACCCCCATCTTAAAGCATGTTATACAGCACCCTGCTTGTGCAGTGTAATTTGGCTCTATCACCTGAAATACCTAGCTGATCCTGCCTGGTTCTGCCCCCCCCCCTGTAAAATCACCAGTTTATCATGGCTGCTGAGCCCTGGCACTGGGGTCAGTTATGTGCCTTTCATCTCCCCTCACCAGCATCTTCACCCAGCCTTTTTCAGGGTTCGGGATCCTTGGCTATCTTGATTGGCAAAGCCAGAATATAGCAACTTCTGTGCATATGCATGGCTGGTCATTTATTACAGCAAGAAGTGTGCCGAGTAGGTACACTTAGCTGCACATGCACATTTCAGTGTACGTTCTAAAGATTGTGAACTGGCAGGTGTTTGTTTTATTGCAGAAGAGACATAAAAAGCCTGTCTGCTTGCTGGCTAAAGTTCCACTTTAGGATACAATGACGTCAAAAGATTTACCCTGTTCCTTGTGTTAAACGTATTCACCGTGTTATTTGGGTCTGATGGATGGAAACAATATTCCAGCCATACAGTGTATTTCCCAACCTGTCTCTCAGACTTTTCCTTCCAGTTGGTAGCAGGTGATCCGCTGTGCTCAGCAGTGCACCAAAAACCTGCCTGTCATTCCTACCCGTCACAATCACAGGTCTGGGAAAGCAGACAGAAGAGTATATTTAAACACTTTTTTCATGCTGCATACAATTTGATGCTCTGAAAGACAAAGGGAAAAATAACAAAGAGAACGTAAGATTTTTTTTTCTAAGTTATTGGAACATGCACATGAAAGATTACAAGCTAAATACACAGGTGATCAGCAAGTTTCTTGTGTTGTCTCCCTCTTCTCCAGCCTAAAGTCAGTGTACAGTGCTTGCAAGAGGTCGTCAGCAAGTGACTGCAAGAGGTTGAAAGTCATCTCTCCAGTGTTTTTATGGTCTTTAAGTTATACTAAAACAAACACACACACACACACACACACACACACACACACACACACACACACACACACACACACACTGTTAAATTTACATTGTCCCTTCTATTTTTGTATGTGGACGATGCTATTTTAATTAAAAAAATTAAAAAAATAAAATAAAAAAATAACACATCCAAGGGCTTTTTTCCTAATCGATATACAGTTCACCCAGCCGAGGAAACACGAGCAGGAGGAGCTTCTAGTCCTCTGCTGCTGGTCACATGGTCAAAATAAAAATGTAAAAAATGGCCTTTGGAATACAGGGTAAAAATAAATATCAAAATACTGTTTTCAATTGTCATACAAATATATATTTTAACTCAAATCCTTCGTTTTTTGTGGAAACAACATGGTGTGGGTGGTTTTCTGAAAGTCACAAGCCGTGTCACAGTCCTATAGACTGTGTCTTCGAATAAGAGGGAGGTGAAGCCTCCATCAATCTACAAGTAATATTCCTCCCCCATTGTGTTTAGCTTGTTAGTGGGCATTGAGGAGGAAAGAGGGAGTGGGCTGTCATTTACCACTGTATATATGCCCACATGTACCCTGAGAAGAGGAGGATCCGGGCTGCCCTGTTCAAAACCACTACAGATAAGAGCAGATAAGTATAACAGATTTTTTATTTTTTATTATGTAAGCCTTTAGTATCACTTTAGGCTTTGACAATAAAACTGCAAGCTGACTGGTCCCGTGTCCATGGATTTTTCAGCATTTAACAGAAGGGCACGTACAGGCAGAATCACGTACCTGTACGTTGCCCTTTAGGAGGCGCCCTTATGGGAGCTTTGTGAATGTGATCGCGGGTCACGTGGACCCGATGTCCGCGGGGATACCCGCGATTGTCTCACGGAGAGGAAGAACAGGGAAATGCTAATCTAAACAAGCATTTACCCATTCTGCCTAGTGACACTGACACTGATCACAGCTCCCTGTAATCGGGAGCGGTGATCAGTGTTGTGTCACACATAGCCCCCCCTTTAATTGCACCGATTGCTGTATAAATGTGAATGGTCCCAAAATCACGCCAAAAGTGTCTGATCGGTCCGCCATAATGTCGGTCACAATAAAAAATAAAAAAACGCTGATCACAGCTATTGCTACTAAAAAGTTTTTTTTTAATAAAAATTGCCATAAAATGATCCCCTATTTTGTAAACGCTATAACATTTGCACAAACCAATCAAACGCTTAGAGCAAATTTTTTTACCAAAAATATGTAGAAAAATACGCATCGGCCTAAACTGAGGGGAAAAAAAAAATGTTGATATATATTTTTGGGGGATATTTATTATAGCAAAAAGTAAAAAATTTTTGCTATTTTTTTTTTGGTTTATAGTGCAAAAAGTAAAAACCGCAGAGGTAATCAATTACCAGCAAAAGAAAGCTCTATTTGTGGGAAAAAAAGGGCATCAATTTTGTTTGGGAGCCACATCGCACGACCGCACAATTGTTAGTTAAAGCGACACAGTGCCGAATCTCAAAAAGTGCTCTGGTCTTTGGCCAGCCAAATGGACCGGGGCTTAAGTGGTTAAAAGGCACGTCTTTTTGAGAGGAGCTTTAAAGGCAGAAAAAAAGGCCTGACGCGCCTAAACACCTCATGAAGCATTTTAAGTACACTTTTCTTTGGGGAAAAACTCTTATAAATGCTAAAACGTGTGTACAATATGCTCCAATATGCTGCTTTTTTTTCTGCCAGCAGTCCTGCCGTTTCTTCTGCTGCATAGTGTGGATGGACCCTAAAAATCATTAAGAGCAAGCTACAAAATGTTAGACACAATTAGCTTTCGAAACTGCACCACGCTTGCCACCATCATTTCCTTCGGCACTGTAATTTTCTCATAATTATCCTCTATAACTGAAAATATTCAAAAGGGTGCATCCATTTTGTCTGACGGCAGACTTTAACCCAGGTTGCTCATTAGCAGTCTAGTGAATTTAATTATAATAGGATTGGTTTTCTGATACCATTGCTTGCCCAGTGTTTCAGAAAATTGAGTCAATTAAGAATCAATAAAATTAAGAGAAATTGTTCTATGAAAAGCACATCGCCATTAATGAGCAGCTCAGACAGAGGTCAGCAGCCAATAAAATATGGTCCATGTCTAAAATCAAAGTGGGAATAAACATAATAAAATGTATTCATATAATCTAGGTTATCAGGGGTCAGGGAAGATGTCCCGAACTCGTGAGCCATCGTGGGTAAATATTACAGCCTCGTGTCCTCAGGGATTTCATTACGCATTCCGTACAGTGGTTACTACACATATGTAATCAAGTAAGGCAGTGTAAATTACTACCAAGTGGAAGAATGCCAAGATATAACGCTGCATGTTTCAGTAAGCCTTCTGCCTTTTACTAGTCTCTTCTTTCTTACAATTTGCAGGCAGCGCCAGCCATGTCCTTACGCCTTCCAATGCAAAACAAGACAAATCCCACTTTAAGGGCTCATTCACACCAGCAATGCCCAACGTTGTCCAAATGCATAAACAAGGCAACTTGTCCTATGTCCGGTTGGGTAAGATTGCACTGGTGCACTGAAAGAAAGGACAGGTTGCATTTTTACACAGTCCTTGCAATGACCTGCGGTTGAGTTGAATGCAATGTAATTTTTTGACATTTTCATAAAGCAAAAAAAAAAAAAACCTGCAAAAAATGCTATGCATTGCAACAACGCATCACACTTTCCCTACACAACACTGACCAGAGGAAGTGCCATATACAAAGAATAATCAAGGCCCACTAGTGAGAGTTGGCTCTAAATGACTTGTTCAGAGAACAACTTTCGTTGGATTAATGTACAGTTTAAGATGCCAAAGTATTTGTAATTCTGCCTAGTCAGTCTTTTTGTAGCACACCTCCAGCCTGCCCTTTAGCCAGTAAATTCGCATCATCATCTCTGACCAATGAGCAGGGAAAGCAGCAGCTATGCTAAAACAAGAAGCAGAGTGATCCCAATTACAGTATAAGCATAAACATTTCTTCTATAGTTAATTATTTGAAAAAAAAAATGACACCTCATAAAGTTCTAAAAAATAAAATAAAAAAACACAAGGATCTCAAGTTAGAAAATCAGTCCAATAAAAAACTGATTGGCTCCAATGTAAAAAGCAAGCACCTAATAGAAAATAAATATAAATCTCAACACATGACCCACAGGCATTGAGCAAAAATTATATAACCCCCTTTTTTATTAACCACCTCAATACCAGCAGGTTATACCCACTTTCATTCCAAGACATTACTCTATTCAGTTTTCTTGTGATAATTTGACTGACATTTACTCCATCATGCAACACTAACCAAATTAATGTTATATCTTATTTTTTTTAGGCAGTTTTCTTTTGGTGGCATTTAATAAACAGTTTTTTTTTTTTTTTTTTATGTTTTAATATATAAAAGGAAAAAATAAATTAAAAAAAGGCAATAAATCCCTTACATTCTGATGTAAAACATACCGGATGAAAATGCCAGGACAGTACAAAAAACCCCCAAATGACTCCTTTTTGAAAAGTAGACACCCCCCAAAGCAATCTGCTTTTTTTGCCACAATTTTTTTGGGAAATGATGAAACATGCTGGTATTGAGGTTGTTAAAAGTGTACTTGGCCTTTAAAATGTGCTAGTCTTCACTTTTTAGTGGAAGAATGTTCCCTGGAGGATGAAATTGCATTGCATGCAGTGGCTAGATGTGACAGATACAAAACACTTTAGCTACATTCTAAGGCTCTGTACCTTTAGCCTATGATCTCCACTTTTTCTAATTGCATTGGGTAAGTAAAATACAATTATTAAACATTCAGTTAAGCAGACCATAGGCAGTTGGAATCCCTGCTGAACCGGCCAAGATTCGAACCGTGTATGGGCAGGTTGATTGTACCAAAGTTGATCGATCAATCAACTTGGGTACAACCAGCCTGTTGGATTTTTCATGTTATTATTGACAGCTGTTTTCTAGCAATAATCACTGTGTTCTCCTCGCAGGGACAACTGACTGTCATGCTACAGTTTACCCAAATTAAATCTTTTCACACAGATAGAGCTTTCTTTTGGTGGTATTTAATTGCTGCGGTTTTTTTTTTTGCTACGTAAAACAAAAAAAGGACCGAAATTTTGAAAATAGAAAATAAAAAAACGGTTTCATAGTTGATTTTAAAATTTTAAAAACAGATTTTTCTCCTTCACTGATGGGCATTGATAGGCGGCACTGATAAGGCGGCACTAATGGGCACTGATAAGGTGGCACTAATGGGCACTGATAAGGCGGCACCAATGGGCACTGATAAGGCGGCTTTGATAGGTGGCACTGATTATTAGACAATGATGGGCATTGATTAGCAACACTGGTGGGCACTGGTAGGTGACATTGGTGGGCACAGCCGCAGCTTTCTGAGTGAGGGACCGATATCCCTCTGACAGAAGCCGTCAATCAGCTTTTTTTTCCCCTCACGCTGATAGCGCAAAGAAAAAAAAAATACAGATTACCAAGCTTCTGTTTACATCACGTGATCAGCCGCATTGGCTGACAGCCAATCCCGTGGTAAGAGGCCAGGATCGACCCCTTAGTTGGATCTCTGATCAGCCGAGTCTCAGACTCTGATCACAGAGCGGGTCGCGCAGACTGCGCTTGCTCGGGAGGACATCCATGGACCCCCTCCTGGCAATTAAGGCCCGCGCTGCAGCAGTCTTCCGGCTATAGCGCGGGCGCCAACTAGTCAAGTAAGATCGGCATGGTAATCAAAACTGAATCACATGAAACAATCCATCATCAATCATCATTGTTATATTTTTTAAACAGAACTATTACTAATCCATTAAATAACAAAACTTCTCATACCAAGGCCAAGAGGTCATAAGCCAATAGTATACACAAAGACAGGCTTACATAGGAGTTACATATTTTTGGAACCCTCTATCCCATATCTACTGTAGGTAAGAAATACAAGTACAAACAGGCTTCTCTTTTCCACAGTTTCACTCAGCAAAATTACATTTTATGTTAGTTGTTTACCTATCTGATCTAAGGTATTAACTGAAGGTAACATTGATTTTTTTAGTTTTAGATAGCGTATAGAGGGATTAGAAGATTAGAACACACATCTCTTTATTATTGCTGTCTGTATCCCCATTAGAGAGGTTCACCCTCTCCATTGTCCTGGTGACTATTACCACTGAAAGTGAAAGAAAACCCCCTATTTAGAGTGGTCACCAGGAATAGAGGTGAAATATTCCCTATGGGACACTAGTTCTCATGACTAGCAAGAATTTCCATAATTTTGGAGTGATTTCCCTGACTTCCTGATGTGGCTACAGCACAGGAAGTGAAGTGAAATCTCCTCAATGGGACCTAGAGGCCAAAAAAACACTTTAAACCTATAGCCTGATCAAAAGATATTATTTTTCTCTCATTCAGCTGTCACTGCTTCCTCCTCTACACCCTGACATAGCTGACACCTCACATACAGCTTTTTCATTCCTTTATATCATACATACATCATTCATTGATTCTTATTTCAAGCCCTTGAACCTCTAGATTGTAAGCATGTACAGGCAGGACCTTCACTCTTCACCGAGTATT
This sequence comes from Lithobates sylvaticus, assembly GCA_028564925.1. Classification (NCBI taxonomy): domain Eukaryota; kingdom Metazoa; phylum Chordata; class Amphibia; order Anura; family Ranidae; genus Lithobates; species Lithobates sylvaticus. The sequence goes on along the minus strand of CM053029.1, from coordinate 207,891,405 downwards.
GTTATTGTGGTTTATGTTTTTTGCCTACACCAATTCAAATGTAAGTGTTAAAATCCTTCTGCATTTGTTAGCTTCACAGAGGAGGGGGCAGAGAGGCTGCAGTTAGTGTGTGAGAGTGCTTATTGGAGAGAAGGATCTCAACCCCCCCCCCCCCCCCCTCACACAGCAGAAAAGAACTGGGTTGTGAATAGAATTGATATGCTGGGGAACAATGGTCTTTGCCTTGTTGTGCATTGGGACTGCAGGGAAATCTGCTCATGGTACACAGCTGTGTATGACAGTGTACAGACTACTGCACTGGCAAACACAGGGCATACAGCCAGTCCCCGAGTTACAAACACAATAAGGACTGTGGGTTTGTTCGTAAGTGGAATTTGTGTGCAAGTCGGAACACTGACTATGTAAGTGTAACTTTGGCCTGTGCATAGATGTGGGATGTTCCGGGCGCTTCTGTAGTTCATGTAGTACTGCAGTGTGGGATGTGTCTGGCGCTGCAAGATAGCTGCTCGGAGGTATCCAGGACCAGCGTGGAGCACAAGCGGCCGGCATTGAGGCTGTTTCTAAGTAGGAGTTGTTCATAACTCGGGTGTTCGTAACTCGGGGACTGCCTGTAATGGTCCAAGTTTGTTCCCTTTTTTATTTAACAATGAATTTAAAGTGGAGTTCCACCAACATTTTTGAAGTTCACCCCCCTGCATTGCTTATCACAGCGTATTACCTTTTTTGGCTATTCCACAGTAGCACTTCCGCAGCACCTTCCCGCAGCGAGGTACGTCATATCTGGCCGCCCATTGCCTCCTGGCATACAAGTGTCATCAATCCCAGGAGTCAATGGACAACCTCCACAATACAATGAGTGTGCCGCGCTTTGTGCGCATGCCGCAAGATCAGGAGGTGCATGCTGGATAGCCAGCAGCACCGTATCCCGGAAGAAGCTACAAGCGGGCTTTCAGATACTCATACTGAAGTTGGGAGCACGTGGAAAATGAGGAAATAACAGTTATTAATATTCAGAACTATCTAATAAAAAAGACTACATTAACTACCTATGCCAGAATGTTCTATATAGGATGTGACCATCATGGGGGTGTTTAGGGGGGGGGGGGACAAACTCTGCATTAATGTTGGGGTACCCCAAATGTCCAGTTTCTCCCCGTGCTTCCAAGGGTTTCCCCCCCACCCTCCAAAGACATACTGGTAGGTTAAATGCTCCTATCGAAATTGGCCCTAGTATGTACAATTATGCTATGCACAAGTGTCCTTTCATTCTGTATGCCAGTTCCAAGCTTGTGCAAATAGGGAGGGTTGAGGAAAGACTTTGCAACATACCTCATATACATTTTTTTTTATGGAAAGGCCTTTTAATTGTGTCAGACATGGTGCCCAGGGAGCTGGTTCATAAGTCAGATAGGACTGAACAAATATCACACACACAGTTTAGGTTACTAATATGAATATTTAATATTTCAAAAACTGAGCCAATATTATTTAAAGATCTAAAAACTGTCATTAGAAACTACGTTTTTTTTTTTGGTTTAGATGAGAGTTCTTTATGCACAATGTGAAAGGATAAGTCACCAGTTTAAGTTAGACTTCCTTTGTAGTGCCTTTCTTCTATTCCTCCACAGAAAATCCAGAACAATGACTGTGTCCTCACTGATCTGCTTCTCTGCAGAGGCAGCCAGAAGTCACTGACATCAGTAGGAAACGTGTTTGAATTCCACACAGACCAAGTATAGCAGAAGTCAGACACAGGACACACATAGGTAAATCAGAACAGAACCGATGAGGTAAGTGCACTTTACACTTGTGATCTGCCCCATTACAGACAATTCAAATCTTCATTTCATTTTAGCAGGAGTTTCTATCACTATGCCCACTCATGTAACAGATCCTCCTAAACTAAATGTAAAGCAAAGAAGTTCAAATATATTAGAAAAAAGCAGAGTTTATCACCAAGGTGATAAACCAGAACAGTAGAGCTGCACGATTAATCGTTAAGAATCGAGATTGCGATTCTTTCCCCCTCGCGATCTTAAAGCGGACCTTCAGTAATTTTTTCATCTTTCCATCTATTAAATCTTCTGCCCTGTTTGTTTTAACTTTGGATAGTAAAACATTTTTTTTTCTGCCAGTAAATACCTCATACAGCCCACTTCTTGTTTGTCTGATAAAAAGCCTAGGCTTATGACATCAAGCTCAGCTCTCTCTCTAAGGCCCCTTTCACACTTTTACGACTTGTCTCACGATTTGGGACTGCAAAGTAGCATGACAAGTCTTTTCCCATGATTTCCAATGACAGCCATTCATATTAGTACGACTTAAAGTCATTCCGACTTCAAAGTAGTCCCTGCACTACTTTGGTCCGATTTTGATGCCACTTACACAGGCATTCCTTGAAATTGCGGCGAATCGCGGTAAAATCGCGCAACGCACAAGTGTTAAAAGGGCCTTACTCTTGTGAGTTTGCCAGGAAGGGAGGGGGGGATGAGTCATAACAGGGCCAGTCAGAGCTGGAGGTGTGCCTCTATGTGTCTGTTTAAATCCAGGAAGTGAACAGGCAGCAGCTTCAGCTGCCCACAGTTAAAATGGTTGCAGCCAAACTTAGTGGAGGGAGATTTCTGCAGCATATTTGGCAAGTACAGAATCACAGTATATATATATATATATATATATATATATATATATATATATATATATATATATACATATATATATATATATAAAAAATATGCAAAGTGGTTGGAGGGAAGCTTCAGAATGGCAAAGATGTTTTTATTACAAATTATGTGAGCAGACTGCAGTTCCTGGTATCCTGAGGCATGCTATATATTTTATTATCCGAGTACAGAAGGTATTTCCGAATTGAAGTTACAACTTAACATAAATAGGTAAATAGAAAATTACAAAGCACTTAAAGTTCAATTACAGACATCCCCTGAAACAGGCGTTCATTTTTTCTTTTAAAAATACTTCCCATGTCATTTGCATACCTAGAAGGGTGCACATTTTCTAAGAGTGCTTAGATGGCAATTATAAAAGTAGGCCTTCCCCATGGTCTGAGCTGATAAATATTTATGTGGGAAATTTCTACACAAACACAATATATGAATCTGCAGTAAGGTTTGTTAAAATCCAAGCAGTCTATATAGTAGTTCACCAGGATTAAAGTAGAACTAAAGGCAAAACTTTTTTGTTTGGTTTTTTAAGTTTTGGATAGAGGGGAGAGAAAGATTAGTCAGTCCTTATTGCTACCTGTGGCCCCGTTAGGGAGATTCACCGTCTCCATTTATCCCGTTTACTATTATCATTGAAAGAGAAAGTGAAAGTGAACGTAAAAGTGAAAGTAAAGAGAATCCTAAATATTCGGTTGTTACGAGAAAAGTAATAGAGGGGAAATCTTCCAATGGGGACACTAGTTCTGGTGACCTCCAAGGGATTCACCATTCATTTGCAGGGATTTCCTCTCACTTCCTGTTTTGGGAACAGAAGTGAAGGAATATCTCCCCAATGGGACACAGATGGCAAAACCTAAACTGACAGGGGGTTATAAACCTTTCCTTAATCTATCCAAAATGAAAAAAAAAAAAAGTTTTGCCTAAAGTTTTACATACATTTTCACTCAACAATGGTTTGGCCCACTATCTGCTAATACTGCTAAGGACAAGTTTACCTTTTGTCTAAAATTGATTACGCAATCCGGTGCCCTAGTAGGTGAAAACAAAAATCTACACAGCTTTTAAAAACATTGCTTTATATAGTTTCCAAAGCCATAGGCCTTTTGTGAAACCCACAATATACAAATACTCCCATATTGTTTACATTCCCTGTCCCTGCCTTGTTGCTTCCGTTAAATGCTCAACCCCAGAATCATACGGAGCGAGCGTTCTCCCTGGTTGAGCTCAGAATTGCTGAGATAGAGGGGGAGATAGGAGCACTGCACATGCAAGGCTTTTGAACCAAGGAGAGGCGTTTTTTGAAGTAGCCAGGTGGAGTCACTGTTCAGGCTATACGGCAGCCGCAGGTCCCACCAACCACTGAATACAAAAGCCGCCAACATAGGAGATCTCTCCTTCCATGCTGTTTAGGGTCAATTAAGAAATCTATTAGATTTCTTTCTTTCGGAGCATGGGTGCTGCAGGGACAGGGAAGCAAAGATAGCAATAAAAAAATAATTCTTTCTAAAAGTGTGTTTGTGACCTCATTCGCAATACTTCCTAAAAAAAGCAAGCACACTGCAATAAAAATGTTGCAGACATTGTAACCCTTTCCCTGCTCTAAAAAGAAAAGGTTTTGGCTGGATTAGGGCATTAAAGTTTCAGTTTCACCTTCACTTCTGGTTTGTAGTTCTGAGCAGTGCACATATATTGGGGTCATACGCACTGCTCTCCTTACACCACAACTATTGCATCTGCCTATTCTAATGCTCATGTATCCCCAGCAGAATGAGCAACCAGAAATGTACAGAGTGCACAACAGGCCCCATATGGTTGCCCTTGTCCTTGTTCAATGCCACCAAAGAAGTCCGTGAGTGGAAAGTCTATGAATGGGAAGTATTCTGTGCATTTCTGCACCGGCGCTGAATGCTTTAGCACATTTGAATAGTTCTTCTCAGAAGCGCACAGGAGGAGGGCGCCTAAATTCCCACATACAGTGGGACTACAGACAATGCAGCCACCCTCATAATGATATATAAATCCTGTATTGTAATAACAATAATGAAAGTTTGATGACAGCACTTTATAAAAGCAGATTTCTGGATGTACTATACACTGCTGCTCTTAATACGGTACAGAAATGTCATTAGACACCTATGAAATGTATTCTCCTTTTGGTATTGGGTTTAGTGACACTTAGGGTCCATAGATTTTCACAGGTTCTCAGTATTTGCTACATTCCCACTGTAAAATAATTGCTCGTCTTTTTTCTCTTGAAACCTAAACCCTTTGCTCCCAAAAAGAAAATAATAGGGCATATGACAACCTGAGTTTTAAGGGTAAATGTCCTCCTAAATTAGAACAACACCCTGCATCACACATCAAAATTAGATATAAAAACAAATATTCCTCAATCCCTGCAGTGTGCGATCACGGCACATCAATGATTGCTCCATCTTAGAATCCTCAGGTCAGCGCTCTTCCTGCCAAACAGCCACTCGCCATGTAGTCACAGGGAAATGTGGAGGAGATTCACCAGTGATGACCACACATTTTGGTGTAAAGAGTAAACATGACATCACCCCTGCCCAGTAAAGTGGGTTCTAGAATCTCCTCTACACAAAGACAAAAGCACACACAAAATGTGCAGATGCGCTCCTCCACAAGCTTCAACACATTGTGGCAGAGAAGGCCCCAACTAACCACATATGGTAAAGGGGAGTTGCAACATGGAAAAAACATTTGCTTCATTGCCTTCCATTTCAAGTGGAAGTTAAACAACAACCACCCCCCGTCCTTTCCCAATAAAACGTAACATATCTCAGATGCCGAGGTTAACCCCCCACCGCCACCACCCGATATTGCCCTTCTTCTGGCACACCAGAGCACATTTTGATTCAAAGTGAGCCACAAGCCTCTGCTGTAGTGTACATGTAGAGAGCTTGGCCCATAGTAATAAATAGAAAAACTTTAAAAAGGTAAACAATTTTTGCATTAGAGAAGTACTATTTTGCAATTCTGAAGCCCAAAAAAGTTGACAAGTTAAAAAAAAAAAAAAAAAAAAAAAGTGCCATTTTTTTTCTAAAGTAAACACTCTGACCTATGTGCAAATTAAAATACAGAGACATATCCTTTTAAAAGCCTTCTCACATGGGTAGAAGTTCCTGCATAAGATTACTCAGTAACCTCCAGAGTCATACAACATCTTTTATATGGCCGAAATACGAATGGCATTACTCCGCTGATAAACACTCAATAGCTAATCAGCTTCTGGCGATTTTCACCACAGGGGAAGTAATTGCTACATGAAGGACGACAGATTGGTGTGGACATAATAATATCCCAAATCCCACCACACTGTGCTCACAGGCTGGCTCAGGACTATTTCAAATAGACTTGAAACAGCAGTATGCATCTTTTCAAGCATTTATGGAGCTGTGAACTTCCCATCAGCTTCTGATCCAAGCCGCAAACCTGCCTCATATACCTTAACAGAAGTCTTACTGCACAACTTCAGGAGGGGAAAACAGCAAAAAATGGCTCATTTTAAAAGAAACAAAAAAAAAATAATAATCTAAAATGTCCTATTTAGAAACCAGATGGACTGTAAAAAACATTACGTAAATCATAAAAACGCATAAACGGCCATGGCATACAATGCTACATATCAAATAATTGCATTTTCTCAATGAATGTAAAGTATTGTCACACTGGACAAGGTGGGGAGCATGACTACCTCTCCCCACCTCATTCAATCAGAGAATGTTTTATATTCATTTTGAGAATGACGAGCAGTCTCTGATTGGCGTTTGTGCCAAGTGGGTGACCCCCTGTGTTGAGAATGCAGCAGGGAAGCTGCTTGACACAGAAGAGAGAGGAGATCACTAGAGTAGTGGTTTCTACTACGGTGATTTCCAGCATCTAGAGCAGTGGTTCTCAACTCCTGTCCTCAGGACCCACCAACAGGCCAGGTTTGCAAGATAACTGAAATAAATCACAGGTGATATTTGCTGCTCAGCGATTGCAGTATTCTAGTCTGCATCTCCCCAAGGTAACGCTTAATACTTAAAGCGGCTGTATACACTCATTTGTAATTTTTACCTACAGGTAAGCCTAAATTAAGCACTATATTCGTAGAGCTATTTATCAAACGCATATTTTCAGGAAAAAAAAAAAAAAATACACAATATTATACCCAATTATTTGAAAAACATAAAAGGATTGGGTTTCCAGATCACCTCCTGCTCTCACTGTGGGGGCCATTTACAGCACTCCCTGGAGGAACAGGAGAGCTTGGGAGCCACCACTGAAGGAGGGGGCAGGGGCACACCTTTAAAACCCAAAAAAATAAGTTATCATTTACCTGAAAGCCGTGAGCTTGCTAACCCCTTGTATATAACAAAAAAGGGGGAGGAATAGGGAAATAAATTATGTATAACAAGTGCCACTAGGGGCACCGAAGAGTCTCCTCAGATCTTGCTTGTCCAATGTGGACCGTGTCACTCTGGTCAGAGCAATATAAATATACAAAAAAAAAAACCTGGTGTGTTCCTGTCAAGACTGGCAGGAACCAGAAGACCATATGAGTGACACAACATACAAGAAAAGAAGGCCTACATTTTAAAAAAGAGTAGATTTTATTGTAAATACAAAAAAAGGGAACAATGTGGTCAGATATGATCCAAAATTGGATCAATCAAGTATATGTGGCATGTGCAGTTATAAAGACACCATGTGATTCATCCTAGCCACTGATGAGTACATGGTACAGCAACAAATAAGACAATACAAAAACACTGAACAAAAAATACAGACAACATGAAACAGTGCGTCCGGACGTCGAAAATCTATGTGTGGAAGACCTGCACACTGAGCGTGAGTGTGCGCAGTATGCAGTGACTGCTTAAGGGTCAGGAAATCCACACATAGATCCCTGGAAGGCTCGAGCCTACAGTAGGGACGGGGAGACTGGGGAGGTGGAAGGGAGGAGGGATGTGGGAGACGGAATGGAGAGAATTCAATGGATGCACACTGTAGATTGCAATGTAAAAAACTAAACAGCTGTAGAGTATCCTGGCTGTGTTGAGGACTAAGTTGGGAAAGTGTCTTTAGTAACAGCAGCAAAGTTCATCTCTCTTCATTGATAATGAATATTAAAATTCAAGCAGGAAGACACAAAAAGAGCTTCTGGCATGCATGTGGATTGATAACACCGCAGTAATGTCAGACCGCACGGGACTGAATTCACCTAATGGTGGTATATTTGTTAATCGACCCGACCTGTACCGGCATCTATATACAGGATAAACATCAAAGTTCACTGTGTGCTCCAACGTTTTTGGATACCTTCATAAAGATGGCTGTGGAGTGGACCTTTAGTACTGAGTGTCCACAGTGGATAAACTGCCTGATAGAAGTCCCATTCAATACTTATCTCAAGGGGGTTTTTTTTTTTTTTTTTTTTGGGGCTGCAATCAGCTCTCAAAGCAGAAAGTGTTCGGGTAATTTCCCCTAAACAAATATGTCTGTCCCAGAGAATATGAAGTAGGGAGTACCTGGCAGTGTTCGGTGTCCGTGTGGATGCTGGTGAATATTGGTAGGTCCGTGTAGGTTCCCTGAGTTTAGTATCTTCGTGTCTCCTGCTCTCCATGGAATTCCATGATGTTCCGCAGCGTCTCCTCTGTCTCTAACCCGGCCCGGGCTGACTTCCGGGAGGTGTGACGGCGTCTCAGGACGTGATGACGTCAACACGTTTCGCAATTACAGTTGCGTAGCTTCTGAGACGCCGTCACACCTCCCGGAAGTCAGCCCGGGCCGGTTTAGAGACAGAGGAGACGCTGCGGAACATCATGGAATTCCATGGAGAGCAGGAGACACGAAGATACTAAACTCAGGGAACCTACACGGACCTACCAATATTCACCAGCATCCACACGAACACTGCCAGGTACTCCCTACTTCATATTCTCTGGGACAGACATATTTGTTTAGGGGAAATTACCCGAACACTTTCTGCTTTGAGAGCTGATTGCAGCCCCAAAAAAAAAAAAAAAATCCCCTTGAGATAAGTATTGAATGGGACTTCTATCAGGCAGTTTATCCACTGTGGACACTCAGTACTAAAGGTCCACTCCACAGCCATCTTTATGAAGGTATCCAAAAACGTTGGAGCACACAGTGAACTTTGATGTTTATCCTGTATATAGATGCCGGTACAGGTCGGGTCGATTAACAAATATACCACCATTAGGTGAATTCAGTCCCGTGCGGTCTGACATTACTGCGGTGTTATCAATCCACATGCATGCCAGAAGCTCTTTTTGTGTCTTCCTGCTTGAATTTTAATATTCATTATCAATGAAGAGAGATGAACTTTGCTGCTGTTACTAAAGACACTTTCCCAACTTAGTCCTCAACACAGCCAGGATACTCTACAGCTGTTTAGTTTTTTACATTGCAATCTACAGTGTGCATCCATTGAATTCTCTCCATTCCGTCTCCCACATCCCTCCTCCCTTCCACCTCCCCAGTCTCCCCGTCCCTACTGTAGGCTCGAGCCTTCCAGGGATCTATGTGTGGATTTCCTGACCCTTAAGCAGTCACTGCATACTGCGCACACTCACGCTCAGTGTGCAGGTCTTCCACACATAGATTTTCGACGTCCGGACGCACTGTTTCATGTTGTCTATTTTTTGTTCAGTGTTTTTGTATTGTCTTATTTGTTGCTGTACCATGTACTCATCAGTGGCTAGGATGAATCACATGGTGTCTTTATAACTGCACATGCCACATATACTTGATTGATCCAATTTTGGATCATATCTGACCACATTGTTCCCTTTTTTTGTATTTACAATAAAATCTACTCTTTTAAAATGTAGGCCTTCTTTTCTTGTATGTTGTGTCACTCATATGGTCTTCTGGTTCCTGCCAGTCTTGACAGGAACACACCAGGTTTTTTTTTTGTATATTTAACCCCTTGTATACCGTGCCATTTTTAAATGTACCTTGGTAGATAAGTGGTTAATCTCAAATGACTGTCTCCTTTTAAAAATGTCATTACCATCACATGGCTCTTCTGTCAACCTAGAAAGACAGAAGAGGCTCAAAGGCTCACACACTTGTTTAGATCATGTTTTTAATATTCCACTGTTTTAAGGTGATTTTCAAATGTGAAATTAACACACGATACACCCAAGAGTCGTGGTTAAAAGGAGATAAAGACCTCCACCTCTGCACACAACGCCGCTTACCAACTCCAAATGATCTCCTATTACAGGAGATCACACTCGCTTGTGGCTTAATACCCAGCCCGGGCCTTTTGAGAGATGGAACGGTGATCCCAGCGTCTTCCCAGAATGTAATCTTTCAGGGGCACGTGTTGCCCATTGACCCCCAAAAAGACATAAAAGCTTCCATAGTATAAAATCCTAGGTTACTTTATTTAAATAAGAAAGTATTGCACTTACAGTTAAAACAATAAGAGATTGCAGTATAAACGAGCCGGCCGGCTCTCGATAGCAGCCCGTCACTCCGGGACCTGCGTGAACGCAGCAACGTTAGCACGTCGCTCCTCCCTATGTGAGCATGCTTCCTTTCTTGTGTGAATAAGACACATAGTGGCATTCAACAGGCCCTAGGATGACGTCAGATGTGATGAAACGCATAGGGAGGGGGGGGGGGGTGTGCTGATGTCACCATGTTCACACAGGTCCCGGAGTGACGGGCTGCTATCGAGAGGCGGCTAGCTCGTTTATACTGCAATCTCTTATTGTTTTAACTAAGTGCAATACTTTTTTATTTAACCACTTCCATACCAGGCCTATTCTGGCACTCCTCTCCTACATGTACAAATCATAATTCCCCTGCAATAGGAGATCATTTGGAGTCAGTAAGCGGCATTGTGTGCAGAGGTGGAGATCTTTATCGCTTTTAACCACGTCTCTTGGGTGTATTGTGTGTTAATTTCATGTTTGAAAATCACCTTAAAACAGTGGACTATTTAAAACATGATCAAATCAATACATTTTTATTTATGTACGTACAGAGTATAGATAGATAGATAATTTAGCATTATTAAGGTTTATTGCTAGTATTCACTCACATGAGAGCATAGCGCAACCTTATATAGAAAGTTTATTTATGTTTAATCCATTCACTTATTCACTTGCTCTTTTTGTCCGATAAGCACAGTAATTTTAATTTTATGCCATTTGAAAAAAAGGAATCTTACCTGCCTGTTCGCAACCTTCTTGACAATGTATATGTGCAGTTCGGTGTCCAATTTATTAATCTGTCAGGATGAATGAAATCCTGCACTTGCAAGGGAGGTAAAGTGTCACTAAACCCACATCATAAACACCATCAATAAATGGTGTATTACATGCTGTTCATACTCGCTCAGTCACTGAGATTTGTTATCTGTATTCTGCAAAAAACCTGGTTGAACTTGCTGCTCTATTTCCACATTGGATACAGGGTGCCTTGACGCAGCCTGCAGCTTATGCATGTATTTGCAAAATGTGTGCAACTAAACCCCGTTTTTAACCCCTACTGTTAGACAGGTTAATTTGGTTGGCTGGTTGGTAAGTTGAGCTTGGAAATTCTTTGGTGCTCCTTGCTCTGAAGACCAGTTATAGGTGAGGGCAGTGACCTTTTTTTGTATTGTTGACATTTTGGTCAGGCAACGCACTGACACCTTTGCTGCCATTGTGCAATGTGCTGGGTGTTCAATGTGCTCCTGCACATTTAAGGAGGGTTGGGCTCCCTTCAGTCATCTGCCCTTCATCTATCCATTAGCATACATGTGCCCCCACTGTGGAGACTCTTCAAGTCTCAGGTTAATTTGGTTGGTCGCTGGCTGGTAAGTTGAGCTTGGAAATTCTTTGGTTTTGTTTGACATGCATCTCTTCCAATGCTCCTTGCTGTGAAGACCAGTTATAGGTGGGGCAGTGACCTGTTTTTGTATTTTTTCTATTTCCACATTGTGTTTATGTCTCCAATTCAGCTAGGGATTTTGCAGCTGTGGTGGCAACTCTGCACATGCTCAGTTTTCAGTGAGTTTCTATGTTGAGCATTTTCTCTCCATCACATCTGATTAGCCCATGTGACTATAGAGTTACACATGTGGGCATATACAGTGGTATATGACAGTCCACTCCCTCCTTCCTTCCTTCTCCATGCCCACTAACCAGCTAAACACAATGGGGGCAGGATATTACATGTAGATTAATGGAGGCTTCACCTCCCTCTTATTCTAAGACACAAGCTGGAGGGGCATGACAGTCTGTTACTGGCAGAAATCCACCTACACCATGTTATTGGCAAAAAATAATAAAGATTTGCCTTCAAATATTATATTATTATATACAATTTAAAATAGTTTAATATTTATTTTTACTCTGTATTCCAAGGCTTTTTTTTTTCTCATTTTGAACATGTGGCCAGCAGAAGAGGACTTGAAGCTCCTCCTGCTTAGGTTTCCCTGGGAAAGAGCTGGGTCATGTGACAGCTGTATATCGATTACAAAAAAAGGTAGTTTGTTTTAAAAAAAAAAAAATATTTAATTAAAATAATTACAGTGCCATCAGCTACATACAGAAATAGAAGGGACAATGGAAATTAAACTGTGTGAGTATCACTTTAAGTCAGCCGTATAGCCAACCAAGATGGCAGAGCATGAAAAAAGACCAGGCCGACATGTACTCCGGCAGGGGAGCTCTTAGACATCACATTGTTGGGAGGTAATGTATTCCCACTTTAACTACTAACCTAGAAGGCAGGAGGCAGGACACAGCTCACCAGTGGAGTTACAGAATCAGTGAAGGTTCATTGTGTAAAGCACGTGATTATGGGTGCTCTCTGTATGATCATTTTTGATTGGACAAGTTTGGTAAAAGTGGCACGGAAACCGTGATAGTTTTTATTGTCATCAGAGTATGATTAGGCTGATATGGTGTTGGCAGCGAGACTTGAAACAACATGCTAGTGGGTCACAGCTTTTTCCAGCAAGCTGTGGCTGTTAATTACTGCACAACACACTGGCCAATAAGAGTGCTTTATTTTGTTTATACATGTATAAACTCCCTTACTAAATCCCCAGCTCAAATGGTACTATATTAGATATATTAATATATTAGAATGTGCCTGCACTCCCCCTACTTAATCCCAAGGGCACAGGTGCACGCAGCTCTGCATGTTAAACAATAAACACTTTCTAGTCTTATATAAAATTATGATTATTTGTGTAAACTGGATTTCATTTATTTCTGGGTTCTCCGAGGCACTGGCGAAGTAGTCCGTGCCTTTCTGCTGTTGCCCCCTGGGAAGGCTACATCGCTAGTGCAAAAGTCTTAAACTGGTATCTGTGCATCCCTAATGCATGACATACCAATATCACTCTTTACTTCCTGTTCACATGGCCACAGGTAAAAATAAAAACAAACCAACGTCATTGGAGAGCCAGCACAGAGAACCAGAAAGAAGCAGCAGGACACCAATTATGTATATTTAAAAAATGGTGTCATAGGGTTTGAAACATGGCATGAATGGAGCAGTAAGATTATGTATATAGGCAAGTACACATATTATTTAAACTTCCCATTTTTATTACAATGAAATTGGAGATTGGCTTCCTTTAAGAAAAGGAAAAGTATAAAACTATGCAACATAAAATAAAACCCTAACACAATTTACTGGTGGCACTGGCAGGTGATCAGACTGACAAATACAGAGAGCAATTTTCCTCCAATACAGCTGTACAGCGCCTGGTTGTCCTACTGCTTAAAAAAAAACCTCATTGCAGTAATCTGGTATTTTGGGAACAACTACTATACTGCAATGACAATCACACAGTAAAGTGCTGCCCTTATTTCCTTCATACTATCTCACACACACAGCTAAATAGTAATAGAAGCACAGAATAAAATGAATGGGGACGACAAACCAACTAGAAGCACGTGAGTAGCTTCCAGCAATCTAGCTGTATGAGATCACATAAAACTCTGGTTAAGATGAATTAAATGAGTTTCCGTTTTTATAGCACAGCTGCAATATTTTCTGCATAGCCTTTAGACTGGTTTTACTTGATTGAAAAATTGCTCTGCAATTGGAAGGTACATGGGAAAAAGTAGAAGCAGAGCAATGGGCCTTTTCTAAAATTAGTCATATTTACAGGTAAAAAAAGCTGAAAGCCTTCTATGCAAGCATGACAAAGAGAGAATGATATATTATCATTAGTATAGTATCATTTTAGTGAAAGCTCCAAGTTTGCTAGGACTACTGACATCATATCCAAGATGGTGGAACCCAGCAGCAGTCTTAAAGGAGACGTACAGCCAAAGCTCGTTTGACTGTACTTTTCCTGTGGATCACAGGAGTGCAATTCGTTCTGCACTCCCACGACTGTTTTTTAGCCGACAGCGGGCTGTGGAAGCCTGCTATCGGCTGACGTCACAGAGCCGGTCCAGGCTAGTGAAAGATCGCGATTTGTATTGTTGGGATCCGCCCACATGCCTGGACCAGCACCTAGCTCAGCCTCTCAGCGAGCCGCTGAGAGCCTGAGCCGGCCGCTCCCGCCCCCTCCACAGCCCAGCGCTCCAATGAGCACGGGGAGGCAGAGCAAAGAGCCAGTGACTAACAGACACTGGATCTTTGCACACAGAGCTGTGAGAACCGAGCGATCGGCAATGTTTGATCGCTCGATTCTCAGTGTTAGAGCGGCGGGGGACAGATGCTGCATCCAGCTAGGCAAGTATGATTTAAAAAAAAATAAAAAAATAATAATTCCACAATTAAGATGCTGGTGCCTGGACCCAAAGACCAGCAAAGAGCCTGGTCGGGTGAGGAAACGTAAGTGTGTGGCTACAGTATTTGTAACTGCTGACTTTTACAGTTTTGTTTGCAGGGTAAAGATCCTTTTTTGCCAGCTGCTACATATATGCATCCATGGGGCTCCATCCAAAGTTCTGTGATAAATGCGCACTCACTATGTGCTCCCAATAAACTGACTGATCTGTCACTGATAGCTCCTGGTCACTGTGTAGGAGTGGTCAAGATCCCAATCATGGGACCACTGTGACAGCCACTCACAGATCACATGATGGGAAAGTATCCTCTGCCTACCAGCATTAACACACATTTATAGGGCTGCCAGGAATCCACCACACATAAGGTTCAATGCAATCATCTTCTTTAAAGTGATTGTTATTAAAAACAAAAAAAAAACCTTTACAAACATGTCATACTTACCTGCTCTGTGCAAGGGTTTTGCACAGAGTGGCCCTGATCCTTAATTTCTGGCGTGTCTCAGCTGCATCCATTGACACAGATGTACAAAAAGAGAGCCGCTGCCCCCATCTATAACTGACCTATACAGCAAGAAGCATTGGAGGGCAA
This sequence comes from Lithobates sylvaticus, assembly GCA_028564925.1. Taxonomy (NCBI): domain Eukaryota; kingdom Metazoa; phylum Chordata; class Amphibia; order Anura; family Ranidae; genus Lithobates; species Lithobates sylvaticus. The sequence goes on along the minus strand of CM053029.1, from coordinate 207,876,352 downwards.
TAAATGCCAATAAACAGCCAAGGAAAAATCCAAGCTCTACTTAGCGACCAGCTTGCAACCAACCAAATTAAACTGATGGAGGGCGGATGGACTGGAAGGATCCCCCCCCCCCTGCTCCTTATAAAAAGGTACAGGGACACACTGAACACCAAGCACATAAGCACCATGGCTGCAAAGATGTCAGTGTGTTATAGGGCTGGGGAAAAAAAATTATTTGAATCTTGAATCGAGTTGAGAGGTCAAATCGATTTTTTAGATTTCGCCAGGAACGGCGCTGACAACTGAGGAGCTGGAACAGGAGTTTTTAGGCGAGGCCCCGGCTTCGGCCTAGTCTGCAAGGCTGGACGCCTGCCCGCAGCTCCTCAGGACCGGCGGCTCACTTTTTGTATGCATGTTATATTGGTCAGGTAACACACTGACACCTTTGCAGCCTTGGTGTCCCTGTATCTTTTAGGAGGGATGGGCTCCCTCCAGCCCATCTGCCATTCATTTATCTCATCAGAATGCATGTACTTCCACTGTGGAGCCTCTTATAAGTTTGAGGTAGAAACTACAGGTAACAGGGTACCTTGCCGGGGCCTGTAGCTTACGCATGTATTTGCAAATGTGTGCAGACTAAACCCCTGTTTTTAATGCATACTGTTAGACAGGTTAATTTGGTTGGTCGCAAGCTGGTCGGTAAGTAGAGCTTGGATTTTTCCTCCTGCTGCTATCAATCTATCCAATGAGGACCCGAGACAGCAGCTGGAGCTGCTGGGCTCGTTCCCATCACTGGAACAATCAGGTTCAGGTAAGGAAAAGGGGGGCTCTGGGGGGCAACTGCAGCACAGAAGGTTTTTTACCTTAATGCATTAAGGTGAAAAACCTTGAGACTTTACAACTCCTTTAGGCCTCATGTACACTGCTGCTGGTAAACGGAAGTTCAGAGGCAGTTGGATGCTTGCCCCTGAATTCATCCAATGTTATCTTATGTGTACATGTACACAGGTTCCTTTAATGTAGTTTTTAGGCAGTTGCGTTTAGAGGATTTTCTTTGAAGGCAATAAAATGAGACGCCGAAGCTTCCTACATTTCAGATGCCAAACACGGCTAAACGCGGTACCCACGTTTTCGTTTAGAAGCGCTTTTTTAAAAAGGTGCCCTATTTTTTTATATTACATAACTTAAAAATGATAGCAAAATGATGAAAAACCACAAAAAAAAAATATTTAAAAAAAACTTGTAACTGCTTGCAATGCTTCATAGACCGCCGAGCTACACATAGCGAGTGTACTTGGCTCTTTTCGGCTTTTCTCTGCTCCGCTCACAGTCATGTGAGCGGAGCCGAGAAGAGCCCACAAGAGCCAAGTACATGTGTATCTCGGCTCCGCCCAGTCCCTGTTTTCTCGGCGGCGTTCGCTCCGGTGTCCTGTCGGCGCCAATTTTAAATGGCGATGGACACTGGGGACAAGGCTGCACTGGGGACAAGGCTGCACTGGGGACAAGGCTGCACTGGGGACAAGGCTGCACTGCACTGGGGACAAGGCTGCACTGCACTGGGGACAAGGCTGCAATGGACACTTAAATGTAAGTTTTTTTTTTTTTTTTCCTTAAAATTCCCTCCTAAACTTGGGGTGCGTGTTATACGCCGATAAATACGGTACCCCTAATGAGCCCATGATCCAATCCAATACACCACTAGCATTGTAGAATTGGAATTTGACCTATATGTTGTTAGATTTGAACCAGATGACCCCACCATTGAGCTTGACCCCCGACTTGATCAAACACAGTTGCATGAAATTTAATATCTGGCTTTTTTAATTTCCTCACATATGCTCATTATGGGATCCATAGTAAAAGCACCGAAATTGAGGTAGATCCAAGTACACTGCTACTCTCAGCTGCTGCTACTCACTCTGGTCTCACAGAATGGCTGAAATTGTTAAATAATACTGTTTTTTGTGCTTTGAGAGGGTCTTATGAGGTTATCTTAAATAAACGCTCCAAGACGCAAACATGTCTAAACGTGGCATGGAAGTGCGGCTAAACGGGCATTTTTAATGCCGGTTTCAAGCTGTCAAAAAAATCACTCAGAAGAGGTTACCTCAGCGTCCCTTGTACATTAGGCCTTAAAGCGGAACTGTACCCATAACAACTTGATACAAAATAATGTTATTTAGCAAGAAACATAATTATGCTACCAAAATTTGTGTTTAGGTTGTAAATTGCCTCCAGCATGGCCCCCTTGTCTTCTTGCTGGAGGCCGCCGTTATGCTGAAGCCCAGAGCCCCTGAGCAGCAATAAATCTGGAGGCTGACTGTAGATCAGCCTCTAGTGGCTCTGATTTTTTTTGCACAGTGCCAAAAATAGAGAGCAACTGAACATGAGCAGAGCAGAGTGAGACATTGTATTACTGGATTTCAAACAGTATAGGCATTTATTTTTAATGTTTTCCATTGCTACACCTGCAAATGGGGCCAGCCTAAAGTGATCTAGCAGAACTTTTTTGATTAAAGTTGCACTTTAAGCAGTAAGCTACTATGGCACTGAGACCAACACACCTAATTCAATGCTCTCTGTAAAATAAATGGTGGCTCTATTTAAATATAAATACATTGGTACTGGCTGTGTAAGCACAGCACATTTTTCCATTTACCTTTTACTGTAGACTGCTAAGAAAAAAAAAGGCTAAAAAAAAACAATATGTTTCTTAGATGTGGGTAAGTAGAAATGTAAATTGGATTACAGGTCTTAAGTGACTTTTCACAGCTAAAAGATTCTGCTAAGGAATTATTCAATTAGAGCTAACTAAGCTGTGCCCATCAGTCTCAGATATTTTATCTCTTTTGATTAAGTCAATTCGTTTGCATAAAAAAAAATAAAAAAAATCCTCTTATTCATAATGTTTTCCATTTACACATGTATTGGCCACAATTACATTACACTATAAACAAGAGAGGCATGATTATCAGTCACTAAATGTAAAGTGGTATGTATGAAGGTAGATTAGCTGTAGCTGCAGGTATTTGGATTATGTAGGATTTGTGAGAAATTACAGCGCCAGGTTTAGTTACAGCATAACATTTTAAAAATATTAAACCTTTTGCGATCACCGACATAATATTCTGCTGCATTTTTCTTTTAAAACAAGAACTATAATGGCTTTTATTCTATTTTACGTTTATGGGTTTTATTTTATATTTTTAGCCCATAAGGCTTGGTTCACACCTAAACCGGCCATGGATCACACCGCCCAGTTCTCCGTTTCAGGGACGAATTTGGCCCTGAAACGGAGGCAGACGCACAGTGTTTCTGTGCAGTGCGCTCCGCAGCCGCCCCGGAGACATGTGAACCGGCTCCATAGAGAGCCGGTCATATTCTCCTGCTATGCGAAGAAACCCGCATCCAATTCGCATAGGTGTGAACCCAGCCTCATACTTACCTAGGAGGATGCAGCATCGGATCAATGTTGTATCTGTCCCCCGGAATCTCTGCACTGAAAACAGAGCGTTCGAACATCGCTGATGGCTCGGTTCTCTCAGCTCCCTGAGCAGAGAGCTGATGCCTGTCAGTCACTGTCTCTCCACTCTGCCCCCCCCCCCCCCCGCGCACTCACTGGAGTGCTGAGCTGTGGAGGGGGTGGAGCGGCCGTCTCAGGCTCTCAGCGGCTCGCTGAGAGGCGGAGACGGGCATCAGTCCAGGCACCTGGCGGATCCAGACCTTATTGTCATGATGACGCAATACCTGGACTGATTCCAGTGATGTCAGAATAGAGTGGACTTCAGATCGCTCTCTGCTGAAAACGGGTCACAGGAGTACAAAGCAAAAAATTGCACTCCTGTGACCCATAGGAGAAGCCCAGCCAAACGAGCTCAGGCTGGACTTCTCCTTTAAGTGGTTCTAAATGTAAACTGTTCTTTACCTTAATGCATTCTCTGCCTTAGGGTAAAAAAACACCCCGCCAACTGTTACCTGACTCTGCTCAGCGATCCAGTACCATCCTGGCAGCAGCACAGCTCCCTTCATGTCCTGGATTCCCAGGAGACTCAGAGCAGCGGGAGCCATAGGGGTCCTGCTGCTGTCAGTCAAACTCCTTTGATAAAGGGAGCAGGGGCGTGGCTTGCTGGCGCTGTGTGTGTCCATGGAGTGAACCCACATGGGTGCCCTTTTTAAGTGCATGGCTTGCTAAAGGGGAAACATGTAGGAGCGGACAGTGCCGGTGGCAGACCGCCAAGGAGGAGGTAAGCAATCACTCTGCCCCTTACCATTGCACACAGCAGCTAAGTATAACACCCATTTTATTTTAAGAAAAAGACCTAGCCTTAAGGCCCCTTTCACACTGGGGAGCTTTGCAGGGCTTTGCTTTGGAGTGCTGTAGGAGCGGTGTATTTGCCGCTCTTGAAGCGCCCCTTCCCATTGAAAACAATGGGGCAGCGCTGCAAACCCGCCTGCAAAGCGCCACTTTGCGGGCGGTTTTAACCACCGCTAGTGGCCAAACGACGGTAATTGATTCACAGTCTTCTGCTTCGGCTATTTCCGACGGCTTCGTTGTGCTTCGTACTGCACAAGCACTGCGCAGTACAGTGGGGACCTTATCCGCCGAGTGGAACTTTCTCGGCAGAACACCGGCTGAAAAAGATGATATCTGGATGATGCATCAGTTTGACAGTCTGACAGCCAAGAAGCTAAAATTTTCAGTTGAAGTCAACAATGGCGCCCTTACATTTCTCTCATGAAAGATTCACTCTAACCCCTCTGTTCTAAAACATTTTACTGACTGTGTATTGTTCCTTAAATACAAGAACAGAACCTAAACTCTTCATCAAAATCTAAATCTTGTCTGCATCATTAACGTCTCATTACTGTAGCATTGCATAAAAGCGCAGCTGTGTCCCATTTTATCGACCACAACATCCCAGCTTCCCTTGCTTTGCAACATTAAAAGAAACCCTATCCCTGGCTTAGTGAAGCACAGTGGGTGCCGTACCTCAGATCAATAAACTGACCCTTGTAAAATGTACCCAGTCAAGCAGTGAGCGTGTAGCTTGACTATATTGTAAGGCCACGATGTGTAATATCGATCGTTACAAAAGGTGTCCAGGGAGAGGAGGCAACAGATATTACCCTCTAAAAAACAGACCCGGACTTCAGGTCATTTCTTAACAGTTTAAATAGAGCTACAGCAAACCGAAAGTATAGACTTTGAGTTCTTTGAAGAGAGGAGGCTTTCACACATTTCCGAACTGCAATAACAGCTACATTTGGCAAAGAACGCCCGAAGCTATTACTCTCTGGATATAACAGAAAGGTGAAGTGTGGAAATCTCTAAACAAATACCTATCACCCTGAAAGTACATGTGAGCACAGATAATAAGGCAGCATACAGTCTGCGCATGCATAATGGCTAATCTTTCTGCAACTGAAATAAACCCGATGCAGAGTGCTATGGAAACACAAGCTTCACATATTGTACTGGAAAAACAGACTTGCTTGGCAAGGTAGATTCCCTCTATATGCATAGTAAATCCCCTCCTCCAGGAAAAGTATAAACTTTGCCATTCTCATCAATGGTAATAATATTATCTCCAATTCACTGCATCACCTAAGGCAATGAGCGCTTACAGTATATACAGATGGACATAAGCAATGCAGCCAATCTGAGCAATGCTTGACCACTCAGTACAACTGTTCAATGCATAATCTACTTAAAGAAGCATTATTAAATAAAAGTGCATTTATAAAATATTTGCATTAAATCCTACACATAAATTGGAACGGGGATCAGTGCATCATGGGTGCAATTTATAGGCTTCCACATTGTTTTCATTCCAGCCCCAGGTCCACATGGAGGTACAGACCTATTTTGGGGCTGGAAGAAGTAATCGATGGACAAGTGCGGGGATCTCACTAGTCTGCTATTGAGATTTGCGTGTCCCTCTTCTGTAATAGAAGATGGAACTTGTAGTCTTTTTATTTACGGATCCCTGTGAATGATCTGTGACACAATGATATGTCTGAGAGTATATCTACGCACAGCCACACCAAATTCCAACAAACACAAAAGACTTCAGGGAGAAGCCCCCCTAAAATACAGGTAAGTGGAGAGGGGGGTGATTAGAGGGTGGGGGGTTGGGGGAATGTGACCATGTTTCACCCTAAATATACAGCAAGTGTAAAATGAAAAAAAGGCAGACTGAGATAGTAAAGAAATTACAATAAATTCTCAGAAAGTACAGATTTTGAATTCCAATTGTTGCATTGCCTGAAAAACTACCATTTTTTCTTCATTTAAAGTCATAACAACTGATAAACAAACTGATGAGTGCTAAATGCATTTGAGTTGACATACCTTTTTTTTAACAAATTGTGTTACATTGATTTTCATCCCCCCCCCCCCCCCCCCCGACACATTTTATTGTTATGCAGGTCGTTGTGTTCGCAGTCGGAGCAAAAATACATTTTTTTTTTGTTTGTTTAATTTACATGTGTTGCACTGCACCATAAGGGCTTTGGTGCATTGTACAATACAGCATGTTCCATTTTCACCCAACGCTCTTCAATCCAACATGCTGGTGTGAACTGAGCTGAAAACAATGGAAGTCGGCTTGTTATTGCATTAGACCTGTGCTGAGCAACGCAGCTTGATATTGGTGTATTGTATTGGTGGACAATCACTTGGTGTGAATGGGCCCTAAAATTATGCAGATCAAGGCTTCTCACTTACTTTCCTGATCTGTATATTTGTTTCGCCAGCTGCAGCCGGAGAGTCAAATATGACAGCCGGGTAATGGTATCCTTCGTTTTTTTTCTTAGGAAAGGGTTACTTTTAAGGCTCGACCACACTATGTCAGTTGATTTTTTTTCCTGCATTGACACACTTTAAATGCACTTCAATGGTCATGGCTGACAGCCTTTTTTTTGTAAAGCAAAGCATTGTGGTGTTATTGTGCCCTGAGGCAAACCTGTCCTTTCCCTATTCAGGGCAAAAGTACCAAGCTTGCTTTAATTCCCCCATCCACAGTGTATACTTACTTTACTCACTTATAGCTCAGAGAAATTCCTGGTAGACAGGAAATTTGAGGGAAAGATATTAGAACTATGGCACCATACATACCAGATTTTGTAAAACGTGTCTGGACACTTTCTGAAGATACAGTAGCTTATGAACTGACACATCCAGGACTGTTCTGGAGTTATATCGTAGGCTATTTTCACTCGTCATTGAATACCCTTGAGTTTTTTTTTTTCAGGCAGTCTTCAACCTGTGGCTGAACCACAGTCCTAGCCATGGAAGCAAAATAATAAAAATAGGAATAAGACTGGACCCACAGGCTTGCACAGAAAGAGAAGCAGGGAAGCACCGTAACTGTGCAGAAACAATAAGCAGAAAACACAACCTACATACTGTATGTAGCAAAAATGCCTGCCCACGAGTACATATAAATTTACAATTACAACAAAGAACACATTAACAGCAGGAGACAATCTTCACATTTTATATCCTGGCTAGGACCCTCTAGAGCTCTCCCAAAGCAGAGATTGGTTTTGGGTGGACGAAGACTACACATATGTAACCAATTTGGACCACTCAAAGTAAACCCATCAAGACGTTCTATACCCGATAAAACTATGGAATCAACAAGAGGGCTCTCATCCTGATGGCTGCTCTGTCCTGGAAAGAAGGCAGGATGGAGCCTGGACAGCTGTCGGGAGGTTTTGAGGCAGGCTTCAGTCATTGTGAAAAGAGCCAACAGGCATAGAAATGTCAGAGTCTGCCACCCCTCTCTGTCAATCCCTCCATTGGCTCCCGATCACTTAGCGAAATAAATTCAAAATACCAATATCAAACAAAACTATTCATAACTCTGCCCCGAACTACATCGCCAATCTTATCTCCAAATATCACCCAAACCATCCTCTCAAGACCTCCTGTTCTAAAGCTCCCTCGTCCCCCTCCTCCTTCCATGCTCGGCTCAAGGACTTCTCCAGAGCCTCTCCCATCCTCTGAAACTCTCTACCTCAATCCAGCCATCTCCTACTCTGTCTGCCTTTAGGCGATCGCCTGAAAACTCATCTCTTCAGGAAAGCCCATCATGCCTTCAACTAACTGCACATTTATCATACCACCAGCTCATCCTCCCCCAGTTATAACCTTGTGTATCACTTGCCCCACCCTATTAGATTGTTTTGTTCTACATTGTAAAGCGCTGCACAAACTGTTGGCACTATATAAATCCTGTATTATATTTTTATTATAATAATAATAATAGTTATAGTAAAGGGAAGTTTTTGGTAAAAAATTTAATTACTGAAATTTAAATAAACACTAACAAAATAATTGAAATCTTGTGGTTATTGATTGTGTACCTGCAAGATAGGCTCCACCTACACGCACGCAAACAGATTGTAAAAAAAAACTGCGCTGACTCTCTGATACAGTGCCTGTCAAGCCTGGCACTGGAGCAGTCAGTGGCGGAACACAAAGACACTAACTGTCAGCTCTGTGAAGACAGAACACTGACAGTTGTCAAGGCAAGATGGAGACTGACAGTTGAGAAACACTGGACTGAAACAACCTTTAGCGACTTTAGGCTTGAACTGAAAATCAATTCTTAACTCTACACTTTGCTTAATATTAGTTTCAAAGAAACCTGTGATCATGGTTCCCAGCACAAAATGGCTATTCAATCCAGGGTATGCATGAAGCAAAAAAGAGGCAAGTAAGGCAAATTAGTTTTCCTAATTATAACAATCCACAGTGGACTTTTTTTTAATAGGGGCGCATTTTCAGAAAAAGTGTAATATCAGTCATCACGACCCTCTTGCTACACACTGAACAGTAAACAGATATTTAGAACAATAGTTTACAAAAACACAATCATCATTCAATCCCCCTGACCACAATGAGTTGGGTTTTTTTCTGCCCGCTGCGCACTATTACATGGCAATAATCGCATTGACTGTAAGGTGTGGGTGGGATTTTCCTCCTCTCCCTGGTAATTGTAGCGCACAGCCTCTAATTTAGGGATTACCAACATGCAATACTAAATGCTGCTATAAATATTGTGTCACTGGGGAGGGGAAATATGTGGCAACATTTTATCACAGAATGAACATGAGACATGGGATAAACAAAGTATAGGCATAAAGGGTCTGGCTACCATACTTTAGCATCTTTTCACTTTTTATTTTTTTATTGTTTCCTCGTATAGTTTGTAATTGTATATGACCTGGGGGCATCCCAATTTGTCTATTTCCTGCTTTTAGTACTGCACAATGGTTGTGCTTTCCTGCTCTTTCTGCTCACATTTGTGCTTTGTGGCAACACATTACCAATGCACCTGCTCTATGTGTGGTGTGTTGTGGTGCAATTCATTGTGAATGCTACCCTAGCGCATTGTACAGCAGATCCCAAAGCACAACACATCACAATGCATTTATCGTTTAACACAACACACATTCATGACTGACGCACTGTGCACAAACACTTGCATTATTGCGCTACAACAGAACACTTAAAAGTGATAGGGCTTTTACTGATCTAATTTCACCTGAACAGTGAGAGCCCCCTCTAGTGGTTATTCTACAAATCTCTAGGTTTAATACCAAAGCAAAAAGTTGGAGGAACAAATATGGAGAAATAGCAAAAGCTATTAAAAAATACACTTTCAAGTGAACCTGTGCTTCATCCATGCAGGGCAAAGCAGTAGCTTTACCTTAATACCAGCCCCACAACTGCATATACTTGCCTTTGCCAAGTACTGAGTGAAATATCCACCAATAAATTTAATTATATGAACTTGCCGCAGGGCCAAAATGTATGCGTTAGGCAAAGCATGCATTTTTCCATATTAAAGTGTTAGTTCACTTTTACAGAAAAAAATATAAAAAAAGGTGAACACCGGACACCCTCCCAGTTTCCTGGTCCCTGCTCTACTTACCTCTGGGGTTGACAATCTGTTGGCACCCCCGCAGCCGCTCCAGTGGTCCAGGGATTTGAAATCCCCACTCCTCTCCCTCAGTACTTCCTGGGACAGACCAGAGCGCTTCTGATTGGTTAATGTGGTCAATGGGATGGCACTGACCAATCAGAATCTATCTGGTCAGTCCCGGAAGTGCTGAGGGAGAAAGAGTAGGGATATTAATTCCCTGGACCACTGGAGTGGCTGAGGGGGTGCCGCCAGCACCAGAGGTAAGTACAGCAGGGACTGGTGGGGAGGAGAGGATGTTCGTTCGGCTTTTTTTTTTTTTTTGTAAAGGTGACTAACCCTTTAAAGAGTAAGTGCACTTTCAGAAAACGTGCACCTATTCTTTTTTCACCTGTGCTCGGACCTAAACCAGTCGACCTTCACTCTTCACAGATCCATACTTACTGAGATCCATCACCTGTGGCCCTGTTTACATCCAATGCCGCAAGTCTCCCTCTCCTGGCAATGCTCATCCAAGTCCATCTCCCAGCTGGGTTGGTGGCCCCATAGCAGTCTATGGGAGTGTAATGTTCAGCTGCAGCCAAAGAGCCCTGCGAAATGGTATGTAAACAATCCAAGAAGGATGCAGGCAATGGATTTTGCAGATTTATTTAATTTCTGCGTTCAGATTTAAATTATGGATCTAAACGCAGCAAATTGTGGGCCTGTGCACACAAAACGGTCAAGAAATCTATAAAGTGTACTCAAACGCCAGGCAAAAGACATTTTTTTCAATAATAAAAACCATTCAAATAAGATTTATTATTTTATACATAATGTGGTCCCCGGTTATTAATGGCAATACCATTTTTCTCAGGTAAATACAATGTGCAGTATAATACTGGCAAGGATTATTGCCTAAAAAGTCCTAAAACTGCCAACAGATACAATATCATAGACGGATGTTAGGAGGATATCCAACAAAACTCCCATGACCTACAACACTGACCCAGCGATTAAGCAGTGTGTGTTCATGAACTCCAGTAGCACACTCCTGACCTCACATCTCTAAGACCCCAGTTCTTTATTAGAACACATCTGGACCCTGAACATTGTATAAACCCCTTTACCACCCTCCCCACTGACTGGAGCTTGTGACTTCTGGAGCTTGGATCTATAAAATTTACAACACTACAGCAAGCAATGAGCAGAAACTGAAAGCTCACTTTAGATCCATGATAGCCAGAAGCCAGTGCAAGCTGTGAGCCAGGTTTGACATTTTGGCTCACATGCAATCTACTTTCCCTCAAGTTTTTCCAAACCTAAAATGGAAGATGGCATTAACAACAACAAATCCAGTGATAAGAAATTGTTACAAACAACTATTGTTAGCAGGAGAATTCTTCCTCCCCCTCGATAGTTCTCACAATCTCATTCTAAAAATAAGCCGACACCACAATGTCGCAGTGATATATAGCGATCTATCATAGTCATGCAGTGTAGATAAATGTTCTATATTGGTAATGGCCTTGATGATAAACATGTAGTGCTATGCAATTATCTCTAGTACGCAATGCAAAAGAACAGCATTTTTAAAATTTCTAATTGTAGAGGTTATTAATTCAGGAAATGGAACAGATTTACAACCGTCTCAGGTCTCCAAGCCTGTCACTTAGAATTATTGCCTCTTTTCATTCTGGACATATCATTACAATTCACGTTTAACATGAATCAATAGAGCACATCAGCAATAGCAAATCATATTTATACTGCGAGTTATAAATAAATACATACATACACATACATACATAATCTCTATATCGCTCCATTTCCTTATTTATTTATTTTTTTTAGGGGTGCACCGAATGTTTTTTTTGGTGCCGAAACCGATACCGAAAAAGAAAAATACACTAGGCCGAAAACCATAACCGATACCGAAACTTTTTTTTTTAAAAAAAATATTTTATACAGGAGATGGTCAGAGACTGGGGACATGGTACAGGAGATCAATGCAGCCTCACCAGTGCCCGTCAGATGCAGCCAGTTTGTGTGTCCCCAGTGCAGGCAGCCTGTGCCCCCAGTGCAGACAGCCTGTTCAGGGGAAGATAGAGGAGAGCTGCCACTGCCGCCTGGTTGATTAGAGCGCCGGGAACATAACAGCTTTCATTTCAATAGCTGTGTGTTCCCCGCCACGCGCCGTCACATACAGCCCCTCCCTCTTGTCCGGGCACTTTGATAGACAGCTCACCCATCCAATCCTGGGATGGGTGATCTGTGTATCACAGTTCCCTGGACAGGGGGGGGTCTGTACGTGACGGCTCGCGGCGGGGAACACACAGCTATTGAAATGAAAGGTGTGATGTTCCCGACGCTTTAATCAACCAGGCGGCAGCTCTCCTCTCTCTTCTGTGCTATAGGACACCCCCACACATACATACTTGTATATACACACACCTCAAATCTCCCAATGGAAAATGAGGGCTGGCTAGTATGGGCTGCTTCGGAGCAGGAGGGCGAGCACCGCCGGCAGGCCGGGTTGAGCCCTTCCCCCATCACTCGCCGCAGCCGGATCATAAGAGCGCAGAGGAATGTCATTGTAACAGCTCTTATTAGAATTGCAGAGTGTTCCCTGCACTCGCTGTCACACACAGCCCCACCTCCTAGCTCGGGTACTTTGATAGAGAAATCACCGGTCTATTGCCGGGACGTGTGACGTATATCAAAGTACCGGGGCACGAAGACGAAGCTGTTACAGCGATGTTCCTCAGCACTCTGGTGATCCAGCCGCCAATCCTCTTCCTCTCCCCCTGCACAGGTAGGCTGCATTGATCGCACAGGTTAAGCGCCATTGATAAGCACATGTAAATTACATTGTTGGGCACAGATGAGGCTGCACTGATAAAGTGGTTGTTAATATTTATTTTTGTAACTTAATTCTTCATAAAACATTTAACTGTCATTTCATGAGATAATTTATAAGTACACTTTCTGTCCTGGTGACCATACAGAAAGTTTGGTTGGAAGCCAAACAGTGAGGACACTGTGTGGAGAGTGAACAAATTTTGCTTTTTTGACTGCTGGTGATTGCTGGATTGCATTTTTAGGTTCTTTCTGGACCTTTTCCATTTTATCTTCTTAATACCCTTTTCTTCTTCCACTTTTTAAACAGTTTTTTTTTTTTTTTTTTTTTTTTTTAGGTTTTTTTTTTCCATTTTTTTTCCTTTCCTTCCTTCAGCTTACTAATTAAGGGGAGTGCCTAATTGCTCCCAGGTGTTTCAGGCCTATATAAGTTTGTGTAGAGCTCATCGTGAGCCTGCTCATCCTTGAGACTGGTTGAACTCTGGCCAAGTGGAACTTGTCTAAGTGGTGAGTTAAAACCAGGAGTTTATAACAGGAGGTTGTAACAGGGGTCATAGTACCTGTGCAGGGTAAGTACCTGAGTGTGGTCTGAGTAGTGTGTGTGGATTGTTAGTACCTGTGTATTGTCTTGTTGAGTATTCGTGTCAGGACGCTAGTTGTTAGGTAATTTGGACTGGGTATAAACTCTAATCCTCATTAAATTTATAGGTACGATGCCCGGCGGGTGTGGAGAAGCAACACGGTGTACATCTTGCGGCATGTATGCATTCCTTGATCATCTGATCGAGGGTGAATACTGCTGTGCAAAATGTAAGCACATTGTTTCCCTGGAAGCCCAGGTTCTGAATCTGGGGAAGCAACTGTCAGCACTGAGAAGTCCCTCCATACTAAAAGGGAGTCGGGAACGTACATGGCAGGTGCCGGCAGGGGCCAGCACAGAGATGGGTGGAGAAAAAGAGGTGAAGGCACTAGAAAATAGTAGATGGGTGACAGTCAGGAAGGGTAGAGGGGGAAGGGTCAGGGAGGCCGAAACAGGGCTGGAGCATCCCAATAAGTATGCTCCATTGAGTGACATTGGTGATACCAGTCAGGGACCAGCACTGCTGGAGCTGAGGGACTCTCCTAGCTGCCAGGGGAAGAACTCCTCCAGTGAGATTGGGGGAGGAGCAAAGGGAAAGGAAAGACAGATTCTGGTGATAGGGGACTCAATTCTTAGAAGGACAGAGAGGGCAATCTGTAACAAAGACCTGAAGCGCCGAACTGTATGTTGTCTACCGGGCGCTCGGGTTCGGCACATCACGGATCTGGTGGACAGATTACTGGGAGGGGCTGGGGAAGACCCGGCTGTCATGGTGCACGTTGGCACCAATGACAAAGTCAGAGGCAGATGGAGTGTCCTAATAAACGATTTTAGGGAATTGGGAGCTAAATTGAGGAAAAGGACCTCCAAGGTAGTATTCTCAGGAATACTACCGGTACATCGAGCCACACCAGAAAGGCAGAGGGAGATTAGGGAAGTAAACAAGTGGCTGAAGAGCTGGTGTAGAAAGGAGGGGTTTGGGTTCCTGGAGGACTGGGACGACTTCTCAGTCGATAACCGGTACTATAGAAGGGACGGACTGCACCTAAATGAGGAGGGTGCAGATCAGCTGGGAATAAGGATGGCCAAAAAGTTAGAGGGGTTTTTAAACTAGGCGATGGGGGGGAGGGGCCAGAGATAGGAATAGTCAGCGTGGAACATATTCCAGAGGGTAATATTAGGGGCATTAGTGGTAGGGTAACTAAAGCACATAAACCCAAGGTAAATATAGTAGCAAGTCCTAGTTGCAATCTCGGAACACCCAAGAGGGTAGTATGTGACTGGTCAAAATATAGTAATGCATTAAAGTGTTTGTTCACCAATGCCAGAAGTCTGCCAAGCAAAATAGGTGAGTTGGAAGCTCTGGTGCATCAGGAGAGCTATGATGTAATCGGTATTGCTGAAACTTGGCTGCAGTCCTCACATGACTGGGCTATAAATATTCCTGGCTTTGCACTCTTTCGGAAAGACAGAGTTAAAAGGAAAGGTGGAGGGGTCTGTCTGTATGTGAGAAGTGATCTCAAAGCGAGTGTGAAAGAGGACCTGGGGGATGGAGAGTGTGATGAGTCTGAAGCATTATGGGTGGAACTGCATACAGATGTGCGTAGTTCAAAGTTAATCATTGGAGTTTGTTATAGACCACCCAATGTTAATGAGGAGGTGGATACTCAGCTCCTTGCTCAAATAGAAAGGGCTGCAAGGGCTGGGACAGTGATAATAATGGGGGATTTTAACTACCCAGAAATTGACTGGAATAATGGCACTGCTGGGACAGTTAAAGGACAAAAATTTATAAACCTATTACAGGACAATTTTATGGTCCAGTTCATTGAGGCCCCAACCAGGAATGATGCTCTGCTGGATCTGGTAATCTCAAACCATGCAGAGCATATTACTAATGTTCAGATAAAGGAGCATCTGGGTAGCAGTGACCATAACATGATTTCATTTGATGTTAGCTGTAAGCAAAAATCACATACAGGAAAGATAAAAACACTTAATTTCAAGAGGGCAAATTTTCCAAGGATGAGGGCTGCTCTCCAGAACTTAGACTGGGAGAGAATATTGGCAACAATGGGCACAGAACAGAAATGGGGATTCTTCAAAAAGACTGTTTGTGAACTCACTGCAAAGTATATTCCCATGGGCAATAAATTTAAAAGGCTAAAAATAAAACCTATGTGGCTCACGGCCAAAGTTAAAAAAGCTATAAACTATAAGAAAAGAGCTTTTAAAAAATATAAAAATGAAGGATCACTAGTGTCATTTAAATGTTACAAAGAACATAACAGAATATGTAAAAAGGAAATCAAGGATGCAAAAATTCAAAACGAAAGACAGATTGCAAAAGATAGTAGGACAAACCCCAAAAAATTCTTCAAATATATTAATAGTAAAAAGGTCAAGTCTGAGCATGTAGGCCCTTTACAAAATAATCTAGAGTGGGTGACTGGGGACAAAGAGAAGGCTAATTTATTAAATACTTTCTTCAGCTCTGTGTATACAAAGGAGCATGGGGGAGCTCATGTCCACAATGGGGGTGGTAGTGACACAGCCCTAAATCCACAATGGCTCAAAAGTGATACGGTCCAGAAATATTTAGACAGAATAAAGGTGGATAAAGCACCTGGACCTGATGGCATCCACCCACGGATCCTAAAAGAATTGAGCTCTGTAATTTCAAAGCCATTGTATCTAATTTTTAGGGAATCATTAATGACAGGAATAGTACCACTGGATTGGCGCAGGGCGAACGTGGTGCCTATATTTAAAAAGGGAACAAAGTCTTTACCAAGTAACTATAGACCTGTTAGTTTAACTTCTATAGTTGGGAAGATACTGGAGAGATTATTAAAAGACCACATAGACGAGTTCTTGCAGGAAAAAAATATTTTAAGCAACAGACAGCATGGGTTCATGAAAGACAGAAGTTGTCAGACAAACCTCATTTCTTTTTATGAGGTGGTAAGTAAAACCTTGGACAGAGGCGTGGCTGTGGACGTGGTATACTTGGATTTTGCAAAAGCGTTCGATACAGTTCCCCACACACGGCTCATGTGTAAGGTAAGGTCTACAGGTTTGGAAATATCGGTTTGTAAATGGATAGAAAACTGGCTAAAAGACAGAATTCAGAGAGTCGTGGTTAATGATTCTTACTCTGAATGGGCTAAGGTTATCAGTGGTGTACCCCAAGGTTCAGTGCTGGGACCCTTACTTTTTAATATCTTTATAAATGATATTGGGTCTGGGATCAAAAGTAACATTTCTGTCTTTGCAGATGACACCAAGCTATGCAGTGGAATAACGTCCTTACAGGAGGTCTCCAATTTACAAGCTGACCTCAATGCTCTGTCAAATTGGGCGACTATGTGGCAGATGAGGTTTAATGTTGATAAATGTAAAGTTATGCACTTGGGGGCTAAGAATATGCATGCATCATACATGCTAGGGGGAGTACAACTGGGGGAATCCGTAGTGGAGAAGGATCTGGGGGTTTTGGTAGATCATAAACTCAATAATAGCATGCAATGCCAAGCTGCGGTTTCCAAAGCGAGCAAAGTCCTTTCTTGTATTAAGAGAGGTATGGACTCCAGAGAGAGAGATATAATTTTGCCCCTGTTCAAATCATTAGTAAGACCTCATCTGGAATATGCAGTTCAGTTTTGGGCACCAGTTCTCAAAAAGGATATTGGGGAACTGGAGAAAGTGCAGAGAAGGGCAACCAAACTGATAAGAGGCATGGAGGAGCTCAGCTATGAGGAAAGATTAGAGGAACTGAATTTATTCACCCTTGATAAGAGGAGATTAAGGGGGGATATGATCAACATGTATAAATATATAAGGGGTCCATATAGTGAACTTGGTGTTGAGTTATTCACTTTACGGTCAACAAAGAGGACAAGGGGGCACTCTTTACGTCTAGAGGAGAAGAGATTTCATCTCCAAATAAGGAAAGGTTTCTTCACAGTAAGAGCTGTGAAAATGTGGAATAGACTCCCTGCAGAGGTGGTTCTAGCCAGCTCAGTAGATTGCTTTAAGAAAGGCCTGGATACTTTCCTAAATGTACATAATATAACTGGGTACTGACATTTATAGGTAAAGTTGATCCAGGGAAAATCCGATTGCCTCTCGGGGGATCAGGAAGGAATTTTTTTCCCCTGCTTTAGCAAATTGGAGAATGCTCTGCTGGGGTTTTTTTTGCCTTCCTCTGGATCAACTGTGGGTATAGAATGGGGTATATGGGATTGTATGAGATATATATATATATATTTTTTTTTTTTTTTAATTTGTGGTTGAACTGGATGGACTTGTGTCTTTTTTCAACCTAACTATGTAACAGAGGAAGTACATGAATATCTGCCCCTGTGAGACCACAGAGAGGAATGAAAACCCTACAGTGGTCTGTACCTTTCCCCGCTATACAAAATTGTTGCATCAGGGAAAAGTAATGTATAAAATATTCATGCAAGCAGACGGCAACCACAGAAATGTAAAATATAAAGACTCCTAAGGCTCCATGTACACTAGCAGCTCCTAAACCTGAGTTTAAGAACTTTTGGCATTTTTTTGCCGAAGCTTCTAAACTCAACCCCATAAAAGCCTATGTGTCCATGTACACATAGGCTTTTGGGATCGTTTAGGAGCTGCTGCGGTTAGGGGGAGGTTCAACCTCCCCTAGCCTCCCTCTCCTGAACGCAGAATTTTGTACATGAAGCCTAAAGCTTACATTTTGCCTTCCCTGGTCCCTCCTTCACCCCTTAATATGCTAATGAAATTATTATTTTCATTACATACCTTTCATTACATCATTACTGGGTCTCTGTGCAATGTATGCAGATCATAGCTGGTGGGAGGTGTCAGAAGAGTGCTGTACATACCGTGTTTCCCTGAGAATAAGACCTACCCCGAAAATAAGACCTAGTTAAAGCCATTGTAATATCACATAATCCACTCTGTAAAAGGATTATATAATGTCCAGTTTGTGTCTTTATGGTGGGAAAATACCTTATTTACAGGGCTGCTGGGTGCTCATCTGACCCGTCTGAGCTCTCCTCCTGGCGGATGTCAGTGGCACCGCCCTCTGCAGTGCCCGGAGCAGGGCCGACGTCAGCGGGGACCTCGGCCCCTTCCTCTGCAGTGCTCGGAGTGGGGAAGAAAAGCTCCGGCGGGTCATGCGAGTGCCCAGCGGCGCTGTAAATAATGTATTTTCTACAACATACATGAAGAAACACACTGAACATTATAGAATCCATTTTCATAGCGAATTAAATGATTTTACAAGGAATTTAACTAGGGTTTCTTTTGGGGATTGCAGTGAAGCCGACTCCTGAGCTGACAATAAGCCCTAATGCATTTTTTGTAGCCAAAATTAATATAAGACCTGGTATTATTTTCAAGAAAACACAATAGCTACCAAACAGGAAGTTGTGGTAATACCCACATGTGATGCTGAGCCTCCATGAATGAAAGAACTGAAAGCCAATAAGAATTAGCTGATGCTGGACATCCTCCAATCAGGAATTGAGGCTGGTTCTATATGATTTGCTTCAGATACACACTGTGGGAAGCTCACAATATGCAGTGAAATCAAAGTAATTAAGAGTTAGCCTTAAAGGGGTTGTAAACCCTCATGGTTTTTCACCTTAATGCATTCTATGCATTCTATGCATTCTATGCATTAAGGTGAAAAAGCTTTTAGTGCTGCAGCCCCCCAGTCCCCCTGTTTTACTTACCAGGATGCTGTTCTCCGGGAACAAGCACACCATCTGTAGCTGCTGTCTCGTGTCCCGATTGGATAGATTGATAGCAGCGCAGCCATTGGTTCCTGCTGCTGTCAATCAAATCCAATGACGCTGCACCGGGGGGCGGGGCCGAGTCCTGCATGCTGTTTGAATAGACACAGATCCAGGACTAGGGAGCACGCCTGCACGGGTGTCCACCAAGGAAAACGCTTCTCCAATGTGAACACCCGATGCAGGGAGGAGCCACCAGTGCCGCTGGGGGGCCCCAGAAGAGGAAATTCGGGGCCACTCTGTGCAAAACAAACTGCACAGTGAAGGCAAGTATGACATGTTTGTTATTTTTTTTTTTAAAACGGTTTACAACCCCTTTAAAAGTACAAACTAAAAAAGGCAAAACTATTTTTTTTTTCTGTTTTGGACAGAGTGGAGATGGATTAGAACCCCTAGCAGTGCTCCTGTTAGGGAGATTCACCCTTTCTATTTTTATCATTATCATAGAAAGTGAAAGTAAAAGAAAATCCATTTTTGGGTTGTCCCCTGAAAGGTTAGAGGAAATCTTCCAATGGGGACACTAGTTATGGTAACCTGGGGGTCGCCAAGGGATTATCTTAATTTGCAGGTATGTCCTCAAACTTCCTGTTTTGTCGATAGGACAGGAAGTGAAGGGAAATCTCCGCAACAGGACACAGATGGCAAAAAAATAAACTGACAGGGATTATAACCTGCCATTGCTCTATCAAAAGAGAGAAGAAAAAAAAAGTTTTGCCTATAGTTCTTCTTAATTACAAGATGTGTGCTTCACTTATCAGTGTCCATCCATCCTTGTCCTGTTGCCATCCTTTTAGCCTTGCTCACTGTAGTATACTAATTATTCAGTATACTTGGCAAAGGTCAGAACTGCCTATACTAATTAGTCCTGATGTTTGGGTCAGAGTCACCTACCAAGTGCCCACTTGTGTACATTTGAACATAGCCCAAAACAATTATAGTTTCTGCCAAGGTCCCTATATACTCTTTATTCATTGCTGGCATTATTTCGACACCCAATGTCAGGAAAAAACAAAGCTACCGCCACTTTAACACAGAATTTGGGCACCACTCAGACCCATCCAAGAGCTCACAAGCAACTTTCAAAATCCAGGAACAAACCACTCCATTGACAACAAGGTTAGCTCCAAAAAGAAGCCTGGTCTAATTGGTTCACATACTTAGGCTTCTGGTGTTTATTCAATGGCTGAAATATGAGCAGGATAAATGCAGATGCGGAGAGGCTAAAACCTTAAAACGGTTACAGAGTTTAAAGCGCCATTAATTTCACAATAAATTTGCTATTCTGGAAGCTGGCCTTGCAAGTGCTCTCCCCAGGATGGAGGAAGAACATTTAATAGAACATAATGAAAACCTCATGTGTGCAGTTATGAATGAGGTGTTTAAGCCTGGTTGAGTGAATTTTAATTCCATATAAGGGGAAGGAGAATCAACGAGCAATGAGTTACCAGCCAAAGCAAAAATAGAGAACAGAATCAAAACCACGAAAAAAATCCAAATTTACCAGCACGTTCTTCTATAATAAATTTCATCTTAATTATCGTAACAAAAGTGCAGCGTGCGTTAAGCCATATTGCTGTGACTAGCCGTGGGTGTAATATGCACTTGGCATCTGTGAAGATCTCTTTATTGCAAGAATGATGGAACTTTAAAATCGAGCAAGACGATGTTTTGACATGTAGGCTATAAAATGTTTACTAGCAGGCATATGCTTTGAAAGCATAACAACGTATTCTACAGTCTGACTTACTAATTATTCTAAGACTTCAGAACTGTTAAAATTAATGTACACACAGGATGGTGTGCTGTTACTTCCTAAAACCTTGGCTGTTTATCTTGATTTGGTTTCTTTTAAACCTGTCGCTATGCTAAACACACTCATTTGGGACAACTGAAGAAGGCCAAGTACATGCATGTCTTTGAGCTTGTCCTCATCAAACCATGCCTACCCTAGTCTTCATCAAATAATTTCACTGGAATCTAGAAAGCTTCAGCAGTCATTTGCGGAGCTGTCCATGACGTAATGCAGCACCTGGGTAAACTATAGGTACGCGCACTGAATGATGCCAGGAAGTACCAGGGCTCCAAACAAATAACGCTACATGCCACAGTGTGCAGTAAAATCAGAGTAAGAAATTACATGGGAAGAGCCTGTAAAAACTGTACAAGACTGAAGTCCAGTCCAATCTGGAGTCCAGTTTTAAACTGAAGCTTTTGTTTGCATTATATGTAGACCTAAAATTATAAATCATTAAATACTTGCTTACCCACTCCTAGTTTCAAGGTTTTCACTTTTTTTTTATATTTAGCACTTTGATCCTGCCAGTGAAACCCTTTGGTTCAACTTCTGGTCCCAAGTGGTAACACCTAATGACTCCTTAAAGCAGAACCGTACTCTCTATATCAACATTAACTAATTTGTATTCTTTATGATGCGATCACTAGTAAATAAATAGGGATTTATTTTAGAGATTTACATGTTTTAAACTTTTTCGTTTTTACATTTCCCTTTCATCCGGTGGAGGGGAGGAGGGGCTTTCTCAGCTAAGCTTGTTTGCTTGCCTGAGCTAAGGGCAGATGGATTCCAGGAAATAAATGCTACATGAATCGGGGGGGGGGGGTGTTTCAAAGCATTCCTTTACAAATTAAAGCATGGAGATTTCCTTTGAATATCAAAAATGAATTAAACAGCGTTTACATTTTGTGGTGCTCAGATACTGTTTAGTTCCGCTTTAACCACTTTACACACACACCACACACACACACACACACACCCTCCATGCAACGCTGTATGCAAGTGAGCTTTCTTTTGGTGGTATTTGATCACAACTGGGTTTTGAAAAAAAATAAAATATTTTTTACTTTCTGCTTTAAAACATATCTAATAATTCTAAAAAAAATAAATAGCATTTCTTTATAAAATTAGGCCAATATGTATTCTGCTACTTATTTTTGATAAAAGAAAATCTTTTGAGTATATATATATATATATACACACTCAAGTATAGGCCGACCCGAATATAAGCAGAGGCACCTAATTTTACCACAAACAACTGGGAAAACGTATTGACTCGAGTATAAGCCTAGGGTGAGAAATGCGCAGCTACTGTAAGTGGAAAAGAGGGTCAACGATGCCCATTTGCAGCTTCACTGTGCCCATGCAGATGGACACAGTTGACCGATTTGGGGCCCTGTATCTCGGGGTCACTTAGTGCTAGGAACCCCATCTTTGGATATGTTGTAGTGCCAATTCCACTGGGTTGGAATACAACATTTGGGGTTCCTAGCACCAACTGTCCCCGAGATATGGGGCCCCAAATTCGGGTCAGAAAATCCCTAGCACTTTTCTGCCGCAGAGAATGACATTTTCCGAACCAAATTTGGGGCCCTGTATCTCAGGGCCACTTAGTGCTAGGAACCCCATCTTTGGATATGTTGTAGTGCTAGGTCCACTGGGTTTGAATGCCAAATTTGGGGTTCCTAGCTCCAAATGTCCCCGAGATATGGGCCCCCAAATTCGGGTCAGAAAATGTCAAGCACTTTTCTGCAGCAGAGAATGACATTTTCCGAACCAAATTTGGGGCCCCGTATCTCGGGGCCACTTAGTGCTAGGAACCCCATATTTGGATATGTTGTAGTGCTAGGTCCACTGGGTTAGCACACCAAATTAGAGATACGGGGCCCCAAAGTCGGGTCGGAATTTTTTTTTTTGCTGCAGAAAAGTGCTTGACTCGAGTATAAGCCGAGGGGGGCACTTTCAGCACAAAAAATGTGCTGAAAAACTCGGCTTATACTCGAGTATGTACGGTATATATATTTATTATTTATATTATCTGATTTTTTTAATTCCCAGGGGTAAATTCCAAAATCTCTCTTTCCAAGAAGCATGGGGGCTGGTACAGTATCGAACAGGGGATGGGGACTTCCTATTACTAACCGTAGCTTTGGAATAGAATGTCCGACAAGCTCATATAGATGTAATTTAATGGACAGAAGCCATATATTGGATGTATAAAGCAGCCGCGAGTCATGTGACCGGCCTGAAGATCACCCTAAATAGGTATTTACAATGCTTGTTATTATAAAAGACAGAGTGTGCTATGCCAGGCTCTAATAGAGTGATTTGCACATGTGGGTTAACAAACCCTATTTATTTTCGACGTCATTTTATACATGGATCAATTTGTATCAAAACAATTAATGGTACATAAATGTTGGAATTGCTACAATTAAAGTAAACCAATGCTTCCTGTACAAGAGAAACAGACTAACATTTGATACAGACATAGATATCCCACAAAATGACCTCCAAGGAATAGACCGAACATGTAAATGCCAATTACAACGACATTTAACAGGAAGAAAAAAAAATGACAGCCATGAAATGAGGATGGGAAAACGACACAGAAAACCAGTTGAAAGAGGGAATGCACCTTTAATAGGTTTTTAAATCTTATTAACGAGAGAGGCTTTGCAAGGTGATTATAAAGAGATTCAGTGAGAGCTGGATTCCAGGAACGATCAGAAGGGCGAAAAGGCCAAGGCTGTTCTCAGAGTGCTTTTATTTACCAAGCCAAGAGAATCCTATTCCCCGCAAGCTGCAGCCAAACTACATTTCTCTTATATCACCAGCCATTTGTTTGCGAATAAAAGGACACATTGCCTTTGTCTGCGTGCCAAATCAACACTGTCCAGGGTGTTAATGTTCTCAATGACAGTATCCAATTTCTGACAAACAAGTACCCCTTAAATTACCTACACAAGTTCCAGATTAAAGACCAAAAATATCATAAAGACAGGCAAAGACATAGAACAGCTAAAGTAAGTTTGCATATTTCATAGCTGGCCAACCCCTGTGGAAGAGGAGAATCACTGTAGCAGCCATCACTACTACAGTGATCCTCACCAGCTTCCAGGTTTAGGTTCCAAGTGGCTGTCCTGCTGCTCAGTAATCACAGGAAGTTGCTCACTCGGCACACACGCCATTCAGTGAACACGTTGCATTTTCTCAAGAATGCAAGGCATTCTCTGACTGGACAAAGTTAAATTGAGAGGTAGTGATGCCACAATCTCCCTCTCATCCAATCACCAATCAATCCATCACCAGTCCTGTGCAGGCAACTTCCTGTGGTTACTGTGCAGCAGGGAAGCCGGTAAGTGCAGGATCCGGAGGACAGCAAGGATCACCCTAGTAGCAGTGGCTACAACAGCGATTGTCCTCTTCCACAGGAATTGGCTAAGTATAGAATATGTAAAACGTACATTGGTCCGAGCTGGAACATTGTAACAATGCCAAAAAATTAAAAATGCCTGGAATTCAGCTTTAAATGCTCCTGTTTTTTCCCTTGATGCATGTTAAGCAACCTGGTAAATATTACCCAGGACATAATTTAATTGATATGTGGGCACAAACGCACAGTCCTACCACCCCTGGATCAAGGTTGCACAGTGCTGTTTCCCTGAACTTTTGGGTAAGGGAGTGCGTTCGCTGAAAGCTTTCCAACACAGTGCTATAGGGACTGCCGGGCTCCAGCTGCTGTCAATCACTTGCTTGAGGGAGGGTGTAGGGGAGTGTCTAGCTGCAGGGGCTATCCGATTCTGTGGATTAAGGAGACTCCTTTGTAGTGTCCAGCCAGAAGTGAGCATGCAAAGGTTTATTCGTGGGCCCCTGTAAGAGAATGGAGCCACTCAAAACATGAAGTAGGTTAGGAGGCCAGTGGAGAGAAGAAATTGAAAGCAACTTAACTCTTACAACAAAAAGCAGACACACAGTGTCGAGGTTTACAGCACTATACAATTTATTTTATAAGGGGTTTAACCACTTCCCACCCAGCCTATAGTGAATTGAAAATGGATTGGGGCTCTCGTCAATCCGGGTAGACATCATATGACCTCCTCCTGGATCGGGCCACGCTGCAGTGCGATCTGTCACCAGCAGTGTCCACCAGACACAGCTGAAGACTGACCAATATACCGGTCCATCGCCGGTACCATGTGACCACTGTAACCAATCACAGCAGGTCACATGAGAGTTGTAAACAATAGATGGCTTCCTTTGAAGCCATCCATTGTGTATAACTGTGTTGCTAGCTGTGATTGGTCACAGTGATCACATGGCAGACTGGGCCAACCACTGGGCCAAATAAAAAAATAAAATAAAAATAAAACATTCAATTTTTTTTTTCACACTGTCTCTAGTCAGTATCCCTGATCACCGCCACGCCAGTTATATGAAGATGCTGTACTGCACCGGTGACAGTATGTAAAAAATAAAATGTTAAGAAAAAAAATGTTAAATAATTTTCACCAAAGAAATGTTGAATACATTTAGCCTAATAATATAAAGAAAATGTATTCATTTGCAAAATCTTATAACAGAAACTAAGAAAAAAAAATTTTTTTTTTTAATTTTCCAACTTTTTTCGCAAAAAAAAAAAAGGATTTATTTAGCAAAAAAAAAAAAAAATGAAAAACCCAATGGTGATTAAACATCACCAAAAGAAAGTTCTAGTTGTGTGAACAAAAGCATAACAATTTAGTTTGGGTTCAGTGTTGCATGACCGCGCAATTGCCATTCAAAGTGCGACAGCGCTGAAAGCTGAAAATTGGCCTGGGCAGGAAGGGGCTAAAATTGCCCGTTATTGAAGTGGTTAATAACACAATAAATCATGAGAAACTCAGCATTTATCATCTCTAAACTTTTTCTTGCCCAGTGAATTGCAAATACTGAAGACATCAAAATAAAAAATGTGAAAAAAAGGGTGAACCAAATATCTGCGCTAATTACGATGAAATAAAGTGATAGCGGCCAACACAGTTTGTTGATGAGCAAACTAGTAAAACATAAAATCCAAAGTGTAGCGCTTGAAGTGTGTGATGTAGAAAAAATGGAGAATTATCCAAAAATGTGATAGTCCATCTCAAATGTGATCGATCAAACAAAGTAACGGCATAATTAATAATATGAAGCAAAGTGTTCCACCCAAGTTCAGTGCAAAAACAAGAAAAATGGTGAACAATCCAAAACTTGTGATCTTGATCTGCTTACCAGAACCAAGTTGTAAATGAGCGATGTTATCATATGTTAATATAGATAAATGAAGACCAGATCCAAAATCCTTCAATAGGTTGTTAATAGCAGGATTCACAAGACCAGATGGATGAAGATATGCTAAAGGAATCTCTCCTCATGTGTTCTAGTCTGATCACATGAGGAGAGATTCCTTTAGCATATCTTCATCCATCTGGTCTTGTGAATCCTGCTCCGGCAACATATGATAACATCGCTCATTTACAACTTGGTTCTGGTAAGCAGATGAAGATCACAAGTTTTCTACATCACACACTTCAAGCGCTACACTTTGGATTTTATATCAAAATAAAAAAGCAGATTACATTTGGAGCAAATCTGAGCAGCTCACAGAAGCAAGATTAAAAAAAAAATGCAAGGCATATGTACAACTTTACATCAAGCTCTGGGCAGCCCTCAAAGAAAAAAACAAAAAACAAACAGTGATTCAATTGTGTGCCAAAATGGATAAAAAAAAATCTGGGAAGCCATGCCCTGTTTGCACAGTAATGTTGCCATTGTTGATGGGAAATTTGATTTGTAAAGCTCGTCTGGTTGGGCTTCTCTCCTATGGGTGGGTCAAAGAAGTGCAATTAGTTATGCACTCCTGTGACCCATTTTCAGCAGAGAGCAGTGGGAAGTCCGCTCTCTGCTGAGGTCACTAGAATCAGTCCAGGTACCGCGTCAACACGACAATGAAGTCTGGATCCGCCAGGTGCCTGGACTGATGCCCGTCTCAGCCGCTCAGTGAGCCGCAGAGAGACTGAGACAGCCGCTCCACCCCCTCTACAGCTCAGCTCTCTAGTGAGCGTGGAAGAGCAGAGAAGAGAGCTGCTAACTGACATGCAGCAGCTCTCCTCTCGGGGATCTGTGAGAACCGAGCCATCAGCGATGTTCGATGGCTCGGTTCTCAGTGTAGAGACGCGGGTGGATAGATGCAGCATTGAAAAAATAAAATAAGGTGATTTTGCGCTAAAGTGCATAAAATAATGTATGTGAACCAGTCTAAGGTCCAATCTAAATGATGTGTAATCACTAAAAGAACTCAAAAACGTGATAAAATCCACATAAAATCAAGAAATAAGGTAAAGTGCATGTGACAGTAATACCCACTTACAAATATAAATATATATATATATAAATATATAATTGATATGTGCATCAAGTGCTAATAATCAAAATAGTGAATATAGATAATACCATACAAAATATCAAAAATAGTGCCAATAATAAATTACTAAAACCTTATATCATAACAACCACAGTACAATATAGATGAGATAAATATATCTAAAAATGGATTAATAATTAAAAATATTAAGTAAATAATTATATGAAAAACGAGTCCATCAAAGGATAAAGTGACTAAAGAAACAGAATGGTGGTGCCCCCTTTCTTAGGGTAACACTAACACAGTCTCTGAAATCCTAATTCAGATTATCTTCAAAAAGTGGGGGATGTGGGTGGTGAGGACCTAATCCTGAATGGTGCTCGCTAGCCTCTCACCTCTCAGATGATCAAAATACGCATCAAAGCCAGTGTGGATGATCAGCTGTAATTCCAGATCCCTCCTTAGGTGTCTCCCAATCAAATACTCTGATCCGTTCCAAACATGGGGGGAGGTGGTTTCACTTCCTCAAAGTAATGGATACAAGGATAAGCCGTCCCTTCATGGATGTGTAGTAGTAACTACCGTCCCTGCAGCCGTAGCTCACTCCCAAAACTCAATGTGGGTGCGGGCAGAGATGAGGGGGAAACAAGAAGGGGACCCAATCGTGAAGTATGCCAAAACAATAACAAAACCTTTTATTAAAAAATGCGCTTACATTCAAATCAGTAAAAACAGCCAGAGAGAAACAATGGTGTCCGTCTGACAGCACTTCCGGTATCCTCCGTCCAGCCAATCCCTACGCGTTGCGTCACGTGACCTCGTGACTTCATCAGGGGATGCTGATTGGCTATGTGGACTTGTCTTTTATATGCTTAAACCGGAAGTTAAGTGGCGGCCATTTTGCCAAGGACCGTCAAAAGTAAACAAAGCGCGGCCATTACTTTGTGGTCTTATAGCGCTCTGGGTAACAGACATTTTTAGTGTTTGTACAGAAGAATAGTGATGTATTAACCTAGATTGCGTCTACTGAATATCCATGGGTCAGATTGACCTTGGTGCTTTATCCGGAGATAAATGAATGGATTTGGGTAGTAGAATATGCCCAGTCCCGCCCTAGCCATTCATAAGTGGCTTGGAAGGTGATAATACCCATCGAGGTATCACATACGGACAATTGGCTGGTTGTCATAGTGATGTGCCCCTCTCATCTAAAACCGACCATTTAAGATTACCACAATCTGTATATAATTAATATAAGTGGTATTATAGATCCATCATGATATCTAAAAAATGAATATATATATATCTCAAGAATCTGTATATAATAAAATTACGGACAGATAGAGGAAAACACTGGGACAACGTTATAACGTCGTTCCTATTAATGGCAATATACATAAAAAATACATAAAATATCTAGCAAGGCAATTCTTCAAAGTAAATAAAATAAAAGCATGAACTATAAGATGACTCTGGAATAAACTAATTTCCGTTCATCTTTAAAAGTGTGGACTAATGCATTTATATTGTAGACTGTTCAGTGATTTATAGTGGATTAAAAAATACTGTCTAATTATTAAAAATATTGTTAAAATATTGTTAAAATATTAGGGTAAAATATGAGGTCATGTGTGTAATGGACACAAATGAAGAATATGTTACAGGTCTTGACAGACAATGCGGCATGGATTTATAGGGGGAATGGGTTTATATTAAAATCACATATATATCACCCCTTTTTCCCTCATCTGGGACTGGTTACCGGAAATGCCATGTCGGATTGTATCATTATAAAACCATATAAGCAGACAGTACAATAACATATACCCATGGATAGTGGTTATATGTAAAAATGAATATGTCATGATATTAAAATTTAAAAATTAAACAATTAAAATAGTATCTGCAAAAGAGGGATATAGTCTGAATGTATGTAAATATATATTGAAAGATGACTTCAAAATCTTGTAAAATTTCTGATTAAAAATTACTTAAAAAACAATTAAGATCAAATTCTACGTTCAACCCTTCGGGCACTAATGTCCGCATAGAATAGATCCACATTGATTCTTTCTGGCTAATTGTCCTTACTTTGTGACTACCCCGCCAGGATGCATTATATCGTTCTATCCCCCAAAAACGTAACTGGTTGGGGTCTTTGTTATGTACCAAAGCAAAGTGTCGTGAGACATTGTGTTTAGGACAGCCTTTAATAATCTTCTGGATGTGTTCTTTAATGCGTACTTTCAACTCCCTTTTCGTTCTCCCTATGTATTGGAGATTGCAGCTGCATTGCAGACAGTAAACGACTCCCTCAGTGCGACAGCTAATAAAATCTTTAATAATAAAATTTTCCCCAGTAGTCGTAGCTGTAAAATCGGATCTTTTGCCCTGAAATTTTTTGGCCTTACGGCAGGCATAGCAATTTCTACACGGATAAAAACCCTTTCCAGAGAAAAAAGAGAAACCTTTTTTGGGGGGTGGTTCCACTACATTCTTGACTACCAAGTCTCTCACTGTGGGTGCCCGTTTATAAATGATTTTTGGTTTCTCTGGAAGGATAGTTTTGAGGTCTTTGTCGTTCTTCAGTATATGCCAATGTAAGAGGTACATTGATGACTTAATCATAATTTGGAATGGTAGTAAATTATCATTGGAAGAATTTTTAAATAATTTAAACATAAATAATAAAAATATTAAATTAGTGTGGAATATCCACCCAACTTCCATTGATTTTTTGGATCTTAATATTTCCATAGTTTCCAATCAGATCATCACAAAAACCCATTTCAAAAATGTGGATACGAATAGTTATATTTCATTACATAGTTGCCATTTCAAACCTTGGCTTTTTAATATTCCGAAAGGACAGTTGGTACGCATCCGACGGAATTGCACCAGAGACGAAGATTTTAAAATCCAAGCTAATTTAATTGGTGCTAGGTTCCAAGAAAAAGGCTATGAAGAATCCTGGATTAAAAAACAAATTATCCAAGTAGAAAATATGGACAGATCAAGTATGCTTAAGGACAAACCCAAAAACAAGTCTATTACTTTTAGTGAAGCCCCATGTTTGATATTGGATTATAATGCACAACACAAAGACGTTGCTAAAATCATCCAGAAACATTGGCATATACTGAAGAACGACAAAGACCTCAAAATTTTATTATTAAAGATTTTATTAGCTGTCGCACTGAGGGAGTCGTTTACTGTCTGCAATGCAGCTGCAATCTCCAATACATAGGGAGAACGAAAAGGGAGTTGAAAGTACGCATTAAAAAACACATCCAGAAGATTATTAAAGGCTGTCCTAAACACAATGTCTCACGACACTTTGCTTTGGTACATAACAAAGACCCCAACCAGTTACGTTTTTGGGGGATAGAACGATATAATGCATCCTGGCGGGGTAGTCAAAGTAAGGACAATTAGCCAGAAAGAATGATTGTGGATCTATTCTATGCGGACATTAGTGCCCGAAGGGTTGAACGTAGAATTTGATCTTAATTGTTTTTTAAGTAATTTTTAATCAGAA
This sequence comes from Lithobates sylvaticus, assembly GCA_028564925.1. Lineage (NCBI taxonomy): Eukaryota > Metazoa > Chordata > Amphibia > Anura > Ranidae > Lithobates > Lithobates sylvaticus. Next base: position 207,845,516 of record CM053029.1, on the reverse strand, counting down.
ATTTTACAAGATTTTGAAGTCATCTTTCAATATATATTTACATACATTCAGACTATATCCCTCTTTTGCAGATACTATTTTAATTGTTTAATTTTTAAATTTTAATATCATGACATATTCATTTTTACATATAACCACTATCCATGGGTATATGTTATTGTACTGTCTGCTTATATGGTTTTATAATGATACAATCCGACATGGCATTTCCGGTAACCAGTCCCAGATGAGGGAAAAAGGGGTGATATATATGTGATTTTAATATAAACCCATTCCCCCTATAAATCCATGCCGCATTGTCTGTCAAGACCTGTAACATATTCTTCATTTGTGTCCATTACACACATGACCTCATATTTTACCCTAATATTTTAACAATATTTTAACAATATTTTTAATAATTAGACAGTATTTTTTAATCAACTATAAATCACTGAACAGTCTACAATATAAATGCATTAGTCCACACTTTTAAAGATGAACGGAAATTAGTTTATTCCAGAGTCATCTTATAGTTCATGCTTTTATTTTATTTACTTTGAAGAATTGCCTTGCTAGATATTTTATGTATTTTTTTATGTATATTGCCATTAATAGGAACGACGTTATAACGTTGTCCCAGTGTTTTCCTCTATCTGTCCGTAATTTTATTATATACAGATTCTTGAGATATATATATATTCATTTTTTAGATATCATGATGGATCTATAATACCACTTATATTAATTATATACAGATTGTGGTAATCTTAAATGGTCGGTTTTAGATGAGAGGGGCACATCACTATGACAACCAGCCAATTGTCCGTATGTGATACCTCGATGGGTATTATCACCTTCCAAGCCACTTATGAATGGCTAGGGCGGGACTGGTCATATTCTACTACCCAAATCCATTCATTTATCTCCGGATAAAGCACCAAGGTCAATCTGACCCATGGATATTCAGTAGACGCAATCTAGGTTAATACATCACTATTCTTCTGTACAAACACTAAAAATGTCTGTTACCCAGAGCGCTATAAGACCACAAAGTAATGGCCGCGCTTTGTTTACTTTTGACGGTCCTTGGCAAAATGGCCGCCACTTAACTTCCGGTTTAAGCATATAAAAGACAAGTCCACATAGCCAATCAGCATCCCCTGATGAAGTCACGAGGTCACGTGACGCAACGCGTAGGGATTGGCTGGACGGAGGATACCGGAAGTGCTGTCAGACGGACACCATTGTTTCTCTCTGGCTGTTTTTACTGATTTGAATGTAAGCGCATTTTTTAATAAAAGGTTTTGTTATTGTTTTGGCATACTTCACGATTGGGTCCCCTTCTTGTTTCCCCCTCATCTCTGCCCGCACCCACATTGAGTTTTGGGAGTGAGCTACGGCTGCAGGGACGGTAGTTACTACTACACATCCATGAAGGGACGGCTTATCCTTGTATCCATTACTTTGAGGAAGTGAAACCACCTCCCCCCATGTTTGGAACGGATCAGAGTATTTGATTGGGAGACACCTAAGGAGGGATCTGGAATTACAGCTGATCATCCACACTGGCTTTGATGCGTATTTTGATCATCTGAGAGGTGAGAGGCTAGCGAGCACCATTCAGGATTAGGTCCTCACCACCCACATCCCCCACTTTTTGAAGATAATCTGAATTAGGATTTCAGAGACTGTGTTAGTGTTACCCTAAGAAAGGGGGCACCACCATTCTGTTTCTTTAGTCACTTTATCCTTTGATGGACTCGTTTTTCATATAATTATTTACTTAATATTTTTAATTATTAATCCATTTTTAGATATATTTATCTCATCTATATTGTACTGTGGTTGTTATGATATAAGGTTTTAGTAATTTATTATTGGCACTATTTTTGATATTTTGTATGGTATTATCTATATTCACTATTTTGATTATTAGCACTTGATGCACATATCAATTATATATTTATATTTATATTTGTAAGTGGGTATTACTGTCACATGCACTTTACCTTATTTCTTGATTTTATGTGGATTTTATCACGTTTTTGAGTTCTTTTAGTGATTACACATCATTTAGATTGGACCTTAGACTGGTTCACATACATTATTTTATGCACTTTAGCGCAAAATCACCTTATTTTATTTTTTATTTCTTGTACGGGTTTGTGTTTACTCTTAGATTTTGCAGCTTTTGTTTAGGAATTTTTCTACATTCAGCATTAATGTTCACATTTATTTATAATTAATTTTTCATTCACTCATTCATCAATATAGTTTCTAGTTCATTAAAATAGCGCAAAGGACACCCACACTCATAGATGCAGCATTGGTCCCATGCAGTACACAAGTTCATCTATCGATTAACAGCCTATTGACAATCCTCTTTATTAGTGCCCCCAGTGCTGATCAGTGTATTCTGACAGCAGGGAAGTCTCCCCACTGTCAGTAAAATAGCTTAGTGGGAGGAATGTGTGGATGGGGAAAGCAAGAAATTTTCTTTCATTCAATCTTCTGGTTGATTGAAAAAAATAAATTAAAAAAAACCTGTGTATGGCCAGCCCAGGACACAGTTTGTGTATCAAGTATACATTATACTCATATATTCTGCAGTGTTACTTTATGGAGACTCTCTAGACACTCTAGAAGTTCCCAATTTCTTGGTTGTCACTACAGAAATGGCATGTGTAGTAACATGAAAGATTTCCCAAAACCTGCACTACCAAGGCTTTACCAGGACTGGAAACCACAAGTACAAATTTAACTTGCATTGTGACCTTTTAAAATTTAGTATGAGAACATGGCTAGTTCATTTACACCAATGAGCCACACTGATCCTGGTTGCATCACATGGTTTACCTCTTTCACAGAACTTTACTGAAAGTGACAATTTTTTACGGTTGTGGTGCAACATCAAAGCAATGCTGCAGTGTGAATTGCCAGCATAAGAAACAAGGCATTATGGGGTTTATTTACTAAAGGCAAATCCACTTTGCACTGCAAACTTTAGATCTGAAGGAGACATGCAAGGAAAAAAAAAAACAGCATTTTTGCTTGTACATGATTGGATAATAGAAATCAGCAGAGCTTCCCTCATTTCAGATCTTCCCCTCAGATCTAAAGCGATATGTCACGTCTATGTGTAGGAACTGCACTGTAAATAGATGCCCATGTAGTCCCAACGCACCTGGTGTGAGTGAGCCCTTAGAACAACGTCTCTATGCAGACTGGAAAAGACAGCAGTATGGGAGGTGTCTCCTGTCTACAAATGGACTGGAGATGGGACTTCTTAAGGCCCCTTTTACACTTCCACAACCTGAAAGTCACGGGAATTGAAGCAATGCCTGTGTAATCTTGAGGTCTATGGACCTCAAGTTGCATCAAAGTCGGACCAAATATCCCTGCCACATATTTCAAAATTCTCAAACTAATAATACAAAAATTTATATGGAACAATAAAGGGAATCGTGTCTCGTATAAAGTCCTGAGTAGACCAAAGGAGAGAGGGGGACTATTTCTCCCAGATTTCGAAAAATACCATGAGGCAGCGTCACTGCGGAGAGTCTTGGACTGGGTCCACGGCTCTCCATATAAAAAATGGGTAACACTTGAATTAGAACTGAGTAATTCTGCCCTAAACCAGATTATCTGGATTCCACCCCAATATAGAGGTCTCCCTAGGGATATGGCCCCAACTACTGTAGAGACACTTAGAATATTGGATAAATTATATAAAAATAGATCTATGGAATACAATAGCCCTCTATTACCTCTTACAGGTAATAATTACTTCCCTCCAGGCAAGGAAAATAAACTATACCTAAAATGGACATCATCGGACCATTTGAGGTTGAAAGATGTTCTGAGGGGGAACGTTCTTTGTACCCTACCTGAACTACAGGAAAAATATGGTAAAATGCCCTGGGACGCATGGAGATATAGGCAGCTCCAACATTTCGTAGGCTCTCTCCCAAAGCCGCTTCGCTCAGATAGGAGATTGGATAGATGGGAAAGGCTAGTTGACAAAGTGGGGAATAATAGACAGGGGCTCTCTAAAATATATAGTCTACTGATAACCCCCCCAGAACTGGACTCCCTGTGTCTAGTGGAGAATTGGGAAAGGGAATTAAATTATCCGCTGCCTGAAAATATGAGAAGTAAAGTCTTTGACTACACCCACTCAACTTCAGTGGACACAGGGATAAAAGAAATGAATTATAAACTATTAACCAAGTGGTACTATGTCCCAATTAAATTACATAAAATTAATCCCAATCAATCACCTTTATGTTGGAGGGAGTGTGGAGAGACAGGTACCCATGCACATATATGGTGGCAGTGTCCTTTAATCCAAGTATATTGGAGGGAAGTGGTGGACTGGATAAAGAAGATTAGCGGGTCTGTAATGGAACTTGACCCTTGGCAATGCCTGTTCCACGTAACAGGGATACCAAGGAAGAAATATAGAAAAGCTATTACACCATTACTGCTGAATGCAGCAAAGAAATTAATTCCGAAACAATGGAAGATGAAAAACACTCCGACAATAAAGGATTGGTTTAGGGAGATAGATAAAATTAGATGTATGGAAGAAGTAATACACCTGCAAAACAACGCAGAAACAAAATATCTTGACACTTGGAAGTGTTGGCTGGAATTTAGACTATCTCAGGCTTATATGAGTTATGTGGAGAGTAATTAGATGCCTTTATTGTCATCCATTTCCCGATCCTCCCCTATCCTTACCTCTTCTCTCCCCCCCCCCCTTTCTGCTACCTCTCCTCTTCTCTCTCACTTACATCAAAAATGAGCACCTAGGGAGATAACAAAAATAAAATAAAGCGGTTATTTTACTCACTTAGTCACCACCAGGAGAGGGGAGAGAACCTTTTTTCTCTTCTCTTTCTTTTCCCCCTCTTATTTTCTTCACTTGCCTAACAAGGATCACTTAGGGAATCACCAAAATAGATGTAGGGGTCTATTGTCATATAGGATCACAAGTGGGAGGTGGGCAGCGCCCCCTTCCTCACTCTTTTTACTAAATGGAAAAAAGGCAGAAAAGGGGGAAGGAAAAGGGTTTTCCCTTTTTTTTTTTTTCCTTTTTTTATTTTTTTTTTTTTTTTTTTACTTCACGTTTTTCGGCTATGACTAGTATAAGAAGGAGTCACTTAGGGACTTAAGTTGATGAAGGAGGTTTTTGAATCACACACCAACACATGCATTCCTTTTTTTTTTTTTTTTTTTTAAAAGAAGGGAAAGGAAAGGAAGGGTGAAAGAGTCTTTTTTTTTTTTCTTCTTTCTCTTTTTCTTTTTCATTTCCTCTTCCTTCTTCTGTCCCTCCTCCCCTATTTTTTTTTTTTTTTTTATTTTTTTCTCTGGAAGAGGACGTTATTATTTTTTTATATAAGATGTAATATAAATATATAAACACAATAGGGAGTGGTTAGCTATTTAGGGAAGGGGGGGTGGGGAGAGGAGAGGAGGGGGGGAGGAAGAGAAAGGGGAATATTAAATAAAATATCGCTCGAATTAAGCCAGAGGGAGTAACGAATTATATCAGGAAGATGGGGAACTATTATTGGTTTCTTTGAAAAACATTGATTGATCCATGTGTTTTGTTGATTGTGTTTTCTATTAATTTTTTTTTTTTTTTTTTTTTCATTTTATTTTTTTTTTATTTTTCGTGCCTATTTATTTGATGTAATTATTTATGTACAAGTATTGTATAAGTGTTTGTTTATAGATATGTATGTATGTGCGTATGTATATGTATATATGTATATATGTGTGTATATGTATGTATATGTGATTTTGTAATAATGTGAAATGTTCTTTGTATTTGTGAAAAATTCATTAATAAAAATAATTAAAAGCAAAGTCGGACCAAAGTAGTGCAGGGACTACTTTGAAGACGCACAGATATGAACGGTACTCATTGGAAATCCTGGGGTACGACTTGTCTTGCAACATTGCAGTCCCAAATCGCAGGACAAGTCGCACAAGTGCGAAAGGGGCCTTATACTTTATAACTCAAAAAACTTTCAACTATCTGTTCTGTAGGGCAAATAATTTAAAACAATTCAACTTCAGGATCAAACCACATGTGGACAGCTTGAAACATTTATTTCTGGCATTTTAGGACATAAAAATAAAACTGATAAAAGTTTTGGGGACAAAAAGCATGCTCATTAATGTCACTGGGCAACACCACTAAGCTGAGAAAACGTTGGAAGTTCTGCTGCGCCAGTTAATCTTCTTATTCTTCTAGCAGTCAGCAGCACATTAAACAATTTTCTGTGTAACACAGCGCCAGCTGGCCAAGCAACAACTACAAAGGGGAAAACTGCGAGAGAAGTTTTGTTGACATCTTTGCTCTGGAAAGAAAGGCTCTGTTTCACAGTCCAGCAAGTATTCTGTCAGGAAAGAAACTTTACTGCTCCACACTTATGTCGTTGCTACTCAATGCACAAAATGAAGAGAACATTAAAAACCCTGCCACGTGTGATAAACAGGGTATTTCATGCCAACACTTAGGCCATACACGGTTTGAATCAACTTGGTACATTAAATCTGCCCATTAAAGGTTTGAATCTCGGCCGGTTCCTGCTGAACCAGCCGAGATTCAAACCATTAATGGGCAGGCTGAATGTACCAAGTTGATCTATCAACCTCGTTACAAATAGCCTACTGGATTCTCTGGCGATTATCGCCATCGACCACAAGCAATAATCACTATCTTCTACCAGGCACATCAAGGCGCAAGATCCTTCTTACCTGTGAGTGCGCCAAACTGGAGTCCCCAACAAGCTTTCCCTCACCACCACCTCACAGCAGTGCTCTGGGCTTTAGTGCTCTATTGCCAGGCTAATACAGGGTCCCTTCTCAGCTCTCCTGGCCCCTCCCTTCTGTTAAGTGCTCCCACAGCAAGCAGCTTGTTATGGGGGCACCCGAGCAGAGTCACAGCTCCCTGTGTCCATTCAGACATGGAGCTGCGGCTGGCCCCGACCCCTCTCTCTCCCGATTGGCTGACTGACTTATTGACAGCAGCAGGAGCCAATGGCACCGCTGCTGTGTCTCAGCCAATCAGGAGGGTGAGTCCTGGACAGCCGAGACACTTGTAGACATCGCTGGACAGAGATGGGGCTCAAGTATTAGAGGGCTGAGGGGGTCTGAGGGGAGCTGTTACACACAGAAGGCTTTTTATCGTCATGCATAGAATGCATGACGATAAAAAACATGCTGACCTAACAACTCCTTTAAGGGCCCTTTTACACCAATTCATTTTTGAACAGTTTTTCAGTTAACCCCTTGCCGACCAGCGCACGATGATATACGTTGTCACAATGGCACGGCTGGGCAAATGGGCGTACGGGTACGTCCCCTTCAAATCACAGCATTGTGGGCACGCGTGCCCACCGCGTATTCTGACCGCGCCCGCAGGCCCAGCGGACTCGATGTCCGCCAGGAGCCCGCAATCGTGTCACAGAGCGGCAGAACGGGAAGATGTAAACATGAATAAAATCTCCTCCCTGTGAACGCCAGAGACCTAGATATGGTAAATGTAACCACATAAAAAAAAAAAACACAGCAGAAAGCGGGTGCCTGGGTCAGTGTCATAGTAAAAGCAAGTAACACTTTATTCAGATACACTTACATAAAAGTATCTTGCAAGCTGCACACAGGGTGGATGTGGATCACCAATCAAGCAGTCAGCCATCACAAGGGATGAGAAGACCTCTGTGGGGATAAACTCAGACCTGACATATGGAGGTGTATAACCAGCAGCGCCTCCAGCTCTCACACAGCTAGCAAGAGACCAAATGAGGAAGGGGGCTGGCCGCAATGCGTTTCCGAGGCGCCGCCTCCTTCAAGAAAACCGCCCCCCCCCTTTATTCTGTCGCGACAGTATACATTTCCCCCTCTAGAGGGGGGGTGCGGGTTTGCCTGAAGGAGGCGGCGCCTCGGAAAAGTGTTGTGGCCCGCCCCTTCCTGATTTGGTCTCTTGCTAGCTGTGTGAGAGCTGGAGACGCTGCTGGTTATACACCTCCATGTCAGGTCTGAGCTTATCCCCACAGAGGTCTTCTCATCCCTTGTGATGGCTGACTGCTTGATTGGTGATCCACATCCACCCTGTGTGCAGCTTGCAAGATACTTCTATGCAAGTGTATCTGAATAAAGTGATACTTGCTTTTATTATCACACTGACCCAGGCACCCGCTTTCTGCTGTTTTTTTTATTTTTTATGTGGTTACATTTACCATATCTAGGGCTCTGACGTTCACAGGGAGGAGATTTTATTCACGTTTCCTCGCCGTTCCAAAAAGTAGCATACAGCTAACAGTATTCTGCCAAGCGCGAAAACTGCAAATTATTGCCAAGGTTTGGAAGGCAGCTTTTAAGTTTAAGATGGAAAATATGAAGTGAAGCTTTCAAGTCAAAATGAAAGAAAGAAATTTTCTGAGTTGCAGGGAATGGCTTGCACTGCCTGAAGACACACAACGAGAGAAATGGGAAATAGAGGGAGATGAAAGACAGGGTTAAGGCATTTAAATGTCTCAGATGAAAGTACCGTTAATTCTTTGTAATGGGATTGAATATACAGAGAAATATATCAAGGATCCCTCTTCCTTCCTTGATGTTTTGAAGATATGTTTGCAAACAGTTCAAGTGCACCTGTCACCCATATACAGTAAAAGGTGCAGAATTTTGTGGGAGAATATGGCAGTCTCAATTTGTATAGAACTTGTATGACATTTCTACATTCTAATCAGTTGATGGGATGATTATTGGTTAAGCCAACAAAATAGCAGTCTGCTCAACCGCACTGCTTCACCCAAGTGGAAAGGAAATCCCAGATGTCTTCCCATGTTCTCAAACATTCTGGACAGAGTGGGGAAAGATTACCCTGCCTATGCCTTCGTTGGGTAAATGCCGCTGACTTCTGTGTGGTTACTGGTGCAGGAAATGAGAGAAAATTCCTCTGACAGATACACATACCAATATGACCACTTTATTTCCTTTACTAGGAACTAAACTAAAGAAAAAAGAAAAAAAGGACGGCACACATTTTTCACGGTTATACATGTTCGCTGAACAAACCACTTCAACAAACATGTTTACTGATAGAATTTTTTTTTTCTCCCCCTATCATTTATTGTACCCTTGTAATGCCATAGTGCAATCCTCAAGGACTCTGCCAGCTCAAATTTCCCTTCTATGACAAATGCATCTGCAGATACAAAGCTCTTTGCATACAGATTTATATTAAAAGAAGGCATCCCTTTAGATGTCCTTGCTTCCTAAGTTAGCTCAGTTTTTGGCAGGTGGGAAAGACCATAGGGCATGTACATCTAAAAAAGGAATGCCTGGTTTCATTCATCACTGGAAACAATTCCTGTCTGTCTTTCCTTTCCTATCCTCAGTGCATTTCCTTTTGTGCATACTTTAGTCACAGGAATGAAGGTGTATGCTCTACAGAAAAGGTGATTAGGGCAGCTGGCACTGAAGAAACCAGAAATGATGAATATCGTAGCTTTATTTTTATCACAAAAGGTGCACTTGGGCTTTAAAGAATAACTACAGAAACACCCTTTATATGTACTATTACAACTGCAACCCCAGTTCCCAAAAAAGTTGGGACGCTGTGTTAAATCTATTTAAAAAACAAAATTTAACAAATTCCAAATCTCATAAACCCATATTTTATTTACAATAATAAACATATCAAATGTTTAAACAGAGAAAATGCACCATTTTAACAAAAAAAAAATAAGGTAACTTTGAAAGTAAGCACAGCAACATGTCCCAAAAAAGTTGGGACAGAGCCGTGTTTACCACAATGTAGCATCCCCCTCCTCTTTTACCACTCTGTAAATGTCTGGGAACTGGAAAGAGGAATGTTGTCCAATTCTTGTCTAATATAGGATTATAACTTATCAACAGTCCTGCTTTGTCATATTTTTCCTTTCAAGATGCGCCTAATATTTTCAGTTGGAGAAAGGTCTGGACTGCAGGCAGGACAGTTAAAATGGTAGTAAACTCTCGCTGTTTATTTTTACCTACAGGTAAGCTTATAATAAAGCTTACCTGTAGGTAAAATGAAAATCTCCTAAACGTGCATCGCTTAGGACAGGGGTGCTCAACCAGTGGCCCGGGGGCCACATAAGGCCCGCGGAGCCCTCTGATGTGGCCCGCGACCTCCTGCTCTGGGATGGAATCAAATAGAATATAATACTGTTATTAAAGTGGTTGTAAACCCTTACAGACCACTTTGACCTACAGGTAAGCCTAGATTAAGGCTTCCCTGTAGGTCCAAGAAATATCTCCTAAACCTACACGGTTTAGGAGATATTTGCAAAAAGACAGGCACCGCTGTCTACGGCGCATGCGTCATAGACAGCGGCGCGCAGGCACACTGAGCATGCCGCTGCTAACGGCGATATGCCGCTAGTGGCGGCTCCCGTGCGCATGCGTGGGAGTGACGTCATCGCAGCTCCAGCCAGTCACAGCGCCGGAGCCGCGATACCCAGAAAGGAGATGGACACTCCGTGGAAGAGGGGACAGCGGTGACATCACTGGCTCCTGTGTCAGGTAAGTGATGCATATTATGCTTTACCTTTTGCAGGAAAACAAAGAGGAAGTAAACCCATCAGGGTTTACTTCCTCTTTAAAGGTAAGTTTATTACTAAAATCAAAGTGTATAAATGGACATATCTGTTCTGCAGTGGTTACTGGGCTGCTTTCAAACTGATCTGCAGGTGCAGAGCAATGCACCTGAGGGTTACCTGCACTGAGCCATAGACTTCAATTACCTGTGAGTTTGGTGTGCTTTCTGAAAGTGCACCACATCTACAGGATATAATAGAAGTCTATGGCAAAGTGCAGCTAACCTGCATGAAAGCCACAGGTGAACTGTGCTGTACCTGCGGTATGGGTAAACAACAGTGCCTCCGTGTGAAAGCAGCCTTAGACCCCTTTCACACGGTCAGTTCGACCCAATCGGACCCTCCATTCACCTCTAAGGAGTGGCAGAGGTAAATTGACTTGTGTCCGTTTACAAAACGCCTACCTCCAATCCAATACGCTAAAAAAAAAAAAAAAAAAAAAAAAAAAAAAAAAAAAAGGAAGAAGAAGGAGTAGAGTGGGCTACCATCCACCCGCTCCGCTCATTGGGGCCCGCAAACGGTTACCAAGTCGCTTAAGTGGCCCTTGCTCTTCAAAAAGGTTGGGCACCCCTGGCTTAGGAGATATTCTAGAGAGCAGCAGCCAAGGACGTCACCGGTGAATGCGCTCTGAAAGAATGGCATACCCATGCCGTGCCTTCAGAGCCGTGTGCTGTAGCGAGACTCGCGCATGCATGTGTAGGATTGGCCCCATCGCAGCTCCACCAGTCAGACAGCTGAAGTCCACAAACCCAGAAGGAAGACCAGGTGATGATGGAAGCCTCCAGCAGCAGTGACAGTGTGCTGCTGGAGGGCTTAGTTTTAAAAAGGTATGTGCTAGTATGTGGTGCCTTACTTAGTTACATAGTAGGTGAGGTCGAAAAAAGACACAAGTCCAACCTGTGTGTGTGATTATATGTCAGTATTACATTGTATATCCCTGTATGTTGCGGATCAGGTGCTTATCAAATAGTTTCTTGAAACTATCGATGCTCCCCGCTGAAACCACTGCATGTGGAAGGGAATTCCACATCCTTGCCACTCTTACAGTAAAAGAGCCCTGTACGCAGTTCAAGGTTAAACCTCTTTTCTTCTAATTTTAATGAGTGGCCACGTGTCTTTTTAAACTCCCTTCCGCGGAAAAAATTTTTATCCATATTGTGGGGTCACCAGTACAGTATTTGTAAATTTAAATCTTATGCCCTCTCAAGTGCCTCTTCTCCAGAGAGAATAAGTTCAGTGCTCGCAACCTTTCCTCATAACTAATATCCTCCAGACCCTTTATTCGTTTTGTTGCCCTTCTTTGTACTTGTTCCATTTCCAGCACATCCTTCCTGAGGACTGGTGCCCGGAACTGGACAGCATACTCCAGGTGTGGACAGACCAGAGTCTTGTAGAGCGGGAGAATTATCGATTTATCTTGAGTTGATCCCCTTTTTTATGCATGCCAATATTCTGTTTGCTTTGTTAGCAGCAGCTTGGCATTGCATGCCATTGCTGAGCCTATCATCTACTAGGACCCCCAGGTCCTTTTCCATCCTAGATTCCCCCAGTGGTTCTTCCCCCATTGAGTAGATTGCATTCATGTTTTTGCCACCCAAATGCATTATTTAAAATTTTTCCACATTAAACCCCATTTGCCATGTAGTTGCCCACCCCATTAATTTGTTCAGATCTACTTGCAAGGTTTCCACATACTGCAGAGAAGTTATTGCCCTGTTTAGCTAAGTATTGTCCGCAAAAACAGAGATTGAGCTATTCACCCCATCCTCCAGGTCATTTATGAATAAATTAAATAGGGGAAACTTTTTTTTTCCCCCATAGGCTTTACTACCGATTTAAGCACCTGGACTCTTCTACTATGAAGCCATGCTGTTGTCATAGATACAGTATGCAGTTTAGCATTGTCCTGCTGAAATATGCAGGGTTTTCCCTAAAAAATACATCATCTGGTTGGGAGCATATGCTGCTCTAAAACCTGGATATATCTTTCAGCATTTATGGTGCCTTTCCAGATGTGCAAGCTGCCCATTTCATATGCACTAATGCATCCTCATACAATCAGAGATGCCGGCATTTGAGTGCTGATAACAAGCCTGAAGGCCCCGCTCCTCTTTAGTCCAGAGGATATGGCACCCATGGTTACCAAAAAGAATGATAGATTTTGATTCGTTTGACCACAGAATAGTTTTCCAATTTGCAACAGACCATTTTAAATGAGCTTTGGTCCAGAAAATATGGCAGTGTTTCTGGATCATGTTCAGATACGACTTCTTTGCATGATAGAGATTTAACCCTCATGTTTGGATGGCATGGTGAACTGCTTTCACAGAGTGATTCTCAGGAAGTATTCCAGAGCCCATTCCGTGCTATCCATCACTGAATCATGCCGGTTTTTAATGTAGTGCCATTTGAGGGCCCGAAGATCACAGGCATTCAATATTGCGTTTCGGCCTTGTCCCTTATACACAGATTTCTCCAGTTTCTGAATCTTTTAAATATTTTATGTACTGTAGATGATGATATATTTAGTCTTTGCAATTTTATGTTGAGGAACATTATTCTGAAATTGTTCAACATTATTAGACACGGCTTTTTTTATACCCAATCATGTTCCTGACCTGTTGCCAATTAGGGGCAAAATGTTCTTCCAGCACTTCAATGGTAGTGCCAGCTTTTTTCTTAAAATTTTATAATTTCTCAGTTTAAACATTCGATATGTTTTCTACTGTGCATAAAATAATGGTTTATGAGAGTTTTTATTTAGATTTTACAAAGCGCCCACAATTTTTGGGAATGGAGGTTGCACTAAACCAGAGGGTCTTGGATATTGGGCATGGTACCTGTTCAACTGCAAATATAGCATATCAAATTATGGTATTGATTTTAAAATCTATTGCTTCTTTCATCAAGGGTTCACTGCCTTTCAGATAAGCAACAAATAGTCATCACGTTCGGTCCCTGTTACACATAGTGTGGGCATAGACAAGAGAATTTTTTTTCACATTTTATGCGCAACTAGTACAGATTCTTACTGTGACTTATTTATTGTTATTGTGATTCTTGTGTTGTCTTTGATAAATTGAACTATATCTCAGTAATTTTCATTTGGGATTAATAAAGTAATCTGAACTGTGCATTCTGTTGCCCCATTTGGCTCTTAAATGGGTGCACCTAAATAGGTAAAAAAAAAAAAATTTTCAGCATTTCTTCAGGCACTCCTATTAACCACTATAGACCCGCGCTATAGCCAAATGGCGGCTACAGCGCGGATCTAATGTGCCGGGACGACGTCTATTGACGTCGTCCCGGCAAGGGCGCGCTCTGTGATCCGCGAGTCTGTGAGACTCGCTGGATCACAGATCCGAGTAAGGGGGTCGATCCCGACCCCTTACCACGTGATCAGCTGTCAGCCAATGACAGCTGATCATGTGATATTAACCGAGCTGGTAACCGGCTTTTTTTCCTGCTCGCGCTGATAGCGCGAGGAGAAAAAAAAAAGCCGATCACCGGCGGCAGTGAGAGGGACATCAGTCCCTCTCACTGCAATATGCCCAGGGTGCCCACATTTGCTAATTAAAGTGCCCACAGTGCCACCTGTCAGTGCCCACAGTGCCATCTGTCAGTGCCCACAGTGCCATATGTCAGAGCCCACAGTGCTGCACATCAGTGTCACCTACCAGTGCTCATCAGTGCCCATCCGTGCCCCCCATCCGTGCCCATCAGTACCGACTTATCAGTGCCCACCAGTGCCGCCTATCAGTGCCCACCAGTGCCGCCTATCAGTGCCCACCAGTGCCGCCTATCAGTGCCCACCAGTGCCGCCTATCAGTGCCCACCAGTGCCGCCTATCAGTGCCCACCAGTGCCGCCTATCAGTGCCCACCAGTGCCGCCTATCAGTGCCCACCAGTGCCGCCTATCAGTGCCCACCAGTGCCGCCTATCAGTGCCGCCCATCAGTGCCCACCAGTGCCGCCCATCAGTGCCCACTATCAGTGCCCACCAGTGCCGCCTATCAGTGCCCACCAGTGCCGCCTATCAGTGCCCACCAGTGCCGCCTAGTCAGCGCATATCAATGAAGCAGAAAAAAATTACCTGTTTGCTAAATTTTATAACAAACTATTAAACATGATTTTATTTTTTTAATTTTCCATCTTTTTTTTATTTGTTTAGCAAAAAAATAAAAACCCCAGCTGTGATTAAATACCACCAAAAGAAAGCTCTATTTGTGGGGAAAAAAAAATGGTAAAAATTTCATTTGGGTACAGTGTTGTATGACCGCGCAATTGTCATTCCAAGTGCGTCAGCGCCGAAAGCTGAAAATTGGTCTGGTCACGAGGGGGGTTTAAGTGCAAAGTAATCAGGTGGTTAAAGTTTATGGGGCTGAATAAATAAAGTGAAATTCTACCCCAAAGAAGCTCATGCACTTTTTCAACCTTTACAAAATACGCAATGCAACGCATTGGTGTAAACAGGTCCACTAAAAATTACAACACTCTTCATCTTGAGCGTTGTCGTGCTTTAGGAATTGTGTGACAAGGTATGAATGGGGGCTTAAGCAAGCCAAACATGGCTAGATATATCTCTTGTTCATCGCATGGGCTGAATGAGAAAAAAAAAAAATCAATTCCTCCAGCCACACTCAACAGCATGGATGAGAAAATCTCCACTACTGGCTATAGTACTGAGGCAGCCATGGCATCTACAACTGCAAGAATACCCAAACATGATTGCATCTATTACTTCAATATCCTGTATTTTATGCTGACTAAAAAAAAAATCTCATATGGATGAATATTTTATTTCTCCATTTTATTAAAATACGTTCTTTTAACAGCTAGTTGCTTTTCCACCTACATTTCCACCCCCATCTGCTGCCACAATTTTTTTTAGAAGGATCGATTTCTGAAAAGGGCAGAAAATGAGACATCTTTAAAGCTGTTCAACCCAAGTCATGGGCCAGAATCTTCTTCGCTAGTGATTAGACTGCCACACAGTAACTTTTAAAGAACCCAGTGAAAGGCTGCAGCATTTGCAGATCTGCAGATTAACAGCAATGCTTTAGACCAATACAGGCCTTCTTCAAACCATCAGCAGAAACAATCTTCCAAATGTTTTAAAGGCATTTAACATCAACTTTGGAGATCCCCAAAAAGTACTACAGAAACTTTTACCTATGGTTTCTCGGTCCCGGTACAGTGTACTGTACATAACTTGTGTGATAGAACAAAATATATTCAAATCAGGGAAGTCAGACAAAAGAGGAACCCAATCATCTGAAAGTGTATTGGTGACTCGAATGTTAGTCATAAAATCATCAAGTCATCAAAAAGTCAGAAGTGAAATAAATGGAGATGAAGGTCACCCTCCTTGTTTACCACATTTATCTCCAGAAGGTTTCAGTATCAAAGCCACGGATGTCCCCGCCCATCTTGAGTGTTCCACTGTCCTATTGTGTTTGCCATATTATAAATGTATGATCTGCAGCAAACCGGAAACTTGCACTCAGGCCACTCACTTGGGTGCATCTAAAAACGTTATTTGTCAAAAAAAAAAAAAAAAAACATAATGGTAGACCCACATTTCATTTGATTTAGATCAGGGGTATCCAACCTGCGGCCCAAGAAAGCCATAAATGCAGCCCAACACAAAATCTTAAAAGTACTTAACCACTTCAATACAGGGCACTTTTTCCCCTTCCTGCCCAGGCCAATTTTCAGCTTTCAGCGCTGTCGAATCTTAAATGGACAATTACGTTGTCATGCAACACTGTACCCAAACAACATTTTTATCATTTTTTTCCCCACAAATAGAGCTTTCTTTTGGTGGTATTTGATTCACCACTGGGGTTTTATTTTTTTGCTAAACAAAAAATAAATAATATAACCGTAAGTTTTTCTTGGTTTCGGTTTTAAAATTTTGTAAATAAGTAAGTTTTCTCCTTCACTGATGGGCACTAATGAGGCTGCACTGACGGGCTCTGAGAGGCGACACTGATGGGCACTGATAGGCGACATCGATAAGGCACTGGCAGACATTACTGATGGGCATTGATTGGCACCCCTAATGGTCCTGGGTGGGCATCCCTGATGGTCCCGGGTGGGCATCTCTGGTGTACATCCCTACTGGGCATCCTCAGGGGGGCTGCACTGATCAATCAGTGCAGACCCCCCCCCCCCGACAGGAGAGCAGCCGATCGTCTCTCCTCTACTCACGTCTGTCAGTGCGAGTAGAGAAAAGGCAGATACACGGCTCTTCCTGTTTACGCTGTGATTGGACACAGCTGATCACATGGTAAAGAGCTTACGTCAGAGGCTCTTTACCGAGACTGGTGATGCAGTGTGTCAGACTTCTGGACATCATATGACATTGAGTCAGGATAACAACCACTTTGCACACATCATTCTGCTATATGGCGGGCAGGAAGTGAAGTGATTAAAAGATGTCGATTCCTTTTTGTAAAAATTAGTTTACACTTAGCGAACACATGAAGCCAAAGAAAAATTTGACAGCGTCTCTTTACTGGATTTCAAGGCTAAAGCACACAAAGGGCAAAATTAGAACCAAAATATCTGATGTGCACTTTAAGAATTCATTGGGAATTGCTACTACACCCATCAAACCAGATATTGATGCATTCGTAAAAAAGAATACAAACAAATTAAGTTTTATTACTTAGGTACATTATTCATATCAGTGATCGTTAACTTGTGATCAGGAAGGAAGGTCAATAGATTGGACACCACTGGTTTAGATTATTAAAGCCACAATGCAACCCAGCCTTCTGGCTATTTACTCGCCCAACTTGGTCTGCCTACTCATGCACAGATTACTGACTAGGCCGTGTGCCCATTGGCATATTTGTCAGACACAGATTTGGTAAGTGCACCTGTCAGAAGCCTGGACACAGCATGTCCCCAGACGCAATGCCTCTACAGCAACTGTCTTGCCAGTAGCCATGGCTGAGTGCAGACTATTCTACGTTATTGACCGAACCCTCTTATTTCATAACTGAGTTCCAAATTATTTTTATTGAAGGAAAAATAATGTCCTTCATTTTTTTTTTTTTTTTTTTTCACAGCCAGGGCTCTTTGTATGGAACTGGAAATTTTGTTGATCTACTGTATTTGTTTTTTTTTTTTTTTTTTAATTGACATTCAATTTAAAAAAAAAAAAAAAAAAAAAAAAAAGCTCTCAAATTAATTTTGTGAAGACCTTCAAATAAAAAAGGACTTTATTCAGTGCAACATTTCAGCCTCAAAACTTCTTGATGCTCTTGTATAATAAGCAATACAAATCTCCCCCCCCCCCCCCCCCTTTACATTACTTCTTTGAATCTAAGAAATCTATCAGCTATTCCAGGGCTTGACAAATTTGCTTGGAATCTAGGAGCCAGCTAAAAAAGTTAGGAGCCAGGTTTTCTTTTTTTTTTTTAACGACATGGAGACGAGTGAGGGGAAGATGGCCCCCGCCTGTCTCCAAGTCATTGCAGGGCAGAAGCGACTTCAAATCGTCACTTCTGCCCATAGCTCTTAAAAAGGGACATTTTTTATTTTTATTTTTCAAATGGCAATTATTTTTTTTTGCATTTTAGTGTAAATATGAGATGTGAGGTCTTTTTGACCCCAGATCTCATATTTAAGAGGTCCTGTCATGCTTTTTTCTACTACAAGGGGTGTTTACATTCCTTGTAATAGGAATAAAAGTGACACCATTTTTTTTTCAAAAGAACAGTGAAAAAATTAAAAGTTAAAATAAATAAGAAAAAAAAAATAATTTTAAACGCGCCTGTCCCGCCGAGCTTGTTTGCAGAAGAGTAGCGCCCGCATATGAAAGCTGTGATCAAACCACACATGTGAGGTATTGCCGTGATCGGTAGAGCGAGAGCAATAATTCTAGCCCTAGACATCCTCTGTAACTCAAAACATGCAACCTGTAGAATTTTTTTTTAAATGTCACCTATGGAGATTTTAAAGGGTAAACGTTTGTCGCATTCCACGAGCGGGCAAAATTTTGAAGCGAGACATGTTTGGTATCAATTTACTCACCGTAACATTATCTTTCACAATATAAAAAAAAAATTGAGCAAACTTTACTGTTGTGTTATTTTTTTAATTAACAAAAAGTATTTTTTCCCAAAAAAGTGCGCTTGTAAGTCCGCTGCGCAAATACGGTGTGACAGAAAGTATTGCAACGACCGCCATTTTATTCTCTAGGGTGTTAGAAAAATAAATATATATAATGTTTGGGGGTTCTAAGTGAAGGAGATAAGGCTGTTTTGTTTTCACTGCCTGCCTATTAGTATTGCTGGGTGTCATACCAACGGCCACCACAAGAGGGCGCCAGATTATAGAAGGTACCATAGGACTGCACAAGGCCGCAAAGCCGGGGCCTCAATTACCGGCCGGCGCGGCCCATCGCGATCGCGCGATCGCGCTCGCGGCGGGGGGGTGCACTAAAGACAGGATACCACCAGCTGTGCTGCCCCAGTCGCCAGGTCGCTAATTCTAGTCGCCAATGCGACCTGGCGCCTGGTATTCGTCGAGCACTGAGCTATTCATACAAAAAAACATTAACCATTATTTGTATACATTTTCCTCCCTTTTATTTTTTTGTTCTGATCACGTACTCCCTCTGTCAAATCCTCCGGCAGTAATTTCAGAGAAATATTGATGTAAACACACTTTTTATTTTTAGTCTGTCTCCAATAAGTTCACCACTGTGAGCCTCGTGAATATAAATCGTTGCATTTCCGTAATCACCTCTCCAACCCCTTTTAGCTGGCATATGTTGACTTGACAGCGTGAAACTGGCAAATTTGGATTTAACTGCAAGAGGTGACCAAAGAAGTCCGCATAATATCAAATAGAGAGGCATTCATAGATGTGCAGGAATCTAACAGCTTGTTAAAGGGCCAGTAGCCACATTATAAACCAGTTAGAGCTTTGACAGATAAATATTTTACCTGTACTTGAAGTCTTTGATAGAGCTAGTAATTGGGGATAATGCACTAGCCTTTCTGCGGTGTGGTGGTGATGGAGGCTAGCCCCGTTAAAACCATTTGTGTTTTTTTTTTTTTTGGGGGGGGGGGGGGGGGTTTGCAGCTTGCAGCCTGCTCAAAATATATCTAAACACAAGAAAAAATAATGTAACATACCAAAGCTTTCCAGCCTTTTAGATTTGGTGGCGGCATTCGTTTTTTTTCTGGGTAAGTATAGTTTATAAAAAAGTATAGAAAAATACCTGTTGATTCTGTTAGAGTAGCAGTGTCATAGTAACTTTGTGTACTGAAGTTAAATCTCAAACGGAGGTCATCAACTTTCCCAACTATCTTCTGTGAACTACATAACACTTCCTAAACAGGTAATGGATAGGATGAGAGCAGGAAATATAGTAGTCTTTGTAGTCTAGCTCTGGACAGGAGCTTAGGGTGACAATGCTGCTCCTCTATACATACACCCCAGATGGCAACCTTGCCATCCTAGGACAAAAGTGTTGTTCTGGCAGGATCAAAAAAAGGAAAATAAACCAGAAAAAGGGAAAACTAATGCAGACACCATGCTAAGGACTAGTAAGCTGCAAAATATGTTTATTTGTGTTCTTAGGTTTAGTTATGCTTTAGTGCACAGAGGCTTTTGGAGGTTTTGTTCCTCGTGAACTGCAGTCTGGATAAGCCCAACTCTGTATGCCCTGGGCCCCCCCCCCCCCCCCCCCCCCTTCCAGCCTCACTTATGAATCATGATCAATTGTGCCCTGGAACCCCTGTGATAACCTGCCCAAGTTCTCAGGAAAACTAGACATGTCAACGACATCTTCAGCAAGATGACAAAGCTTGCACTCTTGCTTGACCTACTCAGATAGAAGACGCATGTCAAGTGGTCATCAAACAATTCTTGAATAGAATGGTCAGAAAGTACATGTTTGGTCACAAAGAGCATTAAATACAACTGTTCCAGCAGAAAAATGTACTTGTCATAGTCTTCCCTGTCCATCTGCCAGCCACACTTTCAATCGTTTTCCATGCTAAAGATGGAAATCATTTGAAAAATGCCTCTCGACTTGTACTGCATTGCCTTCAGTAAATTCTTACCACAATTCTTATTGTCTGATTACTTTAACCACCTGATTACTTTGCACTTAAACCCCCCTCGTGACCAGACCAATTTTCAGCTTTTGGCGCTGACGCACTTTGAATGACAATTGCGCGGTCATACAACACTGTATCCAAATGAAATTTTTATCATTTTTTTTTTTTCCCACAAATAGAGCTTTTTTTTGGTGGTATTTAATCACAGCCGGGGTTTTTATTTTTTGCTAAACAAACAAAAAAAGATGGAAAATTAAAAAAATAAATAAAAAAAAAATCATGTTTAATAGTTTGTTATAAAATTTTGCAAACAGGTAATTTTTCTGCTTCATTGATATGCGCTGAGGCGGCACAGGTGGGCACTGATAGGCTGCACTGGTGGGGACAGATAAGTCGGTACTGATGGGGACAGCAAGGAGGAAAAAAAGCCAATTACCGGCTCTGTTATCACATGATCAGCTGTCATTGGCTGACAGCTGATCACGTGGTAAGGGGTCGGGATCGACCCCTTACTCGGATCTGTGATCCAACGAGTCTCACAGACTCGCTGATCGCAGAGCGCGCCGCGCGCGCCCTTCAGGGGGCGCGCAAGCAGCTCGTGTCCGGGACGACTTCAATAGACGTCGTCCCGGCACAATAGATCCGCGCTGTAGCCGTCATTTGGCTATAGCACGGGTCTAAGGTAGTGAAAACCAGGGTATGACTAAAGTATTGAGTAAGAACAATTAGGGATTAGGTGCTATTAAACCCCCAAAAAACTAAAATTTAACATATTGCAGCTTACAAAATCAGTAGATGTGGCTGCATTCGTTTTTTTTTAGGCTTTTTTTTCCCCCTCTGTTAATACACCTCCTGTATTAAAGTGCCCCCAATCTGGATCTACAGAGACAGCAGTATTGTCAGTCTGGGGGCAAGGGAATGTTAGATGCACATTTAGATACACTAACAAATGTAATCCAAATTTCAGCTAATACTTTTTAAGCAGTTAAAGGAACAGTTTTTACATAAATAAACAAAAACTGATCATTGTAAGCACCAGCACAGTGGTAAATGGTTTGCCTCAACCCTCTAACTGCTATTCTGTCTGCAATAGAGCTTGTTCTGTTGAAGAATAACATACTTACTGGCAGGATCACCAGGTGAAAAGAAAGGAAAGAAAGCCTAAAAAAAAAAAAAAAAAAAATGATTGCAGCCATCATATCTAAGGATTGGTAAACTGTTTGCTTTTGTATTCAATAAAAACTCAGCTGGGAACAATGTATAGCCTTTTATATGAATATTTTAGATCTACATATAAAAGTAATCAGCTTGCTGTAACAGTCAATATGCGCTAATGTTTTAAAATTCAGTTTCCTGTGTATAATTACTAATATTATATGTAAATAAGGACAGCCATATTCACTTATTCCATATGCTTCTTGCTTTGCAGGTTTTACTGTTTCTAACAATGCAACAATGATCAATGCTCCTGCATTTGGTCTTATGGCCATCATCATACGTAGCTTTGTAAGGTTTATGTACAGCAAAGGTGCCTTTTTTCCATATATGCATTTAAGTTAGGTACACACCTTTGTGCTGTGGGGATGCAAAAACATGTGTGTTGTGCGTTGAGATGCTGTGGTGCGCTATTTCTAATAGCATCCAAAACACCTTGTTGCTTCATAGCACACGGTAACGCACTTCTGTTTTGTGCCGCGCTGACTCCCCCCCCCAAAAAAAATTTACTTGATTTGGTGCATTAGGAAGCCTATTCACATTAATGGATGCAAAGTAATGCATGTAAACACGCTTTGTGTTACCGCACTGCAAAAGGTGTGAACTTAGGAGGGATAGATAATCAGAATGTTGATTTAAAAAAAAAAAAAAAAAAAAAGGAAGAGGAAGAAGAGGTGCTGCTTCAGCATAAGTCTGTTATCTTGTATAGAAATACATACCCTGCTATTTGCTGGCTCTGGTTTCAATTTCCTCTGACATAATAACCCAGAGCAAACATGGAGATCAGAAAAAAGCAGATTAAAGTAAAAAAATAAGAACAATACTTCACTTAATGTTTTAAAGTAATGTAATATACTAGCCTGCTTATTCCCAAAGTGCTACAGTATTTATTTGTTTTTTCCAAACAAGGTCCTCTGTACTTTATAATATTATCCTACTCAGCACTCTGTCACAGCTGAATTTGACATGCCTGCTTTAGAAGAAGACAGCACTTGCAGCAGAAGGGCATATTCAGATAATAAAGGAACCAGCCAGTGTCCTCTACAACCCCAGCCACTCTCAAAATAGATTCCTAAGCTAAGAAAAAAAAATTCCCACCCTAAAATTAGCATTAGACTGCAAGCAAAAAAAAAAAAAAAAAAAGGATTTTTTAAGCTGCCCCCACTTATATATTTGCAAAAATGTACAATTATTGCCTTACCTTAAAATGACATTTGTCAAAATCTTCTAAAAGAGATACGGGAGTTTATAAATAAAAGAAAATCTGGGACAATCTGTATTTGTGGTTTCTGACACACATTTTGGGAATGCAACCCACAGAAAATAAAATGCCAAACTTGATTAGAAAAGCTGTGAATAAGTGAATATCATCTGTCCTTTATGGCCTGTACACACGATCCGAACATTGTACGAAAAATACCGCTTTCGAATCGACTGTACGATAATCTCATCGTTAGTACAGAGCTTTCGAGAGCCAAATCAAGACTTTCATCCGATATTATCCAATCGAACAAGCAGTAACTATAGTGAACTCTTCATTTTCAATATGAGACTAGTATGCAAAAAAAATTAAAATAAACGATATGTCGTCCGATTATCGGATCGTGTGTACGGGCTATTAGCCCTGGATCATGCGGTGTGGCTTTGAAATCGCACTACTTCAGCGTAATATCAAAACTGCACATTAGTGTAGTTTGCACTGCCGATTACACTGCGGCTTGACATGTTATTTTGGAGCACTGACATTTTTTGCTCTACCCTTTCAACATGCTTCCATGGGTACAAAAAACTAAACCAAACTCATATGTTTCCACTGCACCACATGGCAGCACCTTCATTTTTTATTGCATGCATTGTGGTGTATTAGGCTGGATTCACACCTATGCATTTGTTGTGCTTTTTGCATTTTGCAGATTTGCACTTCATATCGTGTTCCATAGGAAACAATGTTAAATGGACTGTAGTGCAAATCTGCAAAATGCAAAAAGCACTAAAACTGCATAGGTGTGAATCCAGCCTTAGTCAGTCCCATACACAGGGCACTGTGGTGCACACAGTACAAATGCAAATGAAATTTAGAAATGTGTACAATGAATAGTTGCAAAAAGTAAACGCAAAATAGATGAATATAAAAAAAAAAAAAAAATTGTAAAACAATTTCAACATTGCTCCTTTCATATTTTTGCTTAAAAAAATAAAATAAAAAAAAAGCTGCAATTAAAACTATAATTGCTTGACAAGAAAAAAAAAAAAAAAAAAAACACACACACAATATTCACTGCATACAGTCAAATATATCCATAAATGATGCTTAGCAGAAGTTTAAATTACCAGCTATAAATGCAATTAATCTCATTTCCCACCACAAAACAGCTTGAGTCAAACGGCAGGGCAAAGGGGAATTCACAGATCAAATAGAGAAACCGTACAGGCTAAAACACGCAAAATTATAGGCAAAAAAAAGCAAACAAATTATTTCACGCTGTATTTAAAGTGACACTAAATTATATCATTCTCCAAAAAAATCATCCAGAAACATCCACTACTTAATGGCCCTGTAATCCATTTGTCATAAAATTTCTTACAGTGTTTTTCTGCCACCTTGTACCATCATCCTCTTGAACCTTTCCTTGTTCTCCTCCTGCCCCCCCTCCCCCCCACGTCCCTACACATCCCATAAAAAAAATAAAATACATTTAAAGAAAAAGTAAAAGATATGAGAGAAATTTACAGCATGAAAAAGGTACTTGTGAACACCACAAGCTTCCCAAGAACCCCCTTATTAAGTTCAGCTTTCAGGAACATTATTATAGCACTTTAAAAAGCAATTGAAGGTACCACATACAGTAAATCAAAGCAACCAATGAAACTTTAGTTTACAGCATGCAGAATACATAAGACTTCAGTCTGGTTCTGTCTGACAGTTTTTAACACAAACCCAGACTGAACCACAATGCATGTCTATTGACAGGCGAATGTAAACAGACACATCAGTTATGTAGTGATAACAAAAATGTTTTTGCTACAGTGCACCACAACAATGTGCACTGCTGTGCAAAGTTTAGTTAAAAATAGTTCAGGGTGTTTAGCCCCGATGCATGGGGCTCTGGTGCTTAGATGTGGGTGGAGGGCACAAGTACACCATTGAGCCCCATTGCTAGCAGCCTGTCAAACCCTATGAGAGGCGGACAGCTGCTTCGCCTGAACAGGGCTGGGCAGTGCATCTAGCAGTTTGAATGTTAGAGCTGCACGATTCTGGCTACAATGAGAATCACTATTTTTTTGCTTTAGAGCAGGGCTTAACAAAATTTGCTTTGAATCTAGGAGCCAGCTAAAAAAGTTAGGAACCAGCTTTTTTTTTTTTTGTAAACGACATGGAGACGAGTGAGGGGAAGATGGCCCCCGCCCGTCTCCAAGTCATTGCAGGGCAGAAGCGACTTTAAATCGTCACTTCCGCCCAGAGGTCTTAAAAAGGGACATTTTATTATTTTTATTTTTTTCAAATGACGACAATTTTTTTTTTTTTTAATATTGCATTTTAGTGTAAATATGAGATCCGAGATCTTTTTTACCCCAGATCTCATATTTAAGAGGCCCTGTCATGCTTTTTCTATTACAAGGGGTGCTGACATTCCTTGTAGAAGGAATAAAAATTACAATTTTATTTTTTCATAAGGACAGTGAAAAAATTAAAAATAAAACTTAAAATAAATAAGAAAAAAAAAATTTATTTTAAACACGCCCCGTCCCGCCGAGCTTGTTTGCAGAAGCAAACGCATACGTGAGTAGCGCCCGCATATGAAAGCGGTGTTCAAACCACACATGTGAGGTATTGCCGTGGTCGGTAGAGCGAGAGCAATAATTCTAGCCCTAGATCTCCTCTAACTCAAAACATGCAACCTGTAGAATTTTTTAGACGTCGCCTATGGAGATTTTAAAAGGGTAAAAAAGTTTGTCGCCATTCCACGAGCGGGCACAATTTTGAAGCGTGACGTGTTTGGTATCAATTTACTCGCCGTAACATTATCTTTCACAATATAAAAAAATAAAAAATTGGACTAACTTTACTGTTGTGTTATTTTTTAATTAAAGTATTTTTTCCCAAAAAAGTGCGCTTGTAAGCCCGGTGCGCAAATACGGTGTGACAGAAAGTATTGCAACGACCGCCATTTTATTCTCTAGGGTGTTAGAATAAAAAATATATATAAATGTTTGGGGGTTCTAAAGGGAAGGAGATGGGCAGGCAGAGAAAAAAAAACCGCTCCATTAGCATTGCTGGATGTCATACCAACGGCCACCACAAGAGGGCGCCAGATTCTAGAAGTACCATAGGACTGCACACGGCCGCAAAGCCGCGGCCTTAATTACTGGCCGGCGCGGTCCGTTGCGATCGTGCGCGGGGAGTGCACTATGGAGACAGGATACCCCCAGCTGTGCTGCCCCGGGCGCCAGGTCACCAATTCTAGTCGCCAATGCGACCTGGCGACCGGGGTTTGTCGAGCACTGCTTTAGAGTAACGATCACGATTCTCGTGGGGTAACATCTTTTACATTATACAAAAAAAATTGGGACAACTTTACTGTTTCTTTTTTTTTATATTAAAAATTAATTGAAGTGTATTTTTTCCCAAAAAATTGCATTTGAAAGACTGCACAAATACAGGGTTACATAAAATATAGCGACAACAGCCATTTTATTCTCTAGGGTCTCTGCTAAAAAGGGGGGTTAAATCAAGATCGTGATTTTTTTTAACGATTATTCGTGCAGCTCTAATAAATGTCAAAGGCAGGAAGCACCCATGGCTGAATGCCCAAAACGCAAGTTTGCATTCCATGTATTCATCCTCAGGTGCATACTGCCCTAAAGCGCAAGCACTGCTAGTGAACCTTCCAGCCCCATCCAACCACATCAGCTGTCAGCCTCTCAGTTTAACAGACTGCCGGAAGCAGGGCTGGACGGTGCACCTGTGCCCTCTGCCCGCAACTTAAAGTGGCTGTAAAGGCTAAAGGTTTTTTGCCCTAATGCATTCCTCATTAAGATAAAAAAGCTTTTAGGTGCAGCTCCCTCCACCTCTGCCCCCATTGGCTCCTGCTGCTGTCAATCAAATCCAGTGATGGAGGGGGCGGGGCTGAGCCATACGGTTTGGTTCAACAGATACACACAGTGCAGCTCAGGAACAAGCCCACACGAGTACCCCTCCCCCAGCAAGCGGCTTGCTAAGAGGGTCACGAGTGCCAGTGAGGGAATCTAAAAGAGGAAGATTAGTGATGCTCTGTACAAAACTACTGCACAGAGCAGATAAAAAAAAAAAAAGGGAGAAGACAAAGGGGAAAATGAGGGGAGGTAGTTGGTAGGACAGGGGTTAGAGGAAGCCAAGCAACATTGGGCTTTTAACATTGGTATCAGATATATTTAGGCATCTGACACCACTTTACACTTAAAGTGTTAGTTCACCATTTCAGAAAAAAAGAAGAAGAAGTGAACCAACACCCTACATTCTATACACTCCCCCCAGTCCCCACTGCACTCATCTCAGTGGGTGGGCCCGGATGGGACAGATCAGAGCGAATCTATTTGGTCATCACTGACACTTTTTTGACCAATCAGAACCACTCTGATGCATCCCTGTGGAAAGAAGAGGAAAAACAGTGTGGTTTTAAAACCTCAGGGCCACTGGCTCTGTGGAGCCCTCTATGGAAGGCAATACTGAATCATCAACAGAGGCATGTGCAGTGGGGACCAGGTGGGGGGGTTGGTAGGGTGTTAAGTGTTGGTTCGCTTTTCAATTTTTCTGAAAAGGTGAACACTTTGATCCCTTTCACACTGAGGCGCTTTACAGGCGCTTTACAGGCGCTATAGCGCTAAAAATAGCACCTGCAAAGCGCCTCTCCTTTCATTCCAATGTGAAAGCCCGAGGGCTTTCACATTGGAGCGGTGAGCTGGCAAGACGCTCAAAAAAGCCCTGAAAGCAGCATCTTTGATGCGCTGTAGGAGTGGTGTATACACTGCTCCTAAAGTACCCTGCCCATTGAAATCAATGGGCAACGCCGAAACTCCGGCAAAGCGCCGCTGCATTTACGCTTTGCAGCACTTAACCCTTTTTCGGCCATTAGCGCGGGTTAAAAGCGCCCCGCTAGTGGCCGAAAAGCACAGCAAAAACAATGGTAAAGCGCCGCTAAAAATACTTTACTGCCGACACCCGGGCGATGCCAGTGTGAAAGTGCCCTTTAAGTGCTTCTACCCTAGCTACAGATGTATACTCAGTATGTGTCAGGTCTATATATCAGGGCTATTGACATCTGTGCAAAAATCCCAGACACTAAAGGCTTGTTTAATCCCAACGCAATGTGCTTTATATACTATTTATTTCTATTGAGACCAACGTGCTGCATTGGTGTGTGCTGAAAAAAAAAGTAGGACAGATTGCATTTTTTTATGCAGCACATTGTGATGTTCTACAATGCATCAGAATGCTCTGTGATGCATAAAGTTGAATAAAAAGATTTTTTTTGACATTTCAATAAAAGTTAAATAAGACAAAAATACACAGTGCAGTGCTTTGTAACAACTCACCTCCCTACACAATGCACACCAGCAGATGCGCATTATACAGAGCATAAAGCAAGCCTGCTGGTGTGAATGAGCCCTCAGAGAGTAGAGCTACCATTTGTACATTTTTTTTTTTTTTTTTTTTACAATCTGGATAGAGAGCACAGCAGTCAGTGCAATTACCCTCTACAATCACCTGTTTGCTGCTGAAGTGTTTCCAAATGCTGTCTCTTTTTAGTAATTGATTTAAAAGTATTAAAGAGAAAAGGTTACTATGACAGCCATGACAGCCAGAAAACTAGCAGTTTCAAAAAGTGGAAGCTCAGCAGTGGTAGCCCTGAGGCTTTTCTCATAACTAGGTTCCTTCAATGGAAATGAATAGTACATTTTCAATAAGGGCATAGTCAGAGCTACAAAAAGGAAGCGATTATATGATTTTTACAAGCTTGCTCAATTTTAATTATTACATTGCGCTGCTGTACAGTGACATGAAGAAGCGTACTTTGGTACACTTCAAATAAAGTTGAGAAAGGAAAAAAGCAGATTGATGTGTGGAATCATGCACCACACCGCCCTTTATTGCTGCCAGAACAGACAGGCGGTTTACTGGTCAGACAGCTGTCTGTTGTGTGTGAATACAGCCTAAAAGAGAATTATGGTCAAAGCTTTTTTGGCCATACTTCCCTTATGGGTCACAGGAGTGCACCTACTTTTGCTGTGCTATTGCCCGCTCTTGGCTGATGTAACAGAGCCACTCCAGGATCTGGAAGGATCCACCCAGAAGCCCGTTTGACAGCTGGCTCCGAGCCTGCCATTCCAACCCATTCTGGTGGGGTGCCGTTGTCTATAAATTAATGTCACCCTCGCACGTCTGCTAAAGTGCAGCACATTTCTCTGCAGGTCGGGAACATTTGCAATTTTGTGCACATTGCCCAGCTGCAGAGGATGATGAATGATGAATGAAGGAGAAGGAGAAGGAGAAGGAGAAGGAGAAGGAGAAGGAGAAGGAGAAGGAGGAGAAGGAGAAGGAGAAGGAGAAGGAGAAGGAGAAGGAGAAGAGAAGAGGAGAAGGAGAGAAGGAGAAAGAAGAGAAGGAGAAGAAGGAGAAGAAGGAGAAGGAGAAAGAAGAGAAGGAGAAGGAGAGAAGGAGAAGGGAAGAAGGAGAAGAAGGAGATTGGACTGGTTGGAGATTCTACTGTAATGACTTTGTACAATTTTGCAGCTGAATTGGGTAACACCTACTTTATGCTGAACTTCTCCTTTAACATAAAAAACTCTGCCTGTACTGTGTTCACAGTTCTTCATCATTAGCTGTAAACTATATTTGAACCACTGCCTGTCGTAACAAAAGGTTAACAATTTATAAACCACCCTCCTGCATTGTAGGCCAATAGGGTAAAGCTCACAGTGGGGTCAATTCACCAATGATTTTCACATGCAATATTTTGTTTTTGTTTGGAAATCTCATATGCAATAATAAAAAAGGGGAAATTTGTCAAAGTAAGATAAAAAAATTAAATAAAAGTGGGGGAAAAAAAAAACAAATTATTTATCTTAGGGTACAAGCAGTGGATAATTTAGTTATGTACAAAATAACATCGAAGGGAGCTTTGCAAAATGTGCACTGACCACTAACTTAAAATTATATAATGTATGAAAAGTTATACCCTAAGGCTTTGTTCACATATATGTGGCTGTTGCGTGCTGCAGGTGAACGGGCACGGCAGCCCCTTCATTTGAATGGGCTGTTGTGCATGCATTTTCACCAGGGAAAAGGTTCCTGCACATTTATTTAAAACCCAGCCGCATGAAATAGGCATGGTGCTTTTTTTTGCAAATGCAATTTCTGTGTGCAAGAAACAGCACCGCATTTTAAAAGACACACAAAAGCTTCATTCACACTAGCTTTTGACAGGAAGCGAAGAGGCATTGTATTGCCTCCGCACCACCTGCTTTAACCCCTTTGAACCCCCCATTAGTGTGCTACGGCGTGGCGTCAGACTGGCCCGATTCTCTTGAATTCTTGAATGCAAAGCATAGTGGTTGTGGCATGTGTACACCCCCGGCCACTGCATCTGCAGCTAAAGAGGGCAGTGGTTGGAGGTCAGTAAAAGCGTAGCTTAACCATGGTTTTACCACCCCCCCCCCCCAACCATTAGTGCGAACAAGCCCCCCCCCCCCCCCCCCCCCCCCCCCCCCCCAAGAGCCCTAGAAAAATATTCCTTTGGTGCAGTGTTGGCTTGTGAAAGCAAATGCAAAAACAAATGTTCTAAATATTGCAAAATAATTAACACATTTGTTAAATAATGAATTTTTTTGGATTTTATTTACTACTTTTGAAATAAGAGGCAAAAATGTATGTGGTATTTATCTCGTAGTGAGATGACCCCTGGAAGTCTGTCCAGAAACTCTCAGAATCTACCACATTCTCCTTTGCAACATTTAAAAAAAATGTAAGAAATATTTTTTTCCTTTTTTTTGGATGGGAAGACATCGCATACAGTGGGGTTTTCTCAAATTTGATTGCAAAAATAGAAAAACCCGTTAAGGCTCCTTGCACACAGGGGTATGTACCTGTTGTGCATGTATCCCAGAATTATAGTGTTTCTCCGGATGCGACGGGTTCAGTGACCAGACCCACTGCAAGTAGCCTGTCAAAGTCTATGTCAGTGGTTATCAACCCTGTCCTCAAATACCCCCAACAGGCCATGTTTTGGAAATTTCTCTTAGATAAAATAGCTGTCAAAAGTACCAAGACATTGACTCTGATTTAAAGCACCTGTGCAAGATAAAGGAAAACCTGCAAACATGGCCTGTTGGGGGTACTTGAGGACAGGGTTGAGAACCACTGGTCTATGTCAAACTGTGGCTGGACAGGGCTGAACACTGTACCAAGTGATACTTGTGCTTAAGGACCTATGCGCTCAGGGGCTCATGCCTGGAACACAGGTCTTCTGTATTCTAGATCTTCGTCCCCGAATACACAGGGCTTGAATGCAAGTACCACTTGGTACAGTGTTCAGCCCCATCCAGCCACAGCCTGCCATAGACTTTGACAGGCTACCAGCAGTGAGGCTGGGATGTTGGTCCTGTCCCTTTTGGGCACACTAAAATGCAGGGAAGGATGCGCTGCTCTTAGACATTCATGAAACACTGTCCCCAAACTAATTTTCTATAATTTTTGAGAAAGCTGGAGCTTTCTTTAGGTGGCATTTAAAAGTTACTGATTTTTTTTTACTATTAAGAAAAAAAAAAAAAAGAAAAAATACCAAAAATTTGGGTTTGCTCACATTTACAAAAAAAAAAAAAAAAAAAAACAGACAATCATTGGGGGTCAGTGACAACTTATACCCCCCCCCCCCAACTTCTCTTTCGATCTGGTGATCCTCCTTCCTGCTGGGTTTACAAACATATAGCCTATTCACAATAGAGGTATGAGTGGAGCTCTGAATGTGCATAAAACAATACTAGTGTTTACATTTGTGATGGCTGTGATTAGTTCACAGCAATCAAACTGTACAGAGCCAAAAGGTCTTTGGCAGCTCAGATCTCAGCCATTCCATGGAACATTTATTTACACATATACATACATATACATACATACATATACATATATATACCGTATATACTCGAGTATAAGCCAAGTTTTTCAGCACATTTTTTTGTGCTGAAAGTGCCCCCCTCGGCTTATACTCGAGTCAAGCACTTTTCTGCAGCAAAAAAAAAAATTCCGACCCGACTTTGGGGCCTCATATCTCGGGGACACTTGGAGCTAGGAACCCCAAATTTGGCATTCAAACCCAGTTGAACTAGCACTACAACATATCCAAAGATGGGGTTACTAGCACTAAGTGGCCCCGAGATACAGGGCCCCAAAGTCGGTTCAGAAAATGTCATTCTCTGCTGCAGAAAAGTGCTTGAGATTTTCTGACCCGAATTTGGGGCCCCATATCTCAGGGACAGTTGGTGCTAGGAACCCCAAATGTTGTATTCCAACCCAGTGGAATTAGCACTACAACATATCTAAAGATGGGGTTCCTAGCACTAAGTGACCCTGAGATACAGGGCCCCAAATCGGTCAACTGTGTCCATCTGCATGGGCACAGTGAGGCTGCAAATGGGCATCGTTGACCCTCTTTTTCCACTTACAGTAGCTGCGCATTTTTCACCCTAGGCTTATACTCAAGTCAATACGTTTTCCCAGTTGTTTGTGGTAAAATTAGGTGCCTCGGCTTATATTCGGGTCGGCCTATACTCGAGTATATACGGTATATATTTTTATATTATATTATATAATTTTTTTTTATTTTTTATTCCCCCCCTCCCCTCATTTTTTCAAATTGTCTTCCACACCTTTTTATATTTGTTTTTTCTCACTTTTTTTTAGATTTTGCGGTTTATAAATGTTCAATACATCCATTTACGCATGGGGAATGTATCATGGCTCGTTTGTCTCCCTGGTTTGGGAAGGACACACTGCCTCAGCCACGGTTGGACAATTTGTCTGAGGCCCCTTCTCCCTTGATACCAGCTGGGCATATCTTTATAGCAGACTTGTGAGTATCAGACCCCTTGTTCACTAATAGCATTCTCTCCCCTTTTAGAATAGTATTCATAAAATAAGAGATATTCTCTATGTATTTCATTTTCATAGTTCATACTTGCGCCTAACTCCTGATGAGTGGTCAAGAGCCATGAAACTATTTTTGTTAGGGTGCCTTGTCAAGTTTGGCAAATCATCTACTTTACATATATTGGAAAGTATTCCATATATTGGTCCATGGTCACATTTATGTATAATAATTCTATTAAGCATTATGTCATTTATACGCATGTGTACTTTCTGTTCATATGTCAGCTCTTTTGCATACTTTTTTTTTTTGTTTTTTTTATTATGAACCAAAAAACATATTGGGGGTTATTTACTAAAGGAAAATCCAGTTTGCACTGCAAGTGCACTTAGAAGTAAAGTCGCTGTAGGTCCGAGGGGGGACATGCAAGGAAAATTAAAAACAGCATTTTAGCTTGCACATGATTGGATGATAAAATCAGCAGAGCTTCCCCTCAGTTTAGACCGTCCCCTTAGATTTAGAGCGACTACACTTCCAAATGCACTTGCAGTGCAAAGTGGATTTGCCTTTCGTAAATAACCCCCATTGTGTATCTCCAGATTATGGATTGTTCACATGAAATTGATCAATAAAATTATATTTTATACCGTATGCATTACCTGTTTGCAGTGACATCCCTCATTTAAAGTCCCACTACTCTTTTCCTCTGTTTTTATATGTTTAATTGTGACATTCACCAAACATTCATTGCAGTTGAATCTTCCTGGTGCATGTTTTAAACTGAAGTAAAGGATTGATGAATGTCATTCCCTGCTTTATAAATTTGCCTTAGATCTTTACTAATGGAAGAACCAAGAAAATGTCTACAATCTCTACCATCTTATTTTACATTGTAAGAATGTTAGACGACAACTACAGATGTGCTTTATTGGGGAATAATTACCTATAAGCAGTGAGGGTACCCAACATACTGTACAAGCAGATTTTGATTGAAAGGATAGCCAAACTATGCCCTATGTAATGCCTGGTACACACAATGAGATTATCAGACGAATGATCGTCAGTTTTTTTGCATGCTAGTCTCAGATCGAAAAAGAAGAAGTTACTAAAGTTACGAAAATTCTCATACGACATTATAAAAAATTCCGAAGTGATGTCATGTGTTGTAGTGCATTTGTATTGTATGTTCGGACGAAAACTGTACTGATTAAACAAAAATTGTACGATCTGGTATCGTACAAGGATCATTTTCGTATTTGTCCCTTTGAATAATATCAAATAAAGTGTCGTAATTGTCTCTCGAAAGCTGCGTACTAACCATTCAATTATCGTACGATCACTTCGAAAGCGGTATTTTTTGTCCGATTTTCTGATCGTGTGTATGGAACTTTAGTATTAAGTGTTATAAGATTAAAGTGGGCTAAAATAATAGTAATTAGCATAATCTGAAATCCTATAGAAAGAATCAGCCACTAAGACCTATATACCGTGTCACTTTCTAAATGAGGGAAGAGGATTATTTCAAATTTACTCTCAGCAGGGCAGCAGTTTACACAACAGCGTCTCCATCAGTAGAGACAGTGTGACTTTGCGCTGGACAGAATGTCCTTTCAAAAGATGAATCATACAGCAAAAATCAATATCTGCATGGCACGTTATTAAAAAGTGAAAAGCAGTAAAACAAACAATGGCTAAAACTGAGGTTGCAGCATTGAATTTTTCTGTAGGTTATGGTCTTATCCTGGTTTAGAGGGAAAGATTTACACATTCCAAAAGGAGGTGTCCTTTAAAATGGTGCCTACATCACCAAATTTTGCCAATTGCCATTGGTTCAAGCAGCAATCTTATGCATTTATGAACTCCCCAATTCCCAGACACATAGCTAGCTATTCTCAGAAAAAAAAAAAAAAGAAAGAAAGATCAACTGGGTAGGATTTTTATGTCCAAACAACACTGGCATCCCTCGCTGGCAACAGTAACGGTATTCTCCTGCGCACGGTAAAACGGTATCAAGTGGATATCACTGCACAGCCTTGCTGCCCTCTAGGACTGGCGGTTTATTCTGAGCACTGTAGAGAATAAAAACTGAGGGCGCACTGGCCTAGTGCAATATCCAAGAACAATTTATTAAAAATTATAAGGTAAAATAAAACTACTCCCAACTCCTTCAAAAACCTCCGGCTCAAGAAGGACCTCACCAGGGTCCCTGACCAGCATTGTCCATGGATCACATGAGTAAAGGAAAGTCACATGATTAGTAGTTTTATTTTACCTAATCATTTTTAATAAATTGTTCTTGGATAATGAACTAGGCCATTGCGCCATTTGTTTTTATTCTCTACATCCCTTGCTGGCACCAGGGGCATCTAGCAGTGGTCTTCTTCCATTAGGCAAAAATATGTACATTTGGCCAGTCTGAACTTACAAGTCTACCAGAAGATCATTTATCGTTTGTGATTTTTCAGCCAGATTAGGCTTTTAGAGCTGATCATCCTCTGAAAATCAGATTTTCTAAATATTTTGTACTAAAGATCTTTTGACAGTTAAATCCAGCATGCACTTCAGACCGTCATCTACTATGGTGCTGTGAGAAGTAAGGGGCAACTCCAAATTACTACCCAGAAGGTTTGCAATCAGATAGGGGATTTATATTTTTTTGGTAGTGACCTTGAAATCTACACATCAATTATTACATACTGGTAATATACAGTACACTGCACTTCTACACTTCCCAATGCAGTCTGTTTGGTCAAGCATACAATAGAAACACCACAACATTTGTATGCACATCCAGATGTGACACAAAGCTATAAAAATCAGTTAACAGCACAGACTATGTATTCACTTGCAAAATGTATTCTTTCACAGGCATACTGCAGCAAATTTATTGCAACCTGCAAGAGATGTATTCCTGCCAATGTAACCACAAACATGAACAAACGTCTGCATCTTTGTTCACATTTTAATATAAAACTTTGATTTGGAATTGAAGAGCCACACTAGAGCTGCAGGATTCTGGCTAAAATGAGAATCACAATTATTTTGCTTAGAATAAAGCTCACGATGCTCGCAGCATAACATCTTTCATATTATACAAAAAAAATGGGCTAACTTTACTGTTTAGATTTTTTAATTCACTAAAGTGTATTTTTTTTCAAACAAATTGCATTTGAAAGACAGCTTCGCAAATACAGTGTGACACACAGTGCAACTGCCATTTTATTATCTAGGGACTCTGCTAAAAAAAAAATAATAATAATAATAATAATAATAATAATAATAATGTTTTAGGGGTTCCAAGTAATTTTCTAGCAAAAAATACAGATTTTAACTTGTAAGCAACAAGTGTCAGAAAAAGTTTAAGTCCTTAAGTGGTTAATCTGACCTCATTTACAGACCGAAGTGCATTCCTTTGATCTAAAAGGACTATATGTTACAATGTTTTTATTCATCTCTGCCCAAGTGATGTTGTGATAAAACTTGGCAGGCTGAGGCTGTCAATCAGCTGGAGGTCTGTCACCTGTATTCTCTCTGTGTCAGGAAAATATGTCAGAAGTGATTGATGCAGATAGCAGAGGAACTAAGCAGCAGGCAGAAATGACACTAGTGCTAATTGAGACAAGTACACACTGTAGAGGGATATGCTTTGTTCATATTTCATGTCTGAAGTTTACATCCATTTTAAAATGGACCCAAGGTCTGCTTGAAGTAATCACTAGCTCAAACCAGCAGAATGAACAGTGGGCTTTATATATGAAAACTGGGGGGGGGGGGGGGGGGGAGCAGAGTTAGTGTCCATAGCAACCACTCAAGGATTCGTTTTCTAACGACACTAAAAATGACAGCTGGATTTTGAATCCTGCAATTCTTTTCCCCGGTTCCTGTATACAGGGAGGTCAATGGCATCCAGGAGGATTAAGATTCTTATACACAAACATCACTTTGGGGTCACTTCTGCCTTAGGTACAAAGAACAACAGTTGCTCATCAAACCTACATTTAGATACTTATTAACCAAGAGTGTATGCATAGCCAGAATGAAAAGCTAGCAAAGTGCTGCAGCCTATACAGGGTGATAGAAGTACCATCCATGTACCACATGCTGCATTAAAACAGGAAACCCAAATAAATGAAGCTTTCATCTTCCATATACTGAGAGCAGAACGTAGCATGGTATGAAAACATCCATACAACCAGTCCAAATGTAACATTATTAAAAACTGAGGAAAGAGACAGACATTTAAAATAAAGAGCAGGAATTCCCTTTCACGCCGACACACAGTCTGCCTGGAGCTAGATTATAGTTTGCTTTACAATTATTTTAAATTCAGTCCTCCCTCCTCTGGCCAATGGCCTGAGCAGCAATTTCAGACAAGTAAAACAAAACCAGTCATTGGGTTATTAATTCCATCCAGCAAGTACTATAATTGTGTTAAAAATCAGAATGCTTGCTCAGTTCACCTCGTCTGCATTTTGTTGGCCAGATTTCTTCACAGGGTCACTGTCAGTGCATTTGGTGAAACCTGCGTTTTGTAAGATCACCAATCATAATAAAAACTTCCCACGCAGGCGATTAGACCCGTATTAGTACTAAAAAAATTACTTCCATTAGGCTTTCTGTAGATGAGACGGCAAGACAGTTGTGTTGGGGAATCCCCCTCCTACACACACTGATTCTTGGACCACCAGATTACAAACTAATGGGAGTTTGGTAGAAACATATACTGCAGCATTGCCTGGGTGAAAAATTTAAAGTGGAAACAGAACTATTACATTCACCAAATCAAATGACAAACATTAAAGTTATTCAGAGCAAAGAAAAGAACACGCCAACATGATTCTGCACTTATCTTTGTCAGGATTCTGAATTAGAATCCGCAATCAGCTTTGCTTTTGGAAAGCAGTATGCCAGGCCATGACAGCAAACGTTCTCCATGAAATCAACACCCACCAGACATGCGTGGCACAGTCTATGAGTGAACACTACAGCTTGCATCCTGGTATCTCATTGCAATTGTGCGCTTTCCTTCTATATATTCAGAAACATATGCATTAAAAGGGAAACCATGTGTACAATTGTTGCTGTCAGTAAAACACCTGTGAGGGGGAGTTGGAGGTGTGGCTGGGCCTTGCTGTGTGTGTCTATGGACACACACAGCCCAGCTCGGGAGCACACCCACACAGGCGCTCCCATACCACACCCACACAGGCGCTCCCATACCACACCCACACAGGCGCTCCCATACCACACAGGCGCTCCCATAGCACACCCACACAGGCGCTCCATTAGCACACCCACACAGGCGCTCCCATAGCACACCCACACAGGCGCTCCCATAGCACACCCACACAGGCGCTCCCATAGCACACCCACACAGGCGCTCCCATAGCACACCCACACAGGCGCTCCCATAGCACACCCACACAGGCGCTCCCATAGCACACCCACACAGGCGCTCCCATAGCACACCCACACAGGCGCTCCCATAGCACACCCACACAGGCGCTCCCATAGCACACCCACACAGGCGCTCCCATAGCACACCCACACAGGCGCTCCCATAGCACACCCACACAGGCGCTCCCATAGAACACCCACACAGGCGCTCCCATAGCACATGGCTTACTAAGGGGGCAAACGCAGGACAAAAAGCAGACAGCGCCAGTGGGGAACTATAAAAGAAGAGTTTCAGGGCCACTCTCTGCAATACCATTGCACAGAGTAGACAAGTATACCCACTTTATATATTTTAAAAAATTACTTTACAACCACTTTAAGTATTGGACTTGTGGGCTATGCTCCTTGTATCAAGCGCTAGGGTTAATTTTCAGTTTTGACTGAAGTACAAAAGGGCCTAAACGTTAAGGTCGCTTGAATACAAAGTGTTGATTTTTAGGCTGGCGAACACCAATCCCAGGGAATTGTATAGAGCAGCTCCAGGAGAAAACAAAATGCAGGTAAAAAGCATTTCTCATGCTTATAAAGACCATATCACATGATTGATTTTGGAACAGCTACAGAATTTCTCTCCAGCATTTTGTTGTTGGGTATACGGCAGTCAGTGGAAGTGCTGTGTCACAGCGATTTCAGACATTTGGAGCGCAGTCACTAAGCAGCTGACTTTTAGCAGCATTTACAGCTGCCCACAAAGCATAATAACATCCTGAATAGCTGCTAATGGTAACATGACATTAGGAATTTCTAGCTATAAAGATTTGTTAGAGAGCATTCACACCTACATATTCAAAAATGTATTTTATTACAAAATTTGCATGTGCATTAAAATTAGGTGTAGTCTGCTGGTAATGAGTTTTCTGTAAGTTTCCAGTATGCTGCACATTTAACAAAAAAAAAAAAAAAAATAGCAGTATTCTTTTTTTTTTTAAGTCATTTCATGTGACCATTTTCATTTGTTTGTTTTCTTTTTTTTTTTTTTTACATGCTCTTTAGATGCATCTCTACTAATTTCTGTTTCAATACTTTTATTAAAAAAGGTTTCTCCAGAAAGAACACAAATTGTAGGCAAAGAATCACATCAAAAAAGGTACACAGACATTTTAAAACTTCTGCTGAGCAACTTAACTTGACAGATAGTAACCGACATTTAAAAAACGCCCGTTTTGCCACGTTTACGTTGAAAAATGCCTGTTTCACCGAAATGTGGCTAAACGCGAGTTAGCGCGTTTACAAGCGTTTGGCGTTTCAAAATGCCTCTGAACATCCGTTCTGAACGCA
This sequence comes from Lithobates sylvaticus, assembly GCA_028564925.1. Lineage (NCBI taxonomy): Eukaryota > Metazoa > Chordata > Amphibia > Anura > Ranidae > Lithobates > Lithobates sylvaticus. The sequence continues at coordinate 207,805,719 of CM053029.1, read as the reverse complement.
TTTTTTTGCTTTACAAAAAAATGCTTCTAAAATCAACTGCCTAGAAACTACTATAAAAACTAGGGTTGTCCCGATACCACTTTTTTAAGACCGAGTACAAGTACTGATACTTTTTTTCAAGTACTCGCCGATACCGATTACCGATACTTTTTTTAATGTCATGTGACAGTGACGTACTGATGGCTAGCACTAATAGATGGCACTGACTGATGGGCACTAAAAGGTGGCACTGATTGATGTCTGGGACTGATTGCTGGCAGTGATGGATGGGAACTGATAGGTGGCACTGACTGAGGGGCACTGATAGATGGCACCCACTGATGGCTGGCACTGACAGGTGGCAGTGCACTGATAGGTGGCACTGATTATGCAGCACTGATGAGCACTTATAGATGACACTGATAGGTGGCACTGACTGATGGCTGGCAGTGGCACTGATGGATGGGCACTGACTGATGAGCATTGACGAGCACTGACTGATGGCTGGCACTGATTGATGGCTGGCACTGTTGGATGGGCACTTATAGATGGCACTGACAAATGGCACTGACTGATAAGCATTGACAGGTGGCTGGCACTGATGGGCAGGAACTGAAATAAACGACATGAGAGGAAAGGAAACTAAACTATTTTGCTATGCTGCCTGTGATGCCCATCTTGGTACACCCTGGACTGGGCCGCATTAAAGGAGCAGCAGACATCTTGTTACACCCAGCCCGAACTATATGGGCTGGGTGTAACAAGATGTCTGCTGCTGGCTTAATGTGGCAGAGTGCAGGGTGTACCAAGATGGGCGTCGGGATTATCAAGCACTGACGAGGACGAGATGTGTAACGGTGTAGCATGAAATCCACTATCCCGTGAAAGACGCTACCCCCTGACGCTACTGCGCATGTGCCGGTTTCAGTCAAAAGAAACCAAGCGCAGAGCTGCTGAAAACTAATATAGGTGGCTCGGATTAACCCCTCACACCCTGATCGATCGCCTCATGACAGCACGGCAAGGGCTCACGGCGGTGGACACAGGCTGTATCACATACACACACACCATGCATATCACAGGGGGCACAGTGTATGTGATACAGCCAGTGTATGTGATACAGCCTGTGTCCGCCGCCGTGAGCCCCGATCGATCGGCGTGTGAGGGGTTAATCCGAGCCACCTGTATTAGTTTTGAGCAGCTCTGAGCTTGGTTTCTTTTGACTGAAACCGGCGCATGCGCAGTAGCGTCAGGGGATAGCGTCTTTCACGGGATAGTGGATTTCATGCTACAACGGCAACACGGAGCGTCATTGCATTACCGAATGTGACGGCTCCGGTCGCCTATCCAGATGCAGCCCTGCACTACCTGCTTGAGGACACGTAGACACGGGAGGACTCACTTTCCACTCTCCGCTCCGCCCGCTGACTCCGCCCGCTGACTTCCAGGTATCGGCTAAGGCATCGGGAGCATTTGCGCGAGTACAAGTACTCGTGCAAATGCTCGGTATCGGTCCCGATACCGATACTAGTATCGGTATCGGGACAACCCTAATAAAAACGACCCTGTGTACATGTACTAATAAGATAACAGAGGAGATTTAAGGGGCAGCTGATAAAAATGCCCAACTGCTCCTAAACGTCCGTTTACCTGCAGCAGTGTACAACGCAGGTGGAACGTATCATAACATCAAGAAGGAATATAAAAAGGATCCAAATAGTATACCATCAATCATTTTCAACACAAAGGGTTGCTATATAAAGAATAAATGCCACATAGTTGGGAAGATACTGGAGAGTTTAAAAGAGAAGTATGGTTGTTGTTTTTTTTTTTATTCACCCATTATACTTACCTAGGTAGATGCAGCATCTGCACTGAGAACCGAGCAATCGGTCACCGCTGATAGCTCAGTTCTCTCAGCTCCCAGAGTGGAGAGCTGCTGCCTGTCAGTCAGCAGCTCTCCTCTCTGCTCCTTCACTCTCATTGACAAGAAAGGGATTCCCCTTGGGTTTGGACTTTATTGGCACTAGGGCTGAAACAACTAATCGATTATGAAATTAATCGATCAGCCAGTAACATAATGGGGTTAAAAAAAAAAAATAAAAATAAAAAAAAAAAATAAAATGAGCCCTTTATAGTACAAAAAGAGCAAATAATCACTACTGTAAATATTACTTTCACAGTTCTACAGAAAAAAAAAAAAAAATTAACCCCTTACAGTAGTAGTGATTCTTTGCTTTTTTTTTGTACTATAAAGGAGTAATTTTTTATATTTTTATTTTTTACCCCATTATGTTACTAAACATCTTAGACCTGGTCCACATCGATGTGTTTTTTGGTGCTTTTTGCAGAAACACACTACAGTTTATTTACATGGTTTCCTATGGGACACGATCACATCTATGCTTTTTTAGCTGCTGTGTATTTGGAAAGGGTCAGGGACTTTTTTTTTTTTTTTTTTTTTTAACGCAAAACATGTTTTTTTGGTTCAATATACTTAAATGGAGAAGCTGCAGAAAAGCATATAATACGTTTTTGCAACAATTTGTGTTTTTTAATCTGCCCAAGAGCAAATTGGCCAAAAAAACAGTATATCTCCTCTAATAATATATACAGTATATCTCCTCTAATAGTGTATACAGTATATCTCTCCTCCAATAGTGTATACAGTATATATCTCATCTAATAGTATATACAGTATATATCTAATAGTATATATAGTATATCTCCTCTAATAGTGTATACAGTATATATCTCTTCTAATTATTCTCAGAGTGGATTCGATATTTTGCTCCCTAACCATATAGTTGGTTATTTATATTTACCACTGCATATAGATATTTAAGAATAAATTGCCTTTTTTTTTAAACTACATATTAACTAAATTATACACCACGCATTTTTTTTTTTTTAAGATTATTAACCGATTAATCGAAACAATAAATCGGCCAACTAATCTATTATGAAAATAATCGTTAGTTGCAGCCCTAATCGGCACTCAATAGATAAAGCAATCATATTAAAGTAGAAAATGTATTTATTAATAAACACGATTAAAAAGAACAACATGGAGTGTACATTACAACAGCAACTGATGATACAACTTATACAAGATGATGATATGCATGAGATATCCTTCACCCAACGCATATGCAGACACTCCATGTAGATTACAAACCACACACAACATAGCCATAGGGAGTTTCTGCCCTCCTCGTCCACATTAAACAAATGTAGATTCAGTTGCAAGTAAAAGTAAGAACAAAAATGTTCCAAAAATCGATTCAGGGAACCTCAGAAAAAGTCCCCTGTGTGTGGAAGGAATCCAGACCCACTTATGCCCAGAGATGGAATCCTTTAAACTCAAGGCTTCTAGTGGAAGGACGTCGTCCTAATGGATGGTGTAACAGGAGGGCACTAGATCAAGCAGCATGCATATTAAGTTCTAGCCTCACACAGACAGGTTGTACTGGAGCGCTGAGCTGTGGAGAGCAGGAGAAGACCATCTCAGTCTCTCAGCGGCTTGCTGAGAGACTGAGAAGGACCAGTCCAGGCAGCTGGCGGATCCAGACTTCATTGTCGTGATGACGCGGTGCCTGGAACGATTCCTGTGACGTGTCAAAAACGAATTGGACTCCTGTGACCCATAGAAAAGAGCAGCCAAACAAGCTCAGGCCACAGATGAGTTCTTGCTGGAAATTTTTTTTTTTTTTTTTTTTAAGAAACAGAAAGCATGGACTCATGAAGTTGTCAAACAAACCTGATTTCTTTTTATGAGGAGGTAAAGCAAAACCTTGGACAGAGGGTTGGCTGTGGACGTGGTATAGTTGGATTTTGCAAAAGAGTTTGATACAGTTCCCCCACACACGGCTAATGTGTAAGGTAAAGTCTACAGTCTTGGAAAGTTCTCTTGTAAATGGATAGAAAACCAAGGGTCTAAGGTTATGAGTGGTGTACACCAAGGTTCAGTGTTGGGACCCTCACTTTTTAATATCTTTATAAATTATATTGGGTCTGGGATTAAAAGTAGAATTTCAGTCTACTCAGCAGCAGAAGACACCAATCTATGCAGAAGAATAACATCCTTACACAGGATGTCTCCAACTTACAAGCCAACCTCAATGCACGGTTTAATTGGGCAACTGTGTGGCAAATGAGGATTAATGTTGATAAATGTAGTTATGCACTTGGGGGCTAAGAATATGCATGCATCATACATACTAGGTGGAGTACAACTGGGGGAATCCATAGTGGAGAAGGATCTTGGGGTTTTGGTAGATCATATGCTTAATAATAGCATGCAATGCCAAGCTGTGGTTTCAAAAGCGAGCAAAGTCCTTTCTTGTATTAAGAGAGGTATGAAAGAGAGAAAGATCATTTTGCCCCTGTACAAATCATTAGTACGATCTCATCTGGAATATGCAGTACAGTTCGACTAAACTAAATGCGAGTTACCGCATTAAGCAGCATTTACAAGATGTTACAGGCATTTGGCGTTTAAAATGCCTCTGAAAATCTGAACAAATTTTTTTGCATTCCAAAAAAAGCTTTTAAACTCAACTGCCTAGAAAGGACTATAAAACGAACCTTTGTACATGTACTGATAAGATAACTCTCCTCTGTTAACTATATAACAAAAGTAAAAAAATTCTTCTAAAAGCCTATACCAATCCTATTTAGAAAACCCAGCAAGGGGAAATATAAGAACCTTTACTTCTCCATCACCCAGCATGTGTATACAAAGTGCTCTACAAACAGTGCATCAAAATTACTAAAAATGAAAATGAAGTGCAAATAGAGGCAGAGAAAAATAGAAATAAGAAAAAAAAATAAAAGGGGGGGGGGGGGGTAGAAGGGACAAAAAAAATGGAAACAAGGTACAAGAAAAGGAAGAACTAAGACAAAAGAAGAAAGCTTGTCCGAACGCCCGCCTCCGCTGCCCACACTCCTCAATCAGCTGAAAGTTGAAGATACTTAATCTTAAGCCAAGGATCGCAAACACGGTCAAACTTAGCAGTCTTATCCTTTAAGATACTGAACAGCTTTTCCTTGAGCATGATCCATGTCAGCTTTCTTTTCATAATAGCCAGATCTACCACTGGTTTCTTCCAAGCGGTCGCTACAGCAGTTTTTGCCACAAGAAACATGAGGTGGATTAAAGTCTGAACATGTTTGGGAGCGTCAGCAACAGGCTCGTTAATAAGAGCCACATTGGGGTTTTTAACTGTATTCACCATTCTCACAGAATAAATTAGTAAATTAACTCTAATCCAAAACTGGCGCACCTTGATACAGGTCCACCAAGTGTGAAATATCGTACCAGGTTGACCACGTCCCCAAATACACAGGAAGGAAGCCCCTTGATACATTTTTTGAGAGGTGGTCTGACACCAGGTACCATCTAGAGAGTACCTTATATCCTCCCCCAAGGCTGTATTCATGATACCCTCATGGAGAGCTTTTCCACCAGTCACTCAAGTCAATCTCCTCCCTTAAGTTCCACTCCGATGCCAGCCTATAAGGCAATTTTGCAGGCGGGTAAACAATTTGTACAGCATCAAGATGCCCACCCCCCAAGTCTCCCCAGAGAAACATCTGGATTCAAAAGGCCATGTGTGTAGCGATATCAGCTGTAGATTTCTGCAACAAGCACAAAAAAAAATTCTGAATCTGCTGCAAAGCAAATGTTCACATGAAGGCATCTGCAACAGCTGCACAAAGTAGGAGACAGGATAAATTCCTTCATGGTCAAGGAAATTGCCTTTTCTATACAGGCCCTTATTGATCCACCACTGGAAATCCTGTAGGCAAAGACCAGGTGGAAATGCAAGAATAAAAGGTACAAAAAAGCGCAGCCCTACAAGACGAATCCCAGACTTGCATATAATAAGAAAGAGAAGGGCACAGGATTGACTGGAGCTCCCGAAATGGGATCCACATCATAAGGTCAATGGGAAACGCCCCTCAAGCCTGTGCCTTCAGGATCACCCACTATAGTTTGCATAGGGAGGAATAAATCTGAGCCAACTGGACCACCTGTGCTGCTCTAGAATATAGTTTATGGTCCAGCATCCCAACTCACGCACAGTATACAGCTTGCACTGTGTCAATCTGCGTAACGGGGCCCCAAATGAACAGAGGTAAACACGAAAAAATAAGTAAAGGATCCTGGGGAGCACTACCATTTTAAATCAAGGAAATTCTACCCATCCAGGAGAGACCACCCAAGGACCATCTTTCCAACTCCTGCAACAGCTAAGTAAAAAGTTGTGAGTAATTGGATCGATAAAGGGTTGTCAGAGTAGGGGTCAGTTTAGCGCCGAGGTAGAGAAGGAAAGTCAGTTACCATGCAAAAAAACTTTAATGCCCCCTGAGACTGCAAGACATCCCCATCCAGGATCACATTCAGGGCTTCTGATTTCTCCCAGTTGACAGCCAGAAATGCTTCCAAAGCACCGAAAGAGTTCAAGAACTGACAAAAGGGAAGTATGCAGGGAGGACAGAAAGGTCAGGGATCTCAGCCCCTACCGTTCTAGCCCTTAGATCAGGGGAAGAGAGCGATGGGAGGTCACGTGACCACACAGAGGCGATCTGAAAGAAGGTATTTAGCAGCATAATTTTAAACAAACATTTACACTGTGTAGAATACCTTGGTATAACAGAGGCGCTAGTGGTATTCCTACTCTGACTTTACAACCACTTTAATGCAGAGACTGCATTAAGATTTAAAAAAAATTGGTTTAGAACCACTTTAACACTTAGCCCACATTAAATAATGTTTTCATGGCAGTTCAGCTAAGCAACACCCCCCTGGCAAATCTTACCACATTCATTTGTGTGTCTCAACCTGCAAAAGGTCAGAGAGTGCACTACTGACCTACAAAGCAGGGCTAGTGACATGGAAAAACACAGGTTAAAGGGAATTCAACAGACTTGAAAAATGGCTGCTATACACTACTGGCATACAAATTTTATTGCCATGCTTTGCTGTAGAGTGTGCTCATCAGGTCCTCACTCACCCTCCACCACAGGACAATCCACCTCACCCTATTCTGCTTCGTTTTTTAAAATGCATAAATAAAGAAATCCTCCTGCAGAAAGTGAGGGAAATGAAAGAAATCAATCATCATGGATACTTTATACCTTTCTCTGACTTCTCATCGGAAGGCAGAGGGCAAGATTCCAAGTAGTAAAAAAAACTCCAAAAACTGAACCTGCAATATTCAACACTTTACCCTGCCAGGCTGAGGCTGATTGCCAACAAGCGTTCCAAAGTGTTACTTTATGTAGATCTGGATTACTCAGTCATCCTAAAACTACTGGAGCAGTCTGTAACTGGGGCCGATATAATTGACCTCTCTGGCCCTCTGGATCAGCTGCACCATACTCCTCAAATACACATGCCAAGTGTCCTGGGCATAGATCATTGCACGTAAGCTATAGCCAGAGATAAGCCACCTCCACTCCTTTGTAAGTTTCAGTTATTGTGCCCCCCCCCCCCCTTTCTCTTCTTGTTTTTGTCCGTTTCAAATTTTTAATAAAAAAAATCTGGTTAAAGAAAAAAAAGCCTTTCAGAAATGTTGCCTTCTAGAATAGATTCTCTCTCCTGTGACATTTTAATGATCTAAATAAGTGATATGTAAAGAAAGTCCTTGAAAAAGAATTAAAAAAAGTTTTCCTATAAATCAAAGTCAATATTTCAAATTATCTAATTACCAGTTTGAAGACCTATTGCTCTGGGTAGCCTGGCTACATTCCACTGTGTAGTTAGTACAGCCATTACTTTCCCAATAAACAGTGAAATTCAAGTCTTTGCTTTCACTGCAAAATTTGAAAAAGAACAAACGTTCATCTCTCATTTAAGCACAGAAGATGAAGCCATGCAAATAAATCCTTTATGCCCTGGTGACCAACAGCACATCTAGAACTGCAGGTTTACCGCACAGATAAAGCCTAAAGTTATCTATCTTTTACATCTATTTATCCAACCCGGAAACCTCAGATCAACCTTTTTAACATGGAGGAACATTTGAAAGATTGCTCTATCTACAACCCACAATACATTAGCATGATGGTCACTTGGAAGAGTGCTCCTTACATTTGTGATTATTAGGAACAATGGCCCCATGCAGATAGCTAAAATGATCATTGGTGTCAGTGGTTACTTATCTGAGAGTCAGTAATTGATTGTTGCTAAAGGAACCCCTAGCAACCTCTAGAGCAGGGATATGCAATTAGCGGACCTCCAGCTGTTGCAAAACTACAAGTCCCATCATGCCTCTGCCTCAGTGTCATGCTTGTGGCTGTCAGTCTTGCTATGCCTCATGGGACTTGTAGTTCTGCAACAGCTGGAGGTCTGCTAATTGCATATCCCTGCTCTAGAGGGACCCTAGGGTTCCACAGATCCCTGGCTGAGAAACACTGCATTAGGATAGATTCACATCTGTGCGGTCCTGTGGGCCGTGTTTTGCATTCCTCCGGAAACGCAGGGAAAAGGTCCCTGTAGCATTTCAGAAACCACAGCCCAGTGCAGTTCCCAGTGTGGGTGCAATTTCCAGTGCATGCAGCGTGCCATTAGCAAACCCCCCAGCGTTTTACTATGCGGGCGGTTGTAGCTGCGGGAACAGGTGTGATCCCACAGTGGTAATCACCTGCACAGATGTGAACCTAGCCTTACGAGCTGCAGGATCAAATGATTGGACTGGAGCAGATAGAAACAGGCAAGTACACGTTTTTTTTTTTTTTTACAGGTTAGCCAGCATGTGTAGGAGGTGGGGGGAGGCAACATTTGAAGAATCGTTATAGTTAGGGTTCGAGAGTGAGAAACCTCCAGTTATCAAGCCCCACATCCTGCCTTGTTGCTAGGATATAAAAACAGTTGGACACTCACTTCCAGCATTACAGGAGTGAAAAGCAACAGTTTTCACATCCTAGCAACAAGGCAGAATGTGGGGGTTGCAACTGAGTTTTTCCTTCAGGCTTCCGGGGGGGGGGGGGGGGGGGGGACCCAAAAGGCCTACAGTTATAAAAACAAGACTTATGAACATTTTTCACAGCTGTGCAGTTTTTTTTTTATATATCTACTGGGGCCCCTTGACTGCATGGGCTATTTTATGGAAAAGGTGAACTTGGCCTTTAAAGTGGGATGTCAGTCAATAAGTGATGTCCTGCTGGTTCACTCTCTCCCCTAGCCTGAGTTAAAAGGTTTATTTATTTTGGGGGGGGGGGGGGCTGCGCGAGTGCCAATTTTTAATCAGTACCCAGTCCCACTTCCAAAACTATTGCTTAGGCAAGAATGACATCCTTTGACCTGCCCCCTCTCTTCCCGCAGCATCTTGGCTGGTAATCGTCACATGTCCCAGGAGGCTGAAGGACCATTCACAAAGCACCTGGTGAGCTCATACATGCACATTGGGGTGCCAGCTGTGGTTCCTCAGACAGCCACAGTGAGTTTCGGCATCCAAGATGGTGGCACCAGGGACCTGCAGGGGTAATAACTGGCTGTGGGAAGGCAGCGCTGTACTACAGGCACTGGTAAGTACCTACTCCAGTATTTATTAGTCCCTGCTTAAAAAATAAAACATTAAGTTTCTCTTTAATGACTGGGTTTAGATCTACTTTAATAATCAAGTACTTTTTTTTTTAAATGGCAATGCCATGACACACACAGCATTGTTGTTCCCTTAGTTCCTTTACCATAACTGGACAAGATACAGTACTTTCTATTTTGTGTAACACAGTAAGCCCCCGTTCACACCGGTGCGACTTGTCACGCGATTTGACAGTTTCAAATTGCATGACAAGTCGCACCCCATTTCCAGCAATAGAACTGTTCTTATCAACTCATGTCACAGCGATTATGAAAAAGGTTCCTGCACTATTTATTGCTGATTTCATTGCAACTTGCATAGACTTCTGTTAAAAGAAATCGGAGCTGAAGTAGCGCAATTTCAAAGCTGCACCAGAGTGAACAGGGGCTATTAGCTTCTTAGAGCAAAAGGTATTTACACTTCACATCCCAAAGAATTATTCCTCATTTCAGGACAGTGGGCAGAGACAAGCAAATCATTGCTTTACGTCCCAACAACACCACCTACAGAACCACTGATGTGTAATGCAAATATAACTAATACCACAGAGCAATGGATTCCAAGTTGCACACAGCTGTTTCAGGTTTCTTGCCCATCATCAGTGCAGCGTGTGGAAAATATGGCTATGGAGCAAGGTGGATTTGATTTAAATCAACTCTGTCCCACAGCGGCTCCTCCTCTTACCCGCTGCTCACTCACTGACAGTCCTATCTGCTTTAATGGGATGGCTGGTGATGCAGCAGTGACACAAGGTGAGAGACGTGGCGGCAGCAGGTTAGTGGATGCCCGCTAACAGGTGCTGCCATGATGGATCTGAAATGACAGGTGCTCTTTACATTTAAGAACTTATTCTTGGTGGTAGAAGTTAAAATCTTTAATATTTGCAAACAAAATTAAGGTTTCCTATTTAGAATAATAAGCTGTCAGGTTAGGAAAACAGCGATATCAAAACCGATTCAATCATACAGTTTGTAGTATACATAAATTTGCAAAACAATGGGATAAAGGAATATTTCTGAACTTTGCTTTATCTCATGGTTACTGTAAAATTGTGTGAATGCATCAATGCAGTGCATGTTATCTCAGCTTGCAGACCTTGGATTCATTGAATGTGTTTACCAAAAAAATGTAATATTGCAGAATATACAGCCTCATGCTACATAACTAAGCTCAATTTTATGCTGAATAAACTAAATTATTAACATATCTTAAAGCGGGATTCCACCCTGAAGTGGAACTCCCGCTTTTCGGAACCCTCCCCCCCTCCAGTGTCACATTTGGCACCTTTCAGGGGGGAGGGGGGTGCAGATACCTGTCTAAGATAGGTATCTGCACCCACTTCCAGGCATAAACTCCCACGGGAGTTTACGCCACTTCCTGTCCTGGCGCGCTGTCTGCCGGGACACACACGTGTCCCGGCAGACAGCGCCGACGATTCTCATTGCGCTGCGCGACTCGCGCATGCGCAGTAGGGAACCGGGAAGTGAAGCCACTTCCTGATTGCCTCACTGAGAATGGTGCCGGCAGCAGTAGAGAGCCGATCGATTGATCGGCCTCTGCTGCCCACATCGCTGGAACCTGTGACAGGTAAGTGTCCATTTATTAAAAGTCAGCAGCTGCAGTATTTGTAGCTGCTGGCTTTTAATTTTTTTTTTTAAGGTACCGTCTCGCTTTAAATAGAAAACTCTCTTTAGATAGATTTTTACTCTAAAAGTGTTTTATTAAAATAAATTTGATAAAAATCCCCAAAAAATAAATAAATCAGGATTTAAAGGCTCAAGACCCAACATGACAGTATAACCATACAGGTTATGGTAAGAAGTGACTAAAGCAATCAAAAAGACCTCTCAACCAAATCAAGTGTGGAATACTAGGTATACTCCAAAAAATAAAAAATAAAAAGCATAACCAATCATGCCAAATAATGAATGAGTATTTCATTGGCTATAAAACTAGTGGCCAAGCATTACATTACCCTTTATCGAGCTTTAGTTTCCTTTAACAACATGTGATGATTTCCTTAGTTCTCCATGTTTTTTGGGGGGGGATTTGAAAAAGGTATTGTGGATGAAAAAAGGCAAACATGAGAACGCCATCATCTAAATTTAACATACAGCAACCTGTTCCTAGTTCTATTCTTGCCAATTGTAGACTTGCATAAAGCAGGCACAATGACAGGTGAAAAAAACAAGGTTGTGAAATGCGGAGGCAGGTATTGCAATCAATGAATGAGAGACTGGAGCCAGCTCGGTGATGCATGACAAGGCCCATAGAGAAACGGCTGGCTCTGCTGAAGGGACTCAAAGAATAACATAGGCATAGAAATTTCCACAGCAAAGCATTTTTGGTTTATGAATAAGAATAAAATTTGAAATCTTGGAACCGTAGAGAAATCTCTTATTTCCTGTCTAACTGTGGAGAAATCATCACAGATTATAAACAAGACATCCTTATACATATCTAAAATAAGGGCTGGGTTTATATGGTCAGTGCAGCCATTATAGTTTTGGGTAAATGCTGGTGGAATGTACGATGCAACAGCTTTTTCTTTTTTTTTTTTAAGTGGTTGTATACCTTTAGACCCCATACACACTATACAACTTTTGTTGTCCGATTTCCTTTAGATTTACCAAAAACATGTAGTGCAAGGGCCTGCCTGATTGCATACAAATTGTAACTCCTAATGCCGCGTACACACAATGGGAAATTCGGCCAGCAAAAGACTGATGAGAGCTTTTGGTCGGAAAATGCAACTTTGTGTATGCTCCATCAGACTTTTGCTGGCGGAATTCCCGCCAGCAAAAGATTGAGAGCATGTTCTCAATTTTTCAATCGGGAAAAGTTCCGATCGTCTGTAGCAATTTCAATGCGCAAAATTCCTACGCATGCTCGGAAACAATTCTATGCATGCTCTGAAGCATTTAACTTCATTTTCTCAGCTTGTCGTAGTGTTGTACGTCACCGCGTTCTTGAAGGTCGAAAGTTCAGCGAACTTGTGTGACCGTGCGTATGCAAGCCAAGCTTGAGCAGAATTCCGTCGGAAAAAACATCCAAGATTTTTCTGACGGAAAATCCGCTCGTGTGTAAGATATTATATGGTCTTGGTAAAGCTGAAGGAAAAAAATAAAAACTAAAAATCTACAGAAAATTGTATAGTGTGTATCCAGCTTTACATATACAGTGAAATGACTGGCCTTTAAAAAATGGATTTAAAAAAAAAAAAAAAAATCCCCCTATCATAAATTGTACCTGTCCATCTACAGACGTATTTCCCCTACATCCTTTCAAAGTGCAGAAATTACACAGGATCTCTTAGCTCTGAAAGCAGGGGGCGGACAGCTGAAGTTACATCAGTGAGTAGAGCTCTGAGAGCTGATTGGACGGAAAAGACACACCTTCACGCAGCACACAGGAACATAGCTGAGGCTGTCAATCCGCTGGAGGTCCCTCCTGTCACCATTTTTCTCTTGGTGTAGGAAAAACTTGTCAAAAGTGACTCATGCCGATAGAGGAACCAGGCAGCAGTGACACTTTGAGCTCTGGATTGAGACAAGTACACACTATAGATGGATATGCTTTGTTCATATTTCATGTCAGAGGTTTAAAACCACATTAAGGGAACGCCACTGACAAATCCTGCCTGCTGCAGCCATCAAATTTCTTTTTGACATATTTTTTTTTTTTTAGAAATCATTCACACCCTCAGAAGTCTCTGAAAAAGTTATCTGCAGTGGATTGCTTTTCAGAGGGCAGTAGAGCAATAGCTATTGCTGCATTTCTGTGCAGCCACATTCACTTGAACAGTTGGAGGACGGGGGGTGGGGCAGGGAGTAAAAAAGTGGCAGTCCACCTGCAAATTTAACAGCCCTCCAGTCGCTGGTGTAAATTATATGTATTAGATGACATCTTCTCATTATGCAGCAGTAGTAGTGAGACTTCACGGAAATTAATGCAAGACCCAGAACTCCAGTATGGAGGTTTTGCCACTGGATGACCCAGCATAACAGACCCATTTTCACAATAGCGTTTTAATGCACATTTTGAAAGGTGCACGATTCCAACTTCCCCATAATGAGCATAGTGTCTGTTGCTGCTAAAATGTGATTAGTGTTAGAAAACACGTGTCCATTTTTTCCTGTATTTTAGTGATTAAGGAGGCCTAAAGTCAACGGCAACGCATCAGAATGCATGTTACGTGCATTTTGCTGCATTGGCAACAGATATGAACAAGCTTTGGTCAATGGCTGTTCACTCATAGACACTGATGTGGGGCGAATCTGATGCGATTTCTATTGACAGGTGCAATTCTAATGCAAATTAATGCGATTTCTGAGGGATTTGGCATAGCTGGAGATAAAATTTGTACCAAACCCACACAGGATGCTTTTTATAAGTGGATCAGAATTGCACTGCATAGATGTGAATGGCTTTTATAACAATCAATGTTTTTTCAGATAACATGCCTTTCGGATCGGATCTAATCCGCATAGAATTAGCATCAGTGTGAATCAGGACTTTATCCTAAAACAAATGCATGGAAAACATGTCAATAACCAATGTCAACGCACATGCCTAATGCTATAAATAGAGAAAACAATATATGCATAGATATCAATTGGCCCAAATATAGCAGGTGAATCAAATTGGCAGCATAACCAAAATTTCGGTTTGAAATTAAATGACAAAAAAATAAAAATAAAGTTTTACAAAATTAGAAGACAGGAATAATAAACTCAGAAGGAAAAGGTTCTATAACAAGTGTCGCAATGGGAAGTGAATGTAAAACCTTCAATTTGCACTTAGATCACTGAAAGCTAAGCTTAAAATAACATTTACAAGTTACCACAGGAGGTAATGTGTGAAAAGCAGCGTTAACATCACAGATCACACAGATGTAGACGATCATGACTAACTAAAGCATTTGAAGTAAAAAAAAAAAAAAAAAAAAAAAAAAAAAAAAAAAAAAAAAAAAAAAAATCGGTGGATTTTTAAATATTAATGCACAATCTGAGAGAGGTTTGCATATGAATGGGCTCCTTGCTACAGAGTCAGCATAGAAATCAACCACTGACGTATGTCAAAATAATCTGAGCCCATCACCAAGACAGGAAAACAACCCGGGACTATCCAAAATGCTGAACGTGCTCACATGTACATTTTGATAACCTGGAGAGGACATTAGCCAATTCTACATGTCTAATTTCTGTACACTGTGAAATATACTAATAAAATTGTCTTTAAAGAAAAGTGATTTTATATCAAAGTCATACAGACGAGGTGTGTCCAGAATATGAGAATGAGGTTCCTACGCTCAAGAAGGGTTCTGTGAATGAAGAAGCTGGTCAAGGTCACTCGGGGTAGGGTGCCAGGTATATGTTAGAACATTGACCAGTTCCATACCAGCCCTGTCAGAGCCGAGACTTTTTACTTGGTGACACCCTGACCAAGTGCCTCATATTAAAAAAAATGAAAATCGAGTTTGGAACAGCGATACGCAATAAAATTTTGTGTGACATTGGGTAAAAATGCATCAGAGACTTTGGAAATGGTGAGGAAAGCTTATGGAGAAGCTGCTCTCCCAGAGTCACAGTGCTTTGGCTGTCAGAGGTTTTGGCTGAAAAACACGTCACGGTGCTTCCCCATCCACCCTACAGCCCCGACTTGACTCCTTGACATTTTTTTTTCATATTTCTAAACATGAAGGGTTTAAGGACACCATTTTGGTAGTGTGCATAATGTCCATAGAACCACTATGCAGGCTCTGAACACCAGCCCACTTGAAGACTTCCAGGGATGCTATAAAAAAAATAAATAGAAAAAAGGGAGCGTTGTGTACACTACTCCCTTGGTGCATACTTTGAAGGAGACAATGTTCAATTGCCAAATTTTTCTATAACAGATTTTTTAAAATATCATTCTATCTTTCTGGACACACCTCGTATCTATCAAGCATATGGCTAATTAAGGACTAATTTACATCAGCCTGCCCTGGTGTATAGGCGATGCAATGCAAAGTACAACATACGGTACAGTTTACTTAAAGTGTTACTAAACCCAGGACCCTGCATTCATTAGATCTGGTCACCCACAGTACATAGAACATGGAAATGCAATTGTTTTAGTAAATACCCTCCCTTCTAGACTGTAAGCTCTAACGAGCAGGGCCCTCGGATCCCTCCTGTATTGAATTGTAATGTAACTGTACTGTTTTCCCCCCCCCCCCCATGTTGTAAAGCGCTGTGCAAACTGTTGGCGCTATATAAACCCTGTATAATAATAATAATAATAATAATAATAAACTGCTAAATACATTTTCTCATCAGCAGCATATAGCCTTGTGACTTCTTTCAGTGCCTTCTTAAAGCTTGTAGGATTTTTCATACTGCACTGGCTGTCCTATCAGGATCCAGGATCCTGACCCTTTGTCTGGACATTGCCGATTGGCCCTGTGCTGATCACATGCACTCTCCCAAGAAAAAAAAAAAAAACTCTAGCAATACACACCAAACTGAGCATGTGCAGCCTGACTCCAGTAACTGTCTTATCTGGACATGTTTTGGGGCAATGCAAAAAGGGGAGGATCAAACAGCTTTTTTACACAATGCATAGAATTAACCCCTTAGGTTCCACAGCGTGTATAACAAGCATTCTTTACTGATTTTACTGTTCTGGGTTTAGTAACACTTTAACTTTATTGAGGTGTCACACAATTTCACTTAATTCAACCCCATGAACCACAGTGCATTGCGTTGTTTTGTGGTGCAATAAATGTGGTGTGCTGCCTGAGGGCTCATGCACATAGACGGTTTGGCTCATACAGCGTAAGAACCTGACATTTTTGACAAGAAACCTGTCAAGATTGATTAAATAATACATGGTGGCTGGACATGGTTCCAAGCAGTGCTCGCAATGACTTCCATCTTCTAGGCATACAATCCTGAGGGCAGGAAGCCCTAAACCACTCAGAACAGCATCCAGCCGTATGTTTCAGCCCATCAGCTGTACAATGCATCTGTGGCGTTTCCCATGTGCCCAAAAATACCAGGAGCCAAACCCATGTGCATGAGCCCTAAAGATACATACATTCTGCATTTTTATACAGCGCACACCTCTGCGCCTGTATGGTGTGAACTGGGCAAAGACAACTGTCTTCTACATGCCCTTGTATTGAACTATGCGAATAAACACAGCTGAAAAGGACATGGTGTGAACAAGTCCCAGCACTGCATACAAAGACAAACCATTCAATATTCTCATTATATTATTTTCAGCTTCAGCAGGAGCTTCCAAACGTAGAGCCTGTACAATACAGACATACAGAAACCATCTGACCCACACAGCTGTACCCAACCACAGTGAGATCGTACAAATCCAATCAATCCCCTCCTGCTGCAAGCACAACATAAAACATTCTAGAAATGCCAAAGTACTTCTGTCATTTTGGACACAAAAAAAGCCATCATCAAAACGTGAATATACCCATCAGTCTCAGCCATCGTAGGAGAAGGTGACAACACTACAACCTAGCTGTATCCTGCAGGCATGACAATTATGCCAGGGATTGCCAACGTAGGAACTTTGACATGCTCAGCACTAGCTGATTAATAACGACAGGCTGACAACATCGGAACATGGGCACATCTCACATCAAGCTTGCCAGGTGATGCCAACAGCATAACCTTAATATTTAGCTGTATTGACAAGCATGCCCAGGGTTGTCGACATCACATCCTAGCTATACCTAATGTAGTTGTCAGTCATCTTAAAGTAGATGGAAGCCCCAAATCGAATCTTCAGTATGTTTGGTGTCAGGCTTCACTGTATACAGGGTTTCTAATCAAACAATTTTGTGACTCGATTGCAGCGTTTCTTACCCGGAGATCCTGCCAGTAACAACAATTCCTGTTGGAAGCTGACAACACTAAACCACTGCTTTGCAATTAGCAGCAGCGTTGTCAGTCTGCCATGTGCATTCATTACACTAGCAACCTATCAGGTTTATCAGACAGGCAGCCAATCTCACACAACATGGTGACTATGCTGAAGCTGGCATTGGATGGATGTAGAATTTCCAATTAAAATACTTAAAGTGATTGTAAACCACTACATATACCCAGTGAATGACTGGCTTCATGTGATACACAGAGAAGAAACAAATACGCCTACATAAGTTGTATCTGTTAAATCGGAAGTCTTCTCTTCTTTATATCTGTTCAAAGTGCTGAATTATAAAGCTTGTCTGAGGGTTCAGAGAGCTGAAGTCACACTCTGCAGAGCTCAGTGAAGAGAGCTCTGAAAGCTGATTGGGGGGAAGGTATACACCCCCTTCACACAGCTCACAGGAACAGAGCTGAGGCTGTCAGTCAGCTAGAGGTCCCTCCCCTGTCACCATTTTTCTCTTGGTGTCAGGAAAACTCAGAAGTGATTTATGCTGATAGAGCAACAAAAGCACCAGACAGAAATGACTCTTAACTGAGACAAGTACACACTATAGAGCATGGGTGCTCAACCCGTGGCCCTCCAGCTGTTCCAAAAATACAAGTCCCATGAGACATTGCAAGCCTAACAGTTACAAGCATAACAAATGCATAGGCATGATGGGACTTTTTAGTTCCACACCAGCTGGAGGGCCACAAGTTGAACACCCATGCTATAGAGTAATATGCTTTGTTCATATTTCATATCTTCATATCTGAGGTTTACAACCACTTTAAAGTGCAAGTTCACCTTTACAGAAAAATCTGTAAGGTGAACTCTTACACAGGTCCCCCTCCTTGCACCCCGCAATCCCCCCCAACCCCCGGTCTCGCTGACCTGAACCGTGGCAATCTCTGGTTCTAAGTCCCGGTATATCCGGGTCAGGAGTCCGGGGCTTAGAAACCCCCTCTGCATCCACACGTGTTCTCCACAGCCGACAGGACATGCGGCTGCCGGATTGGTCAGCGCTGCCCACGTGACAGTACTGACCAATCAGAATGCTCCAAAACGAGGGACGTTTCTCGCTCCCGACGAGGGAGGTTTTGGACATTCAGCTCAGGGGATTTTTAAGCCCCGGACTCGTGGCGTGGAAATACCGGAGCTTAGAACCGGGGATTGCCATGGTCCAGGTCAGTGGGACCGGGGGGGGGCGATGAGGGGGTCCTGTGCAAGTTCACCTTTCAGATTTTTCTGTAAAAGTGAACTTACCCTTTAAGCTTTTAGTAGCAGAGTTGTTAGCCTGCCATGAGCAGAACGTTGACTTTTGGGCTGCTTAACAGGTCTATCAGATGGAAAGCCCACATGAAGGATCTCTCACAACATGGGGACAATGCTACAGCTACTTGAGAGGAAATGGCATAGCAATGTCAGCCTGTAACAGGAAGTGCCATTACTGGCAGGACCTCCGGGTAAGAAACTTTGCAATAACCGTATAAAAAAAATATATAATTTCCCCCCCCTTTTTCCCCCAGTTACCTTTGATGTTCTTCTTACACTGCAATCATATATAATGGATTCAGCCTTGTCCTCTGCTCATGCCCCATTATCCAACTCAAATTTCCATTTTCATTGTTAACATCACAGGGAGCCGGCTATCTCTTCCTGGTTCCTACAGCTGCCCCCCAATGACATCACACCAGAGCTCTCCTTATATGTGTGTGATCTGCCGTCTGTTGACATGAATGGAAGGTCATGCCTCCTGAGATATCTGACATCAGTACCCCAGGAGGCAGCAGAAGAATGAAATGTAATAGGCAAGGTGATTGTGAGAGGCGGAGCCACTCAATCAGATAATTTGATTGGAGCTTCAAATTATTGAGAAGAAATACTATGTCATCAATCCATTTTGAATAAAAGCAATTGAATTGAAATAATTCTTATTGAGAGTGTATGATGCATCAAATTATCAGTGCAACTGTATATAAAATTGTTCCATGTATGGCCACCATTAAAGAAGAATTCCAGGCATGGATATTTTTACATTAATCCAGCTTGGGCCAATGCAACTATGTATATACCATACTCTGGGAACCCTCTAGAACAGGAATCTGCAATTAGCGGACCTCCAGCTGTTGCAAAACTACAAGTCCAATCATGCCTCTGCCTCTGGGTGTCATGCTTGTGGCTGTCAGAGTCTTGCTATGCCACATGGGACTTGTAGTTCTACAACAGCTGGAGGTCCGCTAATTGCATATCCGTGCTCTAGAAGCTGGAAGTCACTGTAGTAAGCATCACTAGCACAGTGACCTCAACTAGCTTATGGGTCCCATTCTGAGTGGTTGCATTCTGAACAAAGGAAGTCTTCTGACACAGGTGCCATTTAACAAATGCTTTGCATTTTCTCAAAGAAGGCAAAGAGTTCCCTGATTGGATGAGATGGGATGGTGACACCATGCTATCCACCTCGTCCATTGTCTTATGGCACCTGTGTCAAGTAAGTGACGTTCCTGTGTTCTGAATGTAGCAGAGCAGCCACTTGGTACCAGACCCAAAAGCTGGTGGAGACCACTGGAGTTGTGGTGTTCACTACAGCGATTCCCAGCTTCTAATCTAGAGGAATTGCACAGGTACGGTAAATACATAGTTATGTTGGTCCAAGTTGGATCAATGTAACTATGCACAAAATATCCACACCTGGAATTTTTCTTTAAAAGTAGTTGTAAACCCTCACATATAACCAGTGAAGTGACTGGCCTCAGGTGATATACAGAGATTAAATAAATCTCCCTACATACGTTGTACATGTTTACCTGCTGCCATCTGCCATGAACATCCATTCAAAGTGCAGAATTTACACACAATCTCTCAGCTTTGAAAAGCAGGGGGCGGAGAGAGCTTAAGTCATACTCTGCAGAGCTCAGTGAGAGCCGATTGGTGGGAAAAGACACAACCCCTTGACAAAGAAACAGAGCTGAGGCGGTCAATCAGCTGGAGATCCCTCCTCTGTCACCTTTTTTTCTCTTGGTGTCAGGAAAACTTGTCAGAAACGAATCATGCTGACAGCAGAGAAACAAAGCAGCAAACAAAAATGACACTTACTGCTCTTAATAGAGACAAGTACACAATATAGAGGGGATATGCTTTGTTCATATTTCATGAATGAGGTTTACAACCACTTTAAGGTAACCACACAGTATTCAATCCGATTGTACAGACAGGCCTTTGTACTACGCAGCTGATGGCAGATCTAAAGGAGACTGTAAGGTAGACCTAAAGGACAATGTATGGTCAGCCATAAATCTACCAGCAGTTACATAGTACAGGGACCAGCCTAATTGGATGGGAACTACATTAATGGCTTAGGTGTGTCCTTCTACTACATAGTTCTGGTCCATCTAAAGTAGATCATGGGATCAGATTGTATAGTGTATGGCCAGTGTAGATCAAAAAATCTGGATACTGTAGTGTATGGCCAGGGTAGATCATAGGATCAGATTTTACAGTGTGGGTAGTCTAGGATCAGATTGTATAGAGCATGGCCAGTGTAGATCATAGGATCAGAGTGTATGGCCAGTGTAGATCATAGGATCAGATTGTATAGAGCATGGCCAGTGTAGATCATAGGATCAGAGTGTATGGCCAGTGTAGATCATAGGATCAGAGTGTATGGCCAGTGTAGATCATAGGATCAGATTGTATAGCGTATGGCCAGTGTAGATCATAGGATCAGAGTGTATGGCCAGTGTAGATCATAGGATCAGATTGTATAGCGTATGGCCAGTGTAGATCATAGGATCAGAGTGTATGGCCAGTGTAGATCATAGGATCAGATTGTATAGCGTATGGCCAGTGTAGATCATAGGATCAGAGTGTATGGCCAGTGTAGATCATAGGATCAGATTGTATAGCGTATGGCCAGTGTAGATCATAGGATCAGAGTGTATGGCCAGTGTAGATCATAGGATCAGATTGTATAGCGTATGGCCAGTGTAGATCATAGGATCAGAGTGTATGGCCAGTGTAGATCATAGGATCAGATTGTATAGCGTATGGCCAGTGTAGATCATAGGATCAGAGTGTATGGCCAGTGTAGATCATAGGATCAGATTGTATAGCTTATGGCCAGTGTAGATCATAGGATCAGATTGTATAGCGTATGGCCAGTGTAGATCATAGGATCAGAGCGTATGGCCAGTGTAGATCATAGGATCAGATTGTATAGTGTATGGCCAGTCTAGCTCATAGGATCAGATTGCGTAGCGTATGGCCAGTCTAAAGCCAATCATACTGACAATGCGATTTGGGGGATTACATACACTTTAAGAAATGACACAATCACAACCTGGAGAAATTCTGCTCAACTGGTCCAATATAATGTGAGAATGGTCACCACTTGCCCATGGTGTCCTCCTCCTGACACCTGCCATGACAGGTCCCCATCACACCTGAGCCCAGGGATCCAGGACCCTCCTCCTCCTCCTCCTCTCCATCCTCCTGATCACACTGATGACCACCCAGCCATCACATAGCAGAGAAAACTTGTAGGTGCCCCCAGCAGTGAGTGGCCTTCATAGGAGGGGCAGCTGAGAATGGCGCTGACACAGGAGGTGGCGGAGATGGTCCAGGGGGTGGGGTTCTCACCTTTCTGCCCGCTGAACGCCGTGTACCAGGACAGGGAGAGAAAGATGCAGAAGCAGAAGGCGAGCAGAGTCAGGAAAGTGCCATTGCGGAGCCTCATCTCCTCCTCCTGCTGCTCCTCAGCCTGGGCGGGGGCGGCTGCATGTCCGGGGGTCGGGGGGTGGAAGGTGTCCGGTGTAGCCCCCTCTCTCCTCTCCTCAGTCTCCTCTCCGCGGTGTACAGCGCACTGCTCCCGGGAGCGACAACTGACACAGACACAGGCGAGCGCGCCGCCGAGCAGCCGGCACTGCGCACGGGGACGCGCCTCAGATAAAGCGCGTGACCGAGCGCTCCCAAATCACGCGTCTATAGGGGGCGGCGGCTGTGTAACCAACACTGAGGCGGGCGATGTGCCCGGGGTGACGTCATGTGTGCTCATGGGATACGTCACGACAATAACACACACAGCCTCGTGCAATGTCTGCACACCCGGCCTGGGGACACGGCGCTGAGCACACGACCCCTTATAACTGTACCCAGTGTGACCATTACTACGATATACCACAACACTGTGTCCAGTGTAACCATTACTAGTACTCTCCAACACAGAGCTACCCAGTGTGACCATTACTACGATATACCACAGCACAGTGCCCAGCTATAACCATTGTTACTATATACCATAACACTGTGCCCGCTGTAACCATTGTTACTATACACCACAACACTGCCCGCTTTAACCATTGTTACTATATTCCACAACACTGTGCCCAGTGTAACCACTACTAGTACTCTCCAACACAGAGATACCCAGTGTGACCATTACTACAATATACCACAACCAGAGCCGTTCGGCCCTATAGGCACACTATGCAAGCTGCTTAGGGCCCCGCCGCTGTGGGGGGGCCCCCAAGACCCAGCATCCCCCTCTGCACCTCTGGCTGGCTGTTTAGAGTGCAGTGAGGAGAAGTGGGAGGAGGTGGAAGGCGGCGATCGGCAGCTCTATGGTGCCTGAGTGGGCGGCGGGATCTCCCTGGGGTTTGTAGTACTCTCAGGCCGCGTACACACGAAGGGACAATCCCGCGGGATTATCCTCTGGACTGAAGTCCAGAGGATAATCCCCTCGTGTGTGGGCGCCGGCGGACTTTTTGGCGCCAAAGTACGGCGGACTAAAGTTTCAGGTTTTGTTCTCAAATTATCCGCTGGACTTGGAAGTCCAGCGGACAATCCCGCCGTTAGTGGGCAAGTCCGCGGGACTTTTGAAATGAACGGACTTGCCGCTCATCGGCAAGTCCGTTCATTTAGCACGTGACTTCAGGTTACGTAGCTAGCGTAGGCAGTTACTGCCGCCGCGCCAGCTCCGTGACCTGGCATGGATTTAAAGGGAATCCCCACGCCGAAAAAACGGCGTGAGGGTTCCCCCCAAATCCATGTCAGACCCTCATCCGAGCACGCAGCCTGGCAGGCCAGGAAAGGGGTGGGGACGAACGAGCGCCCCCCCCCCTCCTGAGCCGTACCAGGCCGCGTGCCCTCAACATGGGGGGTGCCCTGGGGAAAGGGGGGCCGTGCGGCCCCCCCACCCCAAAGCACCTTGTCCCCATGTTGATGAGGACAAGGGCCTCTTCCCGACAACCCTGGCCGTTGGTTGTCGGGGTCTGCGGGCGGGGGCTTATCGGAATCTGGGAACCCCCTTTAATAAGGGGGCCCCCAGATCCCGGCCCCCCACCCTATGTGAATGAGTATGGGGTACGATGTACCCCTACCCATTCACCTAAGGTGTAAAATGTAAAGTAAAAAAAAACACCCACACTTTTGAAAAAATAGTTTATTGCACTGCTCCGGGGGTCTTCTTCCGTCTTGGGGTCTTCTCGCCGGACTCCCCCCGCCATTTACCAAGCTCTTTTACCGAGCGAGGGGAGTCCGGCTACCTTCTTCGTCGTCGCCGCCGTCTGGGGGTCTCGATCCGCCTTCGGGGGTCTTCTTCCGTCTTGGGGGTCTTCTCGCCGGACTCCTCCCCTCTCTTCTGCTCTTTTACCTAGCTCTTTCACGAGGGGAGGTGTCCGGCTACCTTCTTCGTCGTCGCCGCCGTCGTCGTCTGGGGGTCTCGATCCGCCTTCGGGGGTCTTCCGGGGGTCTCTTCTGTTCTTGCGGCGGTCGTCGTCTTCCGCGCCGCCGGCGCCGCCTTCTTCTTCTTCTTGTCCTTCTTGTTCTTGTTCTTCTTCTTCTTCCGATGTTGACCCGACGCTCTCTCTGCCCGGAATGCCTGTGCCGCTCTGAGCTCGGACTTATATAGGGACATGGGCGACAGGGTCACATGCACATGTCACATGGTGACCCCGCCCCCTTGTGTTGTCACAGTCCCGGAGGATGCTGGGACTGTGACATCGCAAGGGGGCGGGGTCACCATGTGACATGAACATGTGACCCTGTCGCCCATGTCCCTATATAAGTCCGAGCTCAGAGCGGCACAGGCATTCCGGGCAGAGAGAGCGTCGGGTCAACATCGGAAGAAGAAGAAGAACAAGAACAAGAAGGACAAGAAGAAGAAGAAGGCGGCGCCGGCGGCGCGGAAGACGACGACCGCCGCAAGAACAGAAGAGACCCCCGGAAGACCCCCGAAGGCGGATCGAGACCCCCAGACGACGACGGCGGCGACGACGAAGAAGGTAGCCGGACACCTCCCCTCGTGAAAGAGCTAGGTAAAAGAGCAGAAGAGAGGGGAGGAGTCCGGCGAGAAGACCCCCAAGACGGAAGAAGACCCCCGAAGGCGGATCGAGACCCCCAGACGGCGGCGACGACGAAGAAGGTAGCCGGACTCCCCTCGCTCGGTAAAAGAGCTTGGTAAATGGCGGGGGAGTCCGGCGAGAAGACCCCCAAGACCCCAAGACGGAAGAAGACCCCCGGAGCAGTGCAATAAACTATTTTTTCAAAAGTGTGGGTGTTTTTTTTACTTTACATTTTACACCTTAGGTGAATGGGTAGGGGTACATCGTACCCCATACTCATTCACATAGGGTGGGGGGCCGGGATCTGGGGGCCCCCTTATTAAAGGGGGTTCCCAGATTCCGATAAGCCCCCGCCCGCAGACCCCGACAACCAACGGCCAGGGTTGTCGGGAAGAGGCCCTTGTCCTCATCAACATGGGGACAAGGTGCTTTGGGGTGGGGGGGCCGCACGGCCCCCCTTTCCCCAGGGCACCCCCCATGTTGAGGGCACGCGGCCTGGTACGGCTCAGGAGGGGGGGGGCGCTCGTTCGTCCCCACCCCTTTCCTGGCCTGCCAGGCTGCGTGCTCGGATGAGGGTCTGACATGGATTTGGGGGGAACCCCCACGCCGTTTTTTCGGCGTGGGGATTCCCTTTAAATCCATGCCAGCTTGCGGAGCTAGCGCGGCGGCATTTACTGCCTACGCTAGCTACGTAACCTGAAGTTACGTTCAAAATGAACGGACTGCTCCGTGTGTGGGCAAGTCCGTTCATTTTCAAAAGTCCCGCGGACTTTTGGCCGGCGGATTATCCGCTGGACAAGTCCGTGCGTGTGTGGGCAAGTCCACACCCTCGGAAAGTCCAGCGGACCTAGCCGGAAAGTCCAGCGGATTGTCCGCTGGACTTAGGTCCGCCGGCAAAAGTCCGTACGTGTGTACGAGGCATCAGTGTATACAGTGGAGAAGAGAAGGGAGGGGCCTCTTACAGAGGCAGGTATCAGTTTCACTTTCACTCTGCTGATGCCCGGGTCAGAGGCCCCTCCCCTCTCCGCTGTATACATTCGGAGATAGAACTACTAGCCCCAGGGAGATCCCCCTGCCTGTGGACACCATATAGCTGCCGATCGCCGCCTCCCACCTCCACCAGCCAGGTACAGGGGAACCTCTGCAAGGGGGGAGTCAGCTGTTTGGGGGCCCAAATGTAAGAGGGGGGGCTTTCTGGGGACACTAATGTAAGGAAGGGGGCCTCTGGGGACACTAATGTAAGAGGGGGGCTATCTGGGGACACTGATGTAAGGACGGGGCCCTCTGGGGACACTGATGTAAGGACGGGGCCCTCTGGGGACACTGATGAAAGAGGGGGCCCCCTGGGGACACTAATGTCAGAGGGGGGGCTCTCTGGGGACCCTGTGTAAGGAGGGGCTCTCTGGGGATACTAATTTAAGAGGGAAGGTTCTCTTGGGACACTAATGTAAGGGGAGGCTCTCTTGGGACCCTGGTGTAGGGGGGGGTCTCTGGGGACCCTGATGTAAGAAGGGGCTCTCTGAGGACCCTGATGTAAGGCCCCTTTCACACTGGGGCGTTTTTCAGGCGGTACAGCGCTAAAAATAGCACCTGTTCACCGCCTGAAAAAATCCGGCCCCTTTAACTCCAGTGTAAAAGCCGGCAGGCTTTCACACTGGAGCGGTGCGCTAGCAGGACAGCAAAAAAAGTCCTGCTAGCAGCATCTTTGGAGCGGTATAGGAGCGGTGTGTTCACCGCTCCTATACCGCTCCTTCCCATTGATTTGAATGGGAAACCGCGGTAAAACCGCGGCAATACCGCCGCTGCGGCGGCGCTCTGCGGGGGTCTTTAAACCCTTTTTCGGCCGCTCGCGGGGGGTAAAACCGCACCGCGAGCGGTCGAATACCGCGGTTAAAACGGCGGTAAAGCAGCGCTAAATATAGCGCTGCTTTACCGTCACCGCGGCTCCCTGCCCCAGTGTGAAAGGGGCCTAAGGAGGGGCTCTCTGGGGAGCCTGGTGTAAGGGGAGGCTCTCTGGGGACCCTGGTGTAAGTGGAGGCTCTCTGAGGACCCTGATGTAAGGGGAGGCTCTCTGGGGACCCTGATGTAGGGGGATACCCTCTGGGGACCCTGATGTAAGTAGGGAGGCTCACTGGGGACCCTGATGTAAAGAGGGGCTCTCTGAGGACACTGATGTAAGGGGGCTCTCTGGGGACCCTGATGTAAGGAGGGGCTTTCTGGGGACCCTGATGTAAGGGGAGGCTCTCTGGGGACTCTGATGTAAGGGGAGGCTCTCTGGGAAACCTAATGTAGGGGGAGGCTCTCTGGGGACCCTGATGTAAGGGGGGGCTCTCTGGGGACCCTAATGTAGGGGGAGGCTCTCTGGGGACCCTGATGTAAGGGGGGCTCTCTGGGGACCCTGATGTAAGGGGGGCTCTCTGGGGACCCTGATGTAAGGGGGGCTCTCTGGGGACCCTAATGTAGGGGGAGGCTCTCTGGGGACCCTAATGTAGGGGGAGACTCTCTAGGGACCCTGATGTAAGGGGGGCTCTCTGGGGACCCTAATGTAGGGGGTGGCTCTCTGGGGATCCTGATGTAAGGGGGGATCTCTGGGGACCCTAATGTAGGGGGAGGCTCTCTGGGGACCCTGATGTAGGGGGAGACTCTCTGAGGACACTGATTTAAGGGGGGCTGTCTGGGGACCCTTGTGTAAGGGGGGCTCTCTGGGGACCTTGGTGTAAGGAGAGGCTCTCTGAGGACCCTGATGTAAGGGGGGCTCTCTGAGGACCCTGATGTAAGGGGGGCTCTCTGAGGACCCTGATGTAAGGGGGGCTCTCTGGGGACCTTGGTGTAAGGAGAGGCTCTCTGAGGACCCTGATGTAAGGGGGGCTCTCTGAGGACCCTGATGTAAGGGGGGCTCTTTGAGGACCCTGATGTACGGGGGGCTCTCTGGGGACCTCATTCTGTTCTATATTGTTGTACTTTTTCTTTGACTGTTTTGTTTAAAGGAGGGAGGATTGTTTTGGGAGCACTGAAGTGTCAGGTGTGACTGTGTGGCAATGGCAAATAATTTACATAGCTCACGGCATCATGGGTCAAGTAGAGGGCCCCTTAGCAGAATTTTGCTTAGGGCCCCAGGGAGGTCAGGATCGGCACTGAGCACAACACTGTGCCCGCTGTAACCATTGTTACTATATACCACAACACTATGCCTAGTGTTACCATTACTAGTACTCTCCAATACAGAAATACCCAGTGTGACCATTCTTACGAGCACTGTATCTGATGTAACCATTGTTACTATATACCACACCACTGTGCCCAGTGTAACCACTACTAGTAATCCCCAACACAGAGATACCCGATGTAACCATTACTGGTACTTCCCCATACAGAGATACCCAGTGTAACCATTACTAGTACTCCTGAACACAGAGATAACCGATGTAACCATTACTGGTACTCTCCCATACAGAGATACCCAGTGTAACCACTACTAGTAATCCCCAACACAGAGATACCCAATGTAACCATTACTGGTACTCT
The DNA here is from genome assembly GCA_028564925.1 of Lithobates sylvaticus. Classification (NCBI taxonomy): domain Eukaryota; kingdom Metazoa; phylum Chordata; class Amphibia; order Anura; family Ranidae; genus Lithobates; species Lithobates sylvaticus. Next base: position 207,777,365 of record CM053029.1, on the reverse strand, counting down.
CCCACACAGAGATACCCAGTGTAACCCAGTGTTGGTCATCTTACTTTAAAAAAGTAATTAGTTAAGTTACAAATTACTTCTCCCAAAAAGTAATTGCGTTAGTAACTCAGTTACTACATTGGAAAAGTAATTTGTTACGCAGCAAAGTAACTGTGACTTTTTTTTTTAATATTCTATACGTGTAACTAAGGGGCGAGTCTAGTATTACTGTAAGCAAGGGATGCATTTATTATTATTGTTATATATCGTGTAACCAAGGGGCTGCTCTATTATTACTCTAACCAAGGGGCAGATCTGTTATAGCGTGTAAGCAAGGGGCGGGTCTATTAGGCCCCTTTCACACTGGGGCGGGAGCCGCGGCGACAGTAAAGCAGCGCTATATTTAGCGCTGCTTTACCGTCGTTTTAGTTAAAATCCCCCGCAAAGCGCCGCTTTGCGGCGGTATTGCCACGGTATTACCACGGTGTCCCATTGATTTCAATGGGTAGGAGCGGTATAGGAGCGGTGAATACACCGCTCCTTCACCGCTCCAAAGATGCTGCTAGCAGGACTTTTTTGACCGTCCTGCTAGCGCACCACTCCAGTGTGAAAGCCCTCCGGCTTTCACACTGGAGTGAATGGGGCCTGATTTTTTCGGGCGCTGTACAGGCGCTATTTTTAGTGCTGTACCGCCTGAAAAACGCCCCAGTGTGAAAGGGGCCTTATTATTATATCGTGTAAGGGGCGGATGGCTACAGAAGAGGGCGAATGTTAAATTAATGGGCAGAGCTCGATATATAACAATAATAATAAATGCGCCCCTTGGTTACAGTAATACTAGACCCGCCCCTTAGTTACACGATAGACGCCCCTTGCAGAGTAGCACGAGCATCGGGAGCGTGCGCCATCGCCTCGTACAATTACATGTTAACTGCGCCTGCACGGTGTAGAGTCCACTCAGAGCTGTTTAGGTTTTCGTAATCTCCGTAGTCCTTCGTACTGCGCAAGTGCTGCACCTGCGCAGTACAGAGGGTCCTTATCCGGTGGGGGAACTTTTTTGGCAGGACACCGGAATTACACTACTGCCATCTAGTAATTGTGGTAACGCCGCCCAAGTAATGGGAACTGCGTTACCATGAGGGGAAAAGTAATCAGTTAGATTACTCGTTACCCTCTAAAGTAACTGCGTTAAGTAACTACGTTTATTTTAACTCAGTTACTTACATTACTGGTGTAACCATTACTAGTACTCCCCAACACAGAGATACCCAATGTAACCATTACTGGTACTCTTGATTACAGAGCTACCAGATGTAACCATTTCTAGTACTCCCCAATACAAAGATACCTGATGTAACCATTACTAGTACTCCCCAATACAGAGATACCTGATGTAACCATTACTAGTACTCTCCAATACAGAGCTACCCGATGTAACCATGACTGCAACTCTTCATTACAGAGCTACCCGATGTAACCATTACTGGTGCTCTTCATTACAGAGCTACCCAATGTAACCATTACTAGTACTCTCCAATACAGAGATACCCGATGTAAACTTTACTAGTACTCTCCCATACAGAGATAACCAGTGTAACCATTACTAGTACTCCCCAACACAGAGATACCCAATGTAACCATTACTGGCACTCTTCATTACAGAGCTACCAGATGTAACCATTTCTAGTACTCCCCAATACAAAGATACCCAATGTAACCATTACTAGTACTCCCCAATACAGAGATACCCGATGTAACCATTACTGCCACTCTTCATTACAGAGCTAACCGATGTAACCATTACCAGCACTCTCCAATACAGAGATACCCCATGTAACCATTACTGGTACTCTTCATTACAGAGCTACCTGATGTAACTATTACTAGTACTCTCCAATACAGAGATACCTAGTGTATCCATTCCTAGTACTCTCCAATACAGAGATACCCAGTGTATCCATTACTAGTACACTCCAATAAAGAGATACACATTGTATCCGTTAAATAGTACTCCCCAATACAGAGCTACCCAGTTTAAGTATTACTAGTACTCTCCAATACAGAGATGGCAACAAACAATATAAACTGGCGCAATATTTGGTAATGATTTACCCTTTTTCACCATTCGCATGAGACTAAAGATGACAATCAAGCAGGATGTCAAAATATCATGCAATTACTACAAATCAGCTTGACAGCATGGTATTTGTTTGATATGTAACTTTACTACTATTGTATTTATCAATACATTTGTATACAATTTATCCATTAGTTGGGTGTGTTGCCCCTCATTTAAAGCCCTAAGGGCTAATTTATGTGTTTTTAACTAGGATTTACCAAATTGTTCTGACAAGCCTATATCTAGATTGCATGTAGGATCTCTTTATTTTATTGGGATGAACTTGGGTGTTGTGTTGCGTTTGTTAAAAATATGATTTTTTTTTTTTTTATATTAATCAGACATGGGACAATATTACAATAGTGAGTTGGTCCGATTACTGTCAGTTTTTTGGCTTGAGTAGATTTCTCAAATAAAAATGCTGTTTTCATACAATGGGGTTAGATACCATTGTTGTATTCAATTGACAGTTTTTCAACAGACTATTGTCTCTATAGCTACAGTAAACAAGTAAAGCCCCATACACACGCGCGGATTATCCGAGGACCAGGTCCGTCGGATCATGTCCGTCGTACTTTGTCCGATGTTGGTTTTGCGTACACACGGTCGGACAAAGTTGTCGGAAAATCCGATCATTCTCAACGTGGTGACGTTTGTTGCCTACGACGGGACTACGTAGAGGCTAGTAGCCAATAGCTTTGGTCTTGTAATGTGATCTGAGCATGCGTAGCACTTTGTCCGTCGGAATTCGCTACACACGATCGGATTTGGTGTGATCGGACTTTGTTGTCAAAAAATCTATCCAGCAGGAGATAGGACTTTGTCCGTCGGACAATCCGATGGAAACTGTCCGATGGTGCCTACACACGGTCGGAATTTCCGACAACATTGTCTGATAGGACAGAATCCATCGGAAAATCCGACCGTGTGTATGGGGCTTTAGACATTACTTGTTTAAGATTCTTTCAGCTCTCAAACTGAAAGAATGACTGTTAGATTACTGGCAGGTTTGGTTTGAGTAGACAATGGGTAGATAGCATTGTTGTATTCAACTGACAGTTTTCAACAGTCCATTGTTTCTACAGCTACAGTAAACAGGTATGTTTTTTGTTGTTTGGTAACTATGATAAACAGCCTGACATATAAAAGGGGGATTCAGGCATAAGCTAGGACAACATCATCATGCTGTAACATCAGAACACACATCATCATACATAGAAGAAGCAGAGCCTGATCTTCCAGAAGAATCGTTGCCAATGGAGATCACGAACATACAGTAACAGAAGATAAGTAACTTTTAAATGTATTTGTAGTTATAGACCATAGGCTGTTCTATTTTCTAGGCATTTTTGCTTGTTATAGATACCTGTCAGTCTTGTATTGTATTCCTAATATTGTAATAGTTTTGTATGTACAGCATCCTTGTATAGTAAAAGCACATTTACACACTGCAGAAGTCTCAGCCTCCTTGCTTATACCACAGAGTAACCTTGCTAGATAGGGGCTCGTTCCGCGATCTGTGCTATAGTTCAATTGAAGCAGAACTGTTTTTCTGTAGTGTTTTGTGTAGCTTGTGCTAGGTAAGATGCTGCGTAAGCTGTTTAGGAAAAGCAAGGCTGCAGAGGGTTCTGGTGACCAGAAGGAAGTGTGCAGCTTACCTATATGAGCCAGAGACAATGAGTGGGAGCCTCTTGCTAAAGAATTTGTGAAGTATGCTTCTCCCTTGAAGTTGACTTGGGGTGATAAAGTCTCAGATCATTTTGTAGATTTTAGCCTTAAGGGGTTGGATTTAAGTAAAAAAGAGAAGAGGACAGTGTCCACAGTGGGCTGGTATTTTCTTCATGCTATTTACACTGAATCACATAGAAGGGAGAAAGCAGAGGCAGAAGTTAAGGTATTAAAAGACCAGCTAGCAGTTGCTTCAGAGTGTGTACGTTCAACTGCTAGTCGGGTTGATGATTTGCAAGAGTGGTGTGCAGCCCTCATGACCAAATCAATTAATGCCTTAAGGAAAAGGAAGGGCCGTAAACCCAGGGTATGTGCCATTGTCACATCCCAAAATTTGGATTGTGAGGATGTGCTCTCCTCAAATGATAGTGAGGATGAGGAGATAGAGTTTGATATTTGGCATGATGATCTGCTAGTGCGAAAGAAAAAGTATGCCAGACCTCTCATTACTAAGCATAGGAAATGGCAACATGATAGAGAGGATATGGCAGATGGGGAGGTGCATTATCGCAACCCCAGAGATGTTGAATTTGAAGAAGTACGGGAGTTTACACAAACTGAACTCCATGAGCTGGAAAAACAATACAAACAAAGGTCTGGGGAGCCCCTAGTGAAAGAAGGAAGCAGTGACTATGGGAGTGTTAACCCATGATCCACAATTGCATCAGGCAATGCGAAAAGCCCGAGAGTTTAGCGTGAATTTTTCACTGTTAGACCTCGTGAGAGATGGAATAGTCCGAGTATACGCTAGTCCTACTGACCTGGAAAATACCTACTCCTGGAGATCAATAGCAGAGGGTATTTCCAGGTTACGTGAGATGGGTTGTATAACCGGATTAAATATGTTTCCAGAATGGATGGGTCCAGATATGGAGCCCTTTACGTCTGCTCTGCGCTCTAAGTTGATGAAGTCTGCGCCATTTAATCTCAGGGCTCAATTATTGTCCTTGTTGGGGGGCCTGGGATTAAACAGCAAGATTAATGAAGCCACAACACTTTTGAGCCAGTTGGGGGAGCTAGAGGAGACTAAAACAAAACCTGTCAGGGCAGTAGATAAGGTCAAGGCCAGACAGGAAGAATACACGCAGAAAAGAACAGAGAAGAAAGGCAATGGGGTAGAGAAGACAGGAGGCGAAGAGAAAACCAGGCAGGACTACCTAAAGATGAGATAGATGGCATTTCTACTGCAGAAATGCTGAAGAAGGGGAAACATTTAGTAGGGAAAACTTTCAGGGTTTGAAACACTACTACTAGTGAAGATAACATCAGCCTAGACTTAGAGAAAACAGAACAGACCCCTCCTGTTAGCCCCAAACCAATTCCCAAAACTGAACATGAACACAAACCCAAATCCCTTTATTCTGGGGAGGAGTTAGAGAGAATCAGAAAAGGGGATTAGGAGGTTCCTTATCCTTTATGAAGGATAGCCATGAGGGCAGTGACAGAAGGAGACCGACGCCCATATGCACCTGTCACTGTATGGTGGGGGAAGTCATCTTCTCCTACACATGTAATGGCTTTAGTTGATAGCGGAGCTGAAGTTACACTTTTGCAAGGCAATCCTTCCCATCACAAAGGAGAATTGATTTATGTAGAAGGTTTGGGAGGGCAAACTACACCAGCAGTTAGGATACAGGTGAAATTGGCTACTGGCAAGGGATCAGGATTTATGACAAATGTTTTGGTATCAGAGTTACCTGAAAATATTCTTGGGATGGATGTACTTCAAGGTCAGTCAAGTCAGACTGAAAGAGGTACATTCACATTCGGGTATCCTGATAAAGCATATCTGGTAAGGGCGGTGAAGGCTGTGGTCAGAGGTCATGCGAAATGGACCCCTGTCTACATTCCTCCACCAGAGAAGCCAGTCTGTCTCAAGCAGTACAGACTTCCTGGAGGCCACAAATAAATGGGGGAGACCATTTAAGAATTGTTGAGAGTAGGGATCCTTAGACCTGCTGTAAGTCCTATGGGACATATAGAATGACTGTGGATTACGGAGGTGTAAACTAATTGGCACCTCCATTGAAGTCAGCTGTACGAGATATGATCTGAATTGTTGAGAAAATTGCTAAAGATGCAGGAGAATATCATGCTGTGATAGACCTGGCTAATGCCTTCTTTTCGATTTTGATAGAACCAGAGTGTCAAGACCAGTTTGCTATGGTGTGGGACGGCCGCCAGTACACTTTCACTGTCCTTCCGCAAGGCTATCTTCATTCTCCAACGATTTGTCATGGACTGATTGCCCGAGATTTAAGTACCCTGAATTTGAAAGTCGCTGTGTTTCACTACATTGATGACATCATGATCTCTGGAACAAAAGAAGATGTAGCTGAAGCACTGCACCTGCTGATACATCACATGGAGAACAGAGGGTGGGCTATCAACAGAAACAAAGTCCAAGGACCTGCCACAGAAGTGAAATTCCTAGGAATGATGTGGACTGGGCAACAGAGGAAAATTCCAGAGACAGTTGTGCAAACTATCCAGGCTGTGTCGCCCCCTACTACCAAAAAGGAGGCACAGAAGTTCATTGGAGTTGTGCGGTTCTGGAGATCATTCATCCCACATCGTGGACTGATTCTGAGGCCTATATATAATGTCACCAGGAAAAAGACTGAGTTCTCATGGGGTTCAGAGCAGCAGACTGCATTCCTGGCTGCTAAAGAAGATATTTTGCAGCATCAGGGATTAGGACCCGTGAGACAAGGAGTACCATTTCAGCTGGATATAGTGGAGCAGAATGGTACCATATCTTGGAGTCTATGGCAGCAAAATGAAAAGAAAGGACTGCGAGCAATACCCATTGGATTTGGGTCCAAACAACTGACAGGGGCACCGAAGAGATACACGCTCCTAGAGAAGTACCTGTTTGGGGCCTACACAGCACTTCAACATGTAGAGACCATTACAGGAAAGGACACAGTCACCATCCATACTGCATTGCCAATAGCAGGATGGGTGAGAGATAATGGACTGACCACTAAGGCAGCTGTAGCCCAGAACCAGACACTGATGAAATGGAAGTGGTACCTTCAAGAAAGAGTGGGTATTGCAGCTGGGGATGTTAGAGACATTTCAAAACAGTTGGCAGGGCTTATTACTTTTACCAGCACCCGGCCAGAAGAAGAAATTCCTGTGCTGCAGTCATCCCCCATTCAAGAGGCTCCACCCTTTGAGTCTCTGTCAGAAGACATGAAGCAGTCAGCATGGCTCACTGATGGTTCAGCCATAGTCACCTCATCTGGGCGTAAATGGACAGCAGCAGCCTACAACCCAAGTACAGACACAGTCCTGCAGGAGACCGGAATTGGAGGGTCCAGTCAGTATGCAGAGTTGAAAGCTGTAGTGATGACTCTTCAGAAGGATCCTTCTTCCCATGTCACTATCTACACTGACAGCTGGGCGGTTTAAAGGACTGACAACTTGGATGCCCATATTGAAGTCCAATGAATGGATGATTCATGGAAAGGTGGTGTGGGGAGGCAAGGAAGTCTGGGACTACATCTGGAAGGAAGCTCACTCCCGCACCATAAAAGTGGGGCATGTTGATGCACATGTGCCCCTAGTCCCAGACTTTGAGAACTATAACAGAGTTGCAGATGAAATTGCCAAAGTAAAGGCAGTTGTGCCAATTGATCCTGTCTTGATGAACTTGGCCAACTGGGCCTACAAGCAATCTGGACATTTGGGGCAGAAAGCAACATATGAATGGGCACAGCATAGAGGATTGCCTATATCCATGGACATGATAAAGACTGTAATAGGGAACAGTACAGTGTGTGGAGAAGTGCGACAATGGCCATTGCAAAAGTACTCCACTGGGTCAATTAAGAGGGGTTAGAGGCCTGCAGAGATCTTGCAGATTGACTTCTTTGGTCCCCTGCCCCGGGGAAACAATGGACTGAGATATTGTTGCCCTGCAGTGGACACCTATTCAGGACTTATGCTTGTTCATCCTTGCAAATGTGCAGATCAAGCCGCAGCGCTTCAACTGCTCCAGAAACTTGTTGTTGCTTATGGTTGTCCCAAACAAGTCCAAAGTGATAACGGCTCACACTTCACCGGATCAACAGTACAGCAGTGGGCCAAAGATTCTGGAGTGTACTGGTTGTGCCACATCCCATACCATCCACAGGCAGCTGGTTTGATCGAAAGATACAACGGACTATTGAAGGACCAGATATGCAAACTTACACCCACACATACACTAAGCGGGTGGGATCGGGTCCTCACACAGGCAGTCATGTTGTTAAATTCTAGACCAATAGCCAAAAGCACACCATATGAGAGGATGGTAGGGGCTGGGGCACAGATTCCACAGCTGGAGTGCAGAGTTCAGTATTTATGTAAGGTTCCTGAAAGAACAGGGCTTAACAGATACCATGTTACTGCTTCCCATGACATAGAAACAAGAGTGACGTATCTGAAGCTGAAGCCTATCTAGGAATGAGAGGGAATCTGGCAGGAAGGTTTGAAGTTATATTTGCATTGGCAGATGAGCTTCAAGACAGTGGCTGGGACTCTGACTGGTTAGTGGATACTTCTCAGCAAGAGTGGAAAGTGAGGCTACATAACATCAAACCTTCCAAAATAAACAGTAGTGATCTTCTGGGAAATATCAGTATATTTCCTCTCCTCCCTATTGATGTTCTTTGGGAGGGTCAGAAGTGGGTACAGGCAGGGGGCAAAGTGTTAGTCAGATATCCAGACAAGAAGCCATTTAGAGGAGAGATTGTAGCTGAAAGGCTTGGATCTACTGTTTATGTATTATTAGAAGAAACAGATCATCTGCTTTGTTTTCCACTCCACAGTCTCCCATTTGATCTATAGGACATGATGGAAAGAATGACGGAAGCTCACAAAAGAGCTGTGGAGAGAAAGGCCTTTGATGTATTACAAGCCTGGACTTGTTTCTAAAGAACTTTAGAATGCACTTTCGAATGAACTTTTAAGTTAAAGACTGAAACACCTTCTCAATGACAGAAATATGGGAGGTGTTGCATTCAAGGAAATGAATGTTTAGAATGAGTTTTATTAGTAATGAAGTGATTTTCTGTATGGAGTCTGAAAGAAAAAGAAAAATCTAGGGCGGAATGTGTTGCGTTCGTTAAAAATATGATTTTTTTTATATTAATCAGACATAGGATACATGGGACAATATTACAATAGTGAGGTGGTCAGATTACTGTCAGTTTTTTGCCTTAAGTAGATTTCTCAAACAAATGCTGTTTTCATACAATGGGGTTAGATACCATTGTTGTATTCAATTGACAGTTTTCAACAGACTATTGTCTCTATAGCTACAGTAAACAAGTAAGACATTACTTGTTTGAGATTCTTTCAGCTCTCAAACTTAAAGAATGACTGTTAGATTACTGGCAGGTTTGGTTTGAGTAGACAATGGGTAGATAGCATTGTTGTTGTCACGCACCTGGTGGTGATGAGTCTGGTTAGCAGAGGAAGGCCTCCCTTGCGGCTCCCACTCTCAGTCCCCTGGTAAGGTGACAGGAAGACCAGGAGTCAGGAGGGGCACGGGTGCCTGGCAGGACTGTAGGACCGGTAACGAGAGATCCCTGGATCAGCTCAGCAGACAAGGTAAGTAGAGTGGACTGGATCAGAACTGCAGGTAAGGTCAGCAAAGCAGGCTGGAACAGTAAAGCAGACTGGAATGGTAAGGCAGACTGGAACAGCAAGCGGACTGGAACAGCAAGCGGACTGGAGCAGTAAGCAGACCGGAACAGCAAGCAGACTGGAACAATAGGCAGACTGGAACAGCACAGCAGACCGGAACAGCAAGCAGACTGGATCAGCACCACAGGCCGGATCAGGAAGGCCGACTGGAACATCACAGCGGGCAGGGTCAGTGGAGCAGGCTGGATCAGCTGGCAGACTGGAACAACAGGCAGACCGGAACAGTAGGCAGACTGGATCAGCTGGCAGACTGGAACAACAGGCAGACCGGAACAGTAGGCAGACTGGATCAGCTGGCAGACTGGAACAACAGGTAGACTGGAACAACAGGCAGACCGGAACAGTAGGCAGACTGGATCAGCTGGCAGACTGGAACAACAGGCAGACTGGAACAACAGGCAGACCGGAACAGTAGGCAGACTGGATCAGCTGGCAGACTGGAACAACAGGCAGACTGGAACGGTACCACAGGCCGGATCAGCAGGCGGACAGGATGGTCAAGCAGGCCGGGTCAGGTATCAGGCTGGCAACGCAGTACAGGTGGGTCAGACAGGAGAGAGGTCACAGACAAGTCAAGGTCGGGTGCAGGCGGAAAGCAGGAGGTCAAAGGGTAGCCGGGTCAAACACTGGTAACAACTTCAGATCAGGTATCAGGTACAGAACGCTGTAGAGCAGACAGCGGGGACCATCTGTGACAGGCGGATTTAAATAGACTCATTGGCGCCAATGGAGGTGCGCACTCGTCCTCCCGCGCACGCTCTCGTTTGCGGGTGTGTGCGCGCACACGCACGCGCGCACTCGCGCATGCGCAATGGTGCCCGCGAACGGGTACCAGGGACTCTAGTGCGCTGGTTACTGGCAGGATCTTCATGACATTGCCCCCCTCTAAGGGGCAGCCTCCGGATGCCCCTTCGGGCAAATTTCTCAGGATGGGCCCTCTTAAAGGATTGAACCAGACTCTTAGCGTGGATATTCGCCTCGGGCTCCCAGGAATTCTCTTCAGGGCCATACCCCTTCCACTTGATTAAGAATTGATTTTGGTTCTGCCTTCTTCTGAAGTTGAGGATGGCCTCCACCCCAAACTCCTCTTCGCCGTCCACTAAGACTGGATCAGGAGGAACGGCCTTTCTATTGGGGAATGGGTTGGCAGCGGAGGGTTTCAACAAGGATACATGGAATACCGGGTGAACCTTCAGTGAATCTGGAAGTTCCAACTCGTAAGCTACCTCGTTAATCCTCCTTTTGACCGGGAAGGGGCCCAAGAATTTGGGGCCCAATTTCCGTGAGGGACAGGCCAGTTTCAAGTTGGTGGTGGATAACCACACTAGCTCACCAGGGGCAAGTACCAGTTCTCCCCGTCTTTTTGTCAAAGGTGGCCTTGTTGTACTCCTGGGTCCTAGTCATGGTCTCCTGAAGAAGTTTGTTGTTAGTTGAGAAGAAATTGATCCGTTCTTGGACCGCTGGCACAGTGCAGTCAGGGAGAGAATTAGGCAGGAATGCAGGGTGAAACCTGTAGTTCGCAAAGAAGGGAGTCTGTTTGGTGGCAGAATGGGTGGCGTTATTGTAGGCAAACTCGGCCAGGGGCAGAAGGGAAATCCAGTCGTCTTGGGCAAAGGAGGAGAAGCAGCGCAGATACTGCTCTAGAGTCTGGTTAGTCCGCCATCCGTCTGCCCATTGGACTGAGGATGGTAGGCAGACAAGAGGGCAAGCTCGATGTTCAGGGCCTGGCAAAGGGACCTCCAGAATCGAGAGGTGAATTGCACCCCTCGATCTGAGACTATACTAGCTGGCACCCCGTGAAGCCGAACAATCTCTCTGATGAAGACTTGTGCCGTCTCCGGGGCTGAGGGGGTACCCTTCATGGGAATAAAATGTGCCATCTTGGATAGGCGGTCAACGATTACGAAGACCGTCGTGTGGTCCTCCGCAGGGGGCAACTCCACAATAAAGTCCAGGGATAACATTCTCCATGGGCGGTCCGGGACGGACAGGGGCTTGAGCAGGCCCCAAGCCCTGGTTTTGGGGTTCTTATTCCGGATGCAGGTGGAGCATGTGTCCACAAACCTCTTGCAATCGGCCCGTAACTGCGCCCACCAAAAGGTACGTTGTACCAAGTCGGTGGTTTTAGCGACACCGAAGTGTCTGGCCAACGCGTGGTCATGGCACAGCTCCATGACTGTCACCCTCCGGGGTGTAAATCTTGTCCCCGTACCAGAATAGACCGTCTTTCGCCTGCAATTTGGTTTCGGAAGCGGGTCTTTGCCCTGCTGAGGCACGTTTAAACCAGGACAGTAGGTCTTCCTGGAGCAGGAGGAAGTTTCCGGGGGCCAGAATGGTGTCTGGGGAGGATTCCTCCTTGTGTTTGTGGTGCATCCTGGATAAGGCGTCTCGTTTGACATTCTTGGATCCGGGCCGATATGTCACATGGAAAGTGAAGCGGGAGAAAAAGAGTGCCCACCTGGCTTGTCTGGGTTTTAACCTTTTTGCTGTTTTCAGATACTCCAAGTTCTTGTGATCGGTGAATATTAAAATGGGGTGAGAGGCCCCTTCCAGGAGGTAACGCCATTCTTCCAGGGCAGCCTTGATCGCCAATAGTTCCCGGTCTCCAACATCATAATTCCTTTCAGCTGTGGACAGTTTGCGGGAGAAAAAGGTGACTGGGTGCAGCAGGGACTTGTCCCCTTGCCTCTGGGACAGTATGGCCCCTACCGCAATTTCGGAGGCGTCTACCTCCAGGGTAAACGGCAGAGAGGAATCCGGGTGCCTGAGGATGGGTGCTGAGGTAAACAGAGCCTTTAGGGCTTCAAAGGCCTCTTGGGCCTCGGAAGACCATCGGAAAAGGGGTTCCTTGTTTGGTCAGCTGGGTGATGGGTGCCACAATGGCTGAAAATCCCTTAATAAACTTGCGGTAAAAATTGGCGAAGCCAATGAACCGCTGGATGCCCTTTTTGTCTGCAGGGGTAGGCCATTCCAGGATGGCGGAGATTTTCTGGGGGTCCATCTTAGTGCCTGTGTTAGAAATAATCAGCCCCAGGAAGGTAATGCTCTCTTGTTCAAATTGACACTTGTCCGCCTTGGCGTATAGACCGTGGATACGGAGCCGGCCCAGGACCTCCTTGACATGCCTGCGGTGGGACTCTAAGGAGGGAGAGAAGATCAAAATGTCATCCAAATACACAACAGCAAACAAGTCCAGGAAGTCCCGGAGTACATCATTAATAAAGTATTGAAATGTGGCAGGGGCATTGCATAGCCCAAAGGGCATTACGAGATACTCGTAGTGCCCATAACGTGTCCGGAAGGCCGTCTTCCATTCGTCTCCCTCTTTTATGCGAACTAGGTTGTAGGCCCCACGGAGGTCGAGTTTAGTGAAGATGATGGCCGTACCAAGCCTCTGAAACAACTCTGGGACCAATGGGAGAGGGTAACGGTTTTCAACCGTAATGCTGTTCAGTTCCCGGTAATCCACGCAGGGCCGAAGGGTATGGTCTTTTTTTTCTACAAAAAACATGCCAGCGCCTGCTGGAGAGGTAGACGGGCGGATGAAGCCCTTCCTTAGGTTTTCCTCGATATACTCTTTAGGTTTACCCTGCTCCACCTCCGTCAAAGGAAAAACCCTCCCGAAGGGAATCTCAGCCCCAGGGAACAGTTCAATGGGGCAATCATAAGCCCTATGAGGTGGGAGCACCTCTGCTGCCTGTTTACTAAACACGTCCAGGTATTCGTGATAGGCCTGGGGAATGGCCTGACGGAGATCCATCTCAGAGTCCAGGCTTAGCAAAGTAGCAACTTGGGAAAGGTCTGGAGACCCACAGGACCTCTTGCAGTAAGGGGAGGAGAAGGAGACCATCCCAGTGGCCCAGTTAATAGCTGGGTTGTGGGCCTTCAGCCACGGCATACCCAGTATTACTGGGGATAGTGGAGAGGAGATAATGTCTAGGCAAAGTAATTCCCGGTGGTTACCAGAGATGGTCATAGGCAATGGGGTGGTCTCCTGCGTCACCGGACCAGACCGGATGGAGGAACCGTCGGCCAGGTAAACAGATAACCCATGGACCTTGGGCTGGAGAGGGACCTGATGTTGAGCAGCAAATAAAGAGTCCATGAAACAGCTGCATGCCCCAGAGTCAATGATGGCGGGTGCCTGGAAGGTTCTTCCCGGGAGCTGGAAGGAGACAGAGAGAGCAAGATGAGAGGAGGTTTGGGTTAATGGGTCCAGAAGATTGGCAGGCATGAGTGGGCACTTACAGGCCTTGGCTGGGCAGTTCCTCACATAGTGCCCAGGCTCCCCACAGTAGAGGCACAAATTATTGGTCCAGCGTCGTTGACGCTCCTCCGGGGTTAAGGAAGGCCTCAGGAGCCCCAACTGCATGGGCTCAGATGGATCGGAGGAGGGTACAGGCCGGTGGGCAGGAACAGGGTGCAAATGGCTTGGGGCCCTGGGTAGCACCAGGTAGGACGGGAGAAGCTGGAAGCTCGTTCAGTCCTGCGTTCCCTCAGACGCCGGTCAATCTGAATGGCCAAATTGACCAATGCGTCCAAGGTTTGGGGTACCCCAACCCTGGCAAGTTCGTCCTTCAAGGCGTCGGAGAGTCCTAAGCGGAACTGATGATGGAGGGCCGCGTCATTCCACTGTGTGTCCGCACCCCAACGTCTAAAGTCAGCTACATAGTCCTCCACGGGCCTTCACCCTTGCTGGAGGGTGCGCAGGGCGGTCTCCGCGGTCACTGAAAGTTGGGGGTCCTCCTATAGTTGAGCCATGGCATCAAAGAAGGAAGCGAGACTGGCCAATGCAGGGTCTTTCTGTTCCATTAAGCGATGAGCCCAAGTCCGTGGATCCCCAGAGAGCAGGGAGATCACAAAGCCCACTTTGGTGGCCTCCAGGGAGAAAGTCCGTGGTTGTAATGCAAAAAATAATTCACAGGAATTGTGGAAGTCCCGGAAATGACTACGGGCCCCGGAGAACTTCTCAGGGATGAGGACCCGTGGCTCTGGGGGGAGCATCACCACCGTCGGGCCGATCCTGCCCCAGGTGGGGGTGCTGGTGGAAGTCGAGGTCCCAGGGGGCCGACAGGGTTGGATAAGACTAGCACCCGTTCTTCCAACCGGGTGTATCCCTGCTGGAGATTCTTCACTGCCTCGGTCAGTCCCGCCAGGTGTTGGCACAGTTCTTCCATGGCGTAGACTCCCTGCTCAGACTCAGACATGGCTGTCTGCTACTGTCACGCACCTGGTGGTGATGAGTCTGGTTAGCAGAGGAGGGCCTCCCTTGCGGCTCCCACTCTCGGTCCCCTGGTAAGGTGACAGGAAGACCAGGAGTCAGGGGGGGCACGGGTGCCTGGCAGGACTGTAGGACCGGTAACGAGAGATCCCTGGATCAGCTCAGCGGACAAGGTAAGTAGAGTGGACTGGATCAGAACTGCAGGTAAGGTCAGCAAAGCCGGCTGGAACAGCAAAGCAGACTGGAATGGTAAGGCAGACTGGAACAGCAAGCGGACTGGAACAGCAAGCGGACTGGAGCAGTAAGCAGACCGGAACAGCAAGCAGACTAGAACAATAGGCAGACTGGAACAGAACAGCAGACCGGAACAGAAAGCAGACTGGATCAGCACCACAAGCCGGATCAGGAAGGCCGACTGGAACAGCACAGCGGGCAGGGTCAGTGGAGCAGGCTGGATCAGCTGGCAGACTGGAACAACAGGCAGACAAGAACAGTAGGCAGACTGGATCAGCTGGCAGACTGGAACAACAGGCAGACCGGAACAGTAGGCAGACTGGATCAGCTGGCAGACTGGAACAACAGGCAGACTGGAACAGGCAGACTGGAACAACAGGCAGACCGGAACAGTAGGCAGACTGGATCAGCTGGCAGACTGGAACAACAGGCAGACTGGAACGGTACCACAGGCTGGATCAGCAGGCGGACAGGATGGTCAAGCAGGCCGGGTCAGGTATCAGGCTGGCAACTCAGTACAGGTGGGTCAGACAGGAGAGAGGTCACAGACAAGCCAAGGTCGGGTGCAGGCGGAAAGCAGGAGGTCAAAGGGTAGCCGGGTCAAACACTGGTAACAACTTCAGATCAGGTATCAGGCACAGAACGCTGTAGAGCAGACAGCGGGGACCGTCTGTGACAGGCGGATTTAAATAGACTCATTGGCGCCAATGGAGGTGCGCACTCGTCCTCCCGCGCGCGCTCTCGTTTGCGGGTGTGTGCGCGCACTCGCGCATGCGCATGCGCAATGGTGCCCGCGAACGGGTACCAGGGACTCTAGTGCGCTGGTTACTGGCAGGATCTTCATGACAGTTGTATTCAACTGACAGTTTTCAACAGTCCATTGTTTCTACAGCTACAGTAAACAGGTATGTTTTCTGTTGTTTGGTAACTATGATAAACAGCCTGACACATAAAAGGGGGATTCAGGCATAAGCTAGGACAACATCATCATGCTGTAACATCAGAACACACATCATGATACATAGAAGAAGCAGAGCCCGATCCTCCAGAAGAATCGTTGTCAATGGAGATCACGAACATACAGTAACAGAAGATAAGTAACTTTTAAATGTATTTGTAGTTATAGACCATAGGTTGTTCTATTTTCTAGGCATTTTTGCTTGTTATAGATACCTGTCAGTCTTGTATTGTATTCCTAATATTGTAATAGTTTTGTATGTACAGCATCTTTGTATAGTAAAAGCACATTTACACACTGCAGAAATCTCAGCTTCCTTGCTTATACCACAGAGTAACCTTGCCAGATAGACGCAAGCAAAACCGGTGTGTACGGATACTAATCTGAACCGGAGCAGAGTGAGCCCTCCAGGAGGCTGTCACACTATTGGTCCAATCAACTGCAGCCAAAGCATTTGGGGGGGGGGGGGTGCCCAGCCACAGATAATTGGCCCAGTACAGTGACAGCTTCTTGGAGGGCTCAGTCAAAATGTGTTTGGATTAGAATATGAACACACCCTAGCGTATCCCTATTTGTGATCTGTTTGTCCTATCAGGAAAGTGTTAAGCCCCAAACACACGGGCTGAATATCAGGCGGTATTGGTGGGCTGAATATCGGGCGGTATTGGTGGGCTCAATAGAAACTGTCTGGCGTTCGGCCCACGTGTACGGCTGCCGGTCTGACAGAAGACGGCTGAATGTCTGGCTTTTGGTTGAAGGGGCATGACCAGAAAAGTTCTGATGATCGGCATCCGATCAGAGCACTCAGCCAATGGCTGAGAGCACTGACGTGTGTTTTGGTGTGGGGGGATGGTCACCCCCCTGTCAGAATACAATAGCTGAGCGGGGAGATCACTGCACTAACATCAGATAGTTAGTACAGAATCTCCTCCCCAGCTCTTCAGTTTTTTTTTTTTTCATTCAGCCCACTGGATTGAACAAAAAACTGACAATCACTGGCTGAGCGAACAGTCACAAATAGCTGCAACAGCTGTCAGACTATTACTGTTTTGTATGGACTGAGGGGCTGCAGTTATTCACACACACCTGTCATTCCAGACACAGGAAACTGCCGATTCTTGCCATCGGTGCTATTTACAGATGTGCATTGACCCTTAAACTGTTGCTGATTGTACGTTCTGGGACCTCTTTTGAGTGACATACGTCACACAATTTGCTTTGCCGCGATTGCCATGCGACAATAGTGGCAGAATGGCATCACATTTTTAGGTGCCATTGAAATGAATGGCGTCTGAACACGCTGATGTGCGATTTGACATTTTAACAGTGCTTTTGGAAATGGAGGGCAGAATCGCCTAAAGCTCCATTCACACAGGTATTTTGCCATGCCATGAATCCCAGTGGTAAGTATCTATCTAAGCGGAGCCTGGAATACATAGCGGGGGCAAGCACATGGGGCGGTACCGGTACCGAGGGTATGTGGAAGCAATGGAGCTGCATCGCAGCTGCCCGAATGCTTCACCTGACAGGCAGGAGTTTACACACAATCCTGGTGGCTGCAGCACCCCAGATTGTGTGTAATACCCCCATGGACCTGGCAGCAAAAAAAAAAAAGAATTAAAGAAAAAATAAAAAACTCACACTGATAGGCGCCCCTCTAGATAGGCACCTGTAGGCACGTGCCTACTGTGCCTAGTGGAAAATTCACCCCTGTGTGAGGGGGAAGAAGCAGTGAGGCTGGGTTCACACCTATGCAAATTGGTTGTGGGTTTTCCCACATTCAATTTGCATGACAGGAGATTGTGACCGGCTCTTTATGGATCCAGTTCACATATCTCTGTTGCGGCTGCGGTGCATCTTTGGCTCAGTTTCCGGGCCAAATGCAGGCAAAAATTCAGCCCTGATTCGTCCCTGAAACAGAGAACAGGGACGCACCGGACCCCTGCTGCGAGCCGCATCTGTCGGAGGTGTGAACCCAGCCTAGTCAGTTTACTTACCTTTCCCTTGCTTCTGCCCATAGCACCAAGGTGAGGGTGATATCACCATCTTAAAATGCCCAGAAGCTCAGATCTCATGACAAGATGCTCCTGCATTGAGGTGGAGCATCATCTCGCAAAACTTGGGGTACCCCGTATTCCAAGATATTGACATCTGTCTTGCCTAGGTGCAATGGGGGGAAGCAGGAGTAACATTAGTATTTGCACTAACACCCTATAGACCATGGGTCTTCAAACTACGGCCCTCCAGTTGTTCAGGAACTACATTTCCCATCATGCCTAGTCATGTCTGTGAATGTCAGAGTTTTACAATGCCTCATGGGATTTGTAGTTCTGCAACAGCTGGAGGGCCGTAGTTTGAGGATCCCTGCTATAGACACTTGAACCGAGCGCATGTACAGGTGTTTTGGGATTTTTTTTTATTTTTTTAGCCAATGGAAAGCTAGTTATGAGCATTTTATGAGCATTTTACAGGCTCTCATATTGAAGTATATTGGTGGTAAAATGCACAATCCTGCCTTAAAAGCAAGTACTTTCCTGAATGATTACATTAAAGCTTCATGTGATTAGTGTAAATGCAAACCCTAGTGTGGAACATTAAGGCGCTTCTGGTAAAGCTTCAAATTGAGCTCCAAATCACTCATGTGTAGGCATGTATATTAAAGTGAAGACACCTAGATTTTGATCTGTTTTTCTTTATGCCATTAGATTTCTAAATTTTTTTGAAGACACTTACATGATATATTTTTACATCACTGTTTGCATATGTCACTTTACATATTTTTATATCACTGCATGCATTTGTCACTTTATATATTGGCATTTATATTGGCATTTATTTGCACTGTGACACCTTATTCACTTGATTATTACTGCACTTTATTATCTACGTACAAGATAATATTGCATTATTATCCATCCTTATAGAGAATGTATTTCTCATGTTTAAGTGATTTTTTTCACATTGCGCGAGATCACTTTATATATTTTTACCTCTTGTTTTGTGTTATTGTGAACACTATCAGATTTTGCAGCAATTATTTGGATATATCACTTTATATTATTTTCTAGATAGGCACTATCACTCATTACTAGGGGTGCAACGGATCAAAAAACTCACGGATCGGATCGTTACTCGGATCAGAGTCACGGATCGGATAATTTTTCAGATCAGCAAATAATAATTGAATTTGCAAAAACCTGTGAAAATTCCACCACCATATAGTCCCCACTGTAATATCCACAATCTCCCCCACTGTAATATTGTCTGAGTATGGCCGAGTATAGCAGAGTATTGGCTGGGTATGGCCGAGTATTGGCTGGGTATCGCAGAGTATTGGCTGGGTATCGCAGTTTATTGGCTGGGTATCGCAGATTATTGGCTGGGTATGGCAGAGTATTGGCTGGGTATGGCAGAGTATTGGCTGGGTATGGCCGAGTATTGGCTGGGTATCGCAGTTTATTGGCTGGGTATCGCAGATTATTGGCTGGGTATGGCAGATTATTGGCTGGGTATGGCAGAGTATTGGCTGGGTATGGCAGAGTATTGGCTGGGTATGGCCGAGTATTGGCTGGGTATCGTAGAGTATTGGCTGGGTATAGCAGAGTATTGGCTCGGTATCGCAGAGTATTGGCTGGGTAAGGCAGAGTGTTGGCAGGGTAATGCAATGCAGAGTTTGTTTACAAGTGATCCCTCCGTCATTTGTCGGAGCGATCACATTGTAAACGGCCGCCGGGTGTACCAAGATGGCCGCCGCTCCGGAGCTAGGCCGAAGCCGCGGCCTTTCCTAAGGCCGAGGCCGCGGAGCGCTCCACGGATCGCGGGATGTGCCGATCCGAACAGGGTGACCCGTTCGGATCACGGATCGGTGATGATCCGTTACACCCCTACTCCTTACTCTTAGTAGCGCGAAGGACACATATATTCGCAAGGCATGTATATTGACAACTTTTTATGCCAGTGGTTTTGAATGAAGGACAGTCCGGTTTTTACATCCTCTGCCTGGGTTTCTCACTGCCTGACACCCAGACACCAGGGCACCCTCAAAAACTCTTACAACACCCCCATAGCAACCCCATAAAAGCTTAATCAGAATCTTGCTTCCATAAAATGTATCAGATGTTCAGCTATCTTAACATATTTGTAATTGTCTGGATGGAAACAGCCCTAGTTACAAGGGACTTGTTTCTCTCTGTGGAGGGATACAGAACCTCCTGGTCGCATTTTCCGATGCTTTGCTTCTAGTTCCGGCTACTGGAGCTCTGTCAGGACTGCTCACTCTGGCAGACCGATCTAGTGGAGAGGAGCTGTGAGTGTGTGTGGGTGGGCAGAGGAAGCAGCTGCACGGACTGTGAGAAAACAGGGGGGCAGAGAGGGGAGCAGAGAAGCTGGATGCCCATTACCAGGCTACATATGTATGTATTCACCTCATATGTTGTGGTTGTGTCTAGTGTATGTATTTATGCATGTTTGTGTGTATCCAAGTGCATGTATATATATCAGTGTGCAAATATATGTGTGTATATGCATGTATATAATTGAGCATATGTAAAGGATATACCTGAGTGTGTGTATATATCTGAGTGTGTATACACAGTATGAGTATATATATATATATATATATATATATATATATATGAGTGTGTATGTGTATATATATGTATGTAACTCAGTGTATACATTTGAGTGTGTATACTGTATATGTGTGTATGTATCAGAGTGTATATATGTGTGTATGCATCTATCTGATTGTATATATCTGAATGTGTGTGTGTATATATATATATATATATATATATATATATATATATATATATATATATATATATATATATATATATATAAACAATATTTCAAAAGTGTACACTCAATTAATTTATGCAAACACCGACTGTGCAATAACTTAAGTCCATTCATGTGAAAAAATATTAAAGTTGATAAATTCTTCTTCCATGCCTCACACCTAAAGACAGCAGCTCCCCCATAATTTTGACCCCCAAAATCAGAGGGTAAAACAGCGCTTCAGCAGCTATCCATGGGCCAACTGCTCCACTCTAAAGCCCCATACACACGCGCGGATTATCCGAGGACCAGGTCCGTCGGACCATGTCCGTCATACTTTGTCTGATGTTGGTTTTGCGTACACACGGTCGGACAAAGTTGTCGGAAAATCCGATCATTCTGAACGTGGTGACGTTTGTTGCCTACGACGGGACTACGTAGAGGCTAGTAGCCAATAGCTTTGGTCTTGTAATGTGATCTGAGCATGCGTAGCACTTTGTCCGGTCGGACAACCGTACACACGATCGGATTTGGTGTGATCGGACCGTGTTGTCGGAAAATCTATCCAGCAGGAGATAGGACTTTGTCCGTCGGACAATCCGACGTACACTGTCCGATGGTGCATACACACGGTCTGATTTTTCAACAACATTGTCCGATCGGACAGAATCCATGCAAAAATCCGACCGTGTGTATGGGGCTTAAGGATCACAGACAGTGCAAGCAGATCTCACAGATCGAAATCCATATAAGCACATCAAGGAGAAACAAAACTCACAATAGCGAAATACCATCAAGAATTTTTATTAAAAAAAAAAAAAGTTTTTACAATCCTATTGTCGATAGCGTTTACTAATAAAAATGCCATGCACCAGTAAAGTGTTCGGGTTTGGCTTGAAGAAAAGGTGGCAACCCTAAGGAGGTCCTCAGTGAATAAGAGGACCTTGCATGGAGTGTGTGTAAACCTAGTGAAATGACATTGGACAGGAAACTGAAACACCTGGAAGGAACCCATAAAAACCACACTCCAAACCACTAAACAATCATACTGCTACAGACACATAGTAACACAGCTGCAGCCACTACCATCTGTAACATCCGAATGTAAATACATTTACTAATAAAAAACAGCTTGTTGTGGTCTTGCTGGATACCTAAGGTGTACAATTGTAATTTTTTTTTCTGTAATTTTTTTCTCTTGCTGCTGGGATTTTCAGTATGGTTGAACGCCCGTGCCAATGGAGCCTAAGGGCCCACTCTCCCATCTCAGTACACTAATGCCCTGTACACACGAGCGGAATTTCTGACAGAAAAAGTCAGATGGGAGCTCTTCATTGTATATTCCGACAGTTTGTATGCCCCATCTGACTTTTTACGTCAAAAATTCTGACGGACCTAGAAAGAGAACATGTTCTATATTATTCTATATTCTAATTCTTATATGTTCTAAATTCCTATCGGGAAAACCGCTCGTCTGTATGCTTTTCCGACGTACCAAAAACGAACCATGCTCTGAAGCAAGTACGAGACGGAAGCTATTGGCTACTGGCTATTGAACTTCCTTTTTCTAGTCCCACCGTACGTGTTGTACGTCACTGCGTTCTTGACGGTTTGGTGTGATCGTGTGTACGCAAGACAGCTTCAGCCGAATTCCGTCTGAAAAACCTTCAGAGTTTATTCGGACGGGAAAACCGGTCGTGTGTACGCGGCATCAGAGAGTATCAGCTTGTTGCGGTCTTGCTGGATACATAAGGTATACAATTGTAATTTATTTTCTCTGTGGTATTAAAAAAAACATTTATCATACTGGGATCATGTGATCATTTAACAGTCAAGGTCTTTATATACAATATTTGAAATATCACAAATATCTTTTAATGCAGCTTTCCGAAAGTTTTTATTTATGAAAGCAATGGTTATGTAACATGTGATGATGTTACAGGTCTTTACCATCACAGGGGTTTCTGTGTCAGTCCTTGCATTGTAAAATTGTGTATCTTACTACTGATGTCCCTGACATTTATAAGTTCTAATAAAATCAGAGAACCTACCTCCCCCAATATATAGGAAAAGAGACCTTGACTGGGAATCCTTGGAATCAATAGCAGTGAAACAGCAAGCCATTGTGTGGAAGGAGATGTGCGATGTGTTAATTTTTTTTTTAAATATACATTTATGTTGGTTCAATAGAAGTCTCTCTAAGGCTCTGTTCACCTCTACAGTATGTAAGTGCAGTGGAGCACACAAATTTTTGCGCAGCTGCCCTACGTGCGGAAAACACACTAAAGAAGTACATGACCCTTTTCAAAAATCACGCCACACCAAAATACATGGTACTTTGCTACCGTGGTACAAGCAAATGCACGCACATTGCTAGATATGTGGGGATGCCATTAACAATCAAATGGGGGCTGCACACCTTTCTGCATTTTGAGAATGTGCACAAATTTGCATGCATTCCTGCAACACACTAGTGTGAACCTTATTTTGAATAAATCCCTGTGTGGCTGTGGTTTCCCAATTTATGTTATGTAATGGCATTCAAAACCCTCTAAAAAATGGAAAAGCAATACACTTGCATTTTTTAAAGGGTAACTATAGTAAGGTTACTAGATTTTCAAAATGAAGTCCGGGAACACTCTACTGACCATGTCCACATTTGTAACCACACACACAAAACCACACCTTTGCATTTGTAACCATATCCACAAAATGACACCTCCATTTTTTATGTGCCCTGAAAAAATCAGTCACAGACTTTTGGAATAAGGTATAAAAACAAAATGTTAATGGTGGGAGGGACTTAAAGGTGAGGGGAGACAACAGCTGTATATTTGCAGTGTGAGATATAAAACCGTGCCTCCAACTGATAGTCTCATGAGATTTGGAGATAGATTTTGTTATATCCACTGTTCTCCTTTCTGGAGAGGAAGCTGTACCTGAGGACCTGCAGTGCATGCAACACCCTGTTTTTACATAAATGCTAAATTCACCTTGAAGAAAAAATAAATGCACATATTTTTGCAGGAAAAATTAAAATTTACATTTTTCTTTTCTTTTTTTTTTTTTTTTTAATATAAGTCTGCAAAGCATTCATCATCAGTGGATCAACTACTGAATGTATAAAGTAGTTGTGTGCTGCCACCTAATAAACTAGACTAAGAGGTTGCTGCTGCTGTCACCTATGGGTTCCCACAAACAAACAAGGTATAAATATATAGATGTGACAGCGCTTCTAATAAACTAATAAATAATTTATTGACAAAGAATTTTAAAGTGCACAAATATCCAAAACAAAGTCTAATAGTGACATATAAGTGATGAGTCTTCTTCTAAAGTGCAAAAAAAAAACTGTGTTTTTTCAACGTGCTTCACTGAAAATCCACATCAATCATTAAAGTGCTCCCACCACCACATGCAATGCT
The DNA here is from genome assembly GCA_028564925.1 of Lithobates sylvaticus. Classification (NCBI taxonomy): domain Eukaryota; kingdom Metazoa; phylum Chordata; class Amphibia; order Anura; family Ranidae; genus Lithobates; species Lithobates sylvaticus. The sequence goes on along the minus strand of CM053029.1, from coordinate 207,753,225 downwards.
CGCTCACCTCCTTGTAATACCCTGCAGGGGTCCAACACACCTTGCACACATCGGTCCTTAATGGTTCTTAGTAAGCTCTTTAGGATAATAAACGCTCTGCAAAGAGTGCAGAATCCTCCCAATACAGCTACTTCAAGATTGGCTCCACATTACTTTCCGGCAGTTCCACAGTAACATAGAAAACAAAAGTGCCTCCAATAGTGCAGTATCCAGGGTTTTAAATGAACAGAACCTCACCAACCCAGATAATGTTAAACTCACATTTATTAAGAAGATAAAAGCATTGATAAATATTCCATTACCTGAAGAGCAATAACTGACATCAAGAGCAATATAACTCAATATATTATATCAGGCTGCTTTCAGGGGATTCCGCAACTGCAAATAACCCCAAGTGCAGAAGCGAACACTCTAATAGCAATAAATCACAATATGAGAACTTATACCGGATTGGTTACCTCTATTCAAATTGGCTCTATGAGTCCAGGTAGGAGGAGAGCAGAAGAATGACCCTCTCTTATGTCATATGTCTCTCTTCTATCCCCTGGCACCACAGGCCCAACTATAAACACTGTACCTAATTCAGTGTTCAGTGGCGTAACTCCCAAGTCAGACTACCCTGCAGATACACTACATATACAAAGCCCTGAGTATGTGTGCAACTTCAGTCCCTTGGAAGAAGAATGAGGCCTTGGATCTTCGACTAGCCACCTTAGTTGGTGCACTCCTGCTTGGCAAAGTGTAACTGTGGTATGGTGACAGTATCTGGATAGCAAGGCGGACACTGTAACTGCTTAACAGGGCTTCAATGAGACCCAGGTTCTGGTAAGTGTGGGTAAAGTGAAGTAACTCTGTGTGCAGTGTCCTTGTTTCCTGCAAATGGGGAAGTGCCCTCTCACCAATCCTGAGGTCAAGGCCCAAACGAATGTCCTGGAACAGGCAGGCTCTTCAGATACAAAATGATGGGGTACCGGCGCTACTTGTCTGTGTTTGATATTTATAAAATATTTTTATTGTGATCTATGTGGTTACTGCTGGGTAAACACGCGATCACGTCACTTCCGGGAGAGGCAGCTCAAACCAGGAAGGGGATTCGGGACGCTAACCACACGGAAGCTAATAGCGACACAATTTCTAAACACAAGGCTGGATATGCTCAGTGCCAGCTATAGGCACAGGACCATGTGAGTTTTTTATGATACTTATTTTAAATAAACAGCTTTTTTTAAACGTACTTCACCATTAGAAGCCCTTTTTTCATTATCTAATTTTGGGGAACGTTTGGAGCCCATGTAACCTCCCATAACAGGAACTGGGAGCAGGCGGGAGACCACAGATAGGACTGGTTATCCAAAACTAAACCACACGCCCCACACTTGCCCCATTTTGGTAAGTGATCCATTGCATAACTGGTGGTGGCCACATTGAAAAAAAAGATCTGCACAATGAAATTTTAAAGCATAGGACTTCAAACAAGCAGTTGGTGTCACCACGGACTTTGATCTCAGTCACATCAATTCACCTTTATTTGTCAATTTTGTTTGCCATTTTGTATTATTTACTTGGTTTTCCCAAATACTGTGATTGCTTGCGGTAAAGGCGGAGATATTTCTTGGTAGTATTAGTAAAATGGTTGTATAAACCCTGAACCAATATAACCACTTTTGAACACATATCACCACGGCAACGTGATAATTTCACCTAGGGCACAGCACAGAGCACTTTAGTATCAAATTTTAATACGGCACTTTATATACAGGCTCTTCAGATAACCTGACTGGTAACCTCACACTGGAACGCCTCACATTGTCAATGCAGGTGCGCCTTGATATGCACTCGGGATCCCCTCTCAGGGTGGATGTCTCCGACCGGCACTGCAGTAGATATCTGAAAAGAAGCAGTGAACTGACCTGGGAGGCAACACTTCTCCCCTGGGTCCAATCTCTTCTCCTGCCTCATGGTGACTGACTCTCCTCAGACAAACAAGATTGTGTCCTTGGTTCTTTTCCCCCCAGAGCATGTTGGGCTTTGTAGTTCCATGCCCCTATAAGGCTATGGGGCTGTTTTAGTAGGGGACTACATGTCCCAGAAACCTTTGCTGCTGCTGGCTGCTAATTGGCTCCCTCTCCCTGCCGATGAATGAATTCAAATTTTCATTCATGCATGGGCAGGCTGGTTATACACAAATCGATCTATTTTTTAACTTGTGTACAGCCAGCCTGTTGGAAAATTTTGTCTCGATCAGCATTGCTGGCTATAGCTGTCGTGCTGATCAGTGCATTCTGACTGTCAGAATACAATAGCACAGTGGGAGGGATTCCCCATCTACCTCAAATGTGTGGATGGTGGAAATTATTAATTTTCTTTCATTCAACCCACTGGATGGAAAAAAAGATAGAATTACTTTAGACTGCCGAAGACACCCATTCTGCATGCAGGCTCCCTTCGCTATTGTGCCTGCATCCGCCCCAAACTGCGTGCAGGCAGCCTACAGAGGTGGATGCAGATGCAGAGGCTGCACGGACACAGCTGCATGAAGCCACATAGCAAAATCTGACATGTGGGCAGGAGCAGGTGCACAGTTCCGAAAACAGACAGTATGTGTTCAAATCTGTGCACCTGCTCATGCCCACATCTCAAATTTTGACATGCAGCTACTTGCGTCTGTATCGTTCAGCCTGGGACGCATGCAGGCACAATAACAAAAGGAGCCTGCACGCAGGATGGGCTCAGCGACCATCTGAACGAAGTCTAACACAAAATCAAAAATATGGAAGTGTAAACATGTTAGAATGTAAAAGTCACACTAAATTGACCCTTTACTGAGAGACATTTATAGTCTGCCATTGTCATTGCTGTCTTGCTCCTGCAAATACTTGTTTTCTGACCATAATGCTGATCACTGGCTTTAATACTTTCTGAATGACTGACCTGGACTGGGTATGCAAAAACAAGAGTGTCAGCATGACAGGCAGGCAGCTAGCATTTTTAGACTGCAGCCTCCAGGTTCCTCTCATAACAGCTTTCCTTAGACATACAGTGGTGTGAAAAAAGTGTTTGCCCCCTTCCTCATTTCCTGTTCCTTTGCATGTTTGTCACACTTAAGTGTTTCGGAACATCAAACCAATTTAAACAATAGTCAAGGACAACACAAGTAAACACAAAATGCAATTTGTAAATGAAGGTGTTTATTATTAAAGGTGAAAAAAAATCCAAACCATCATGGCCCTGTGTGAAAAAGTGATTGCCCCCCTTGTTAAAACATACTATAACTGTGGTTGTCCACACCTGAGTTCAATTTCTCTAGCCACACCCAGGCCTGATTATTGCCACACCTGTTCACAATCAAGGCATCACTTAAATAGGAGCTGCTTGACACAGTAAGGTCCACCAGAAGATCCTTAAAAGCTACACATCATGCCGAGACCCAAAGAAATTCAGGAACAATTGAGAAAGAAAGTAATTGAGATCTATCAGTCTGGAAAGGGTTATAAAGCCATTTCCAAAGCTTTGGGAATCCAGCGAACCACAGTGAGAGCCATTATCCACACATGGCGAAGACATGGAACAGTGGTGAACCTTCCCAGGAGTGGCCGGCCGCCCAAAATTACCCCAAGAGCGCAGCGACGACTCATCCAAGAGGTCACAAAAGACCCCACAACAACGTCCAAGGAACTGCAGGCCTCACTTGCCTCAGTTAAGGTCAGCGTTCATGCCTCCACCATCAGGAAAAGACTGGGCAAAAATGGCCTGCATGGCAGAGTTCCAAGGAGAAAACCACTGCTGAGCAAAAAGAACATCAAAGCTCGTCTCAATTTCTCCACAACACATCTTGATGATCCCCAAGACTTTTGGGACAACATTCTGTGGACCGATGAGACAAAAGTGGAACTCTTTGGAAGGTGTGTGTCCAAGTATATCTGGCGTAGAAGGAACACTGCATTTCAGAAAAAGAACATTATACCAACAGTAAAATATGGTGGTGGTAGTGTGATGGTCTGGGGCTGTTTTGCTGCTTCAGGACCTGGAAGACTTGCCGTGATAAAAGGAACTATGAATTCTGCTGTCTACCAAGAGATCCTGAAGGAGAATGTCCGACCATCTGTTCGTGTACTCAAGCTGAAACGAACTTGGGTTCTGCAGCAGGACAATGATCCTAAACACACCAGCAAGTCCACCACCGAATGGCTGAAGAAAAACAAAATGAAGACTTTGGAGTGGCCTAGCCAAAGTCCTGACCTGAATCCTATTGAGATGTTGTGGTATGACCTTAAAAAGCATACCATATGCTCGAAAACCCTCTAATGTAACTGAATTAGGACAATTCTGCAAAGATGAGTGGGCCAAAATTCCTCCAGGACGCTGTAAAAGCCTCATTGCACGTTATCGCAAACGCTTGGTTGCAGTTGTTGCTGCTAAGGGTGGCCCAACCAGTTATTAGGTTTAGGGGGCAATCACTTTTTCACACAGGGCCATGATGGTTTGGATTTTTTTTCACCTTTAATAATAAACACCTTCATTTACAAATTGCATTTTGTGTTTACTTGTGTTGTCCTTGACTATTGTTTAAATTGGTTTGATGTTCCGAAACACTTAAGTGTGACAAACATGCAAAGGAACAGGAAATGAGGAAGGGGGCAAACACTTTTTCACACCACTGTACACTGCAAGATAAAAAGTGAGCTATAACCCTCCACTGTTTCTTATGTGACTGGGCCAGAGACTGAAAAGGTGAACAGATGATTAACAGCTTTGATGAGCCAGGCCACACAAGGGTTTGCCAACAAGTTGAAAAATCTCTGTGCGTGTAATGACTTGAAAGCTTCATACAAGAAAAAGGGAGATGTTCAACTCTAGTGAAGTGAAAAGCTACAATTTATAATAGCAGTATGATGTAAGACAGCTTTAAAGCAGAACCATACCTAAAAGGGGGATGTAGCACACCCCATGTGGGAGCCGCTGGTGAATTAATTGAACAGTCCAGCACTTTGTTTTTTGTATTTATTGAGGGGATAAAACTTGGATAGGGATTAGGGAAATTATGGGATACCCACTTGACTTCGGAGACTTCAGGGACAACTGTTCCTATGTACAGCTATATACACTTCTCCTTTAGCACTCGCTTGCAGAAAACACAGACTCAGCTGATACACTTTAGTAAATCTGTCAAAAGCACTCAACCTGATTAAACAGAAGCCCTTTACAGGCAGGGACCATGGGCCCCTTTGGTGTGTAGAGAAAAGTCCAGTGTCCAGCTTCATCCCTGTGGCTACTGATCTCAGCACCACTTCTTCAAGCACTGCCAGCCCGCCTGCCTGCAGCTGGCCCTTTCACTAACCCTCCTGGTTACTTCTCCATAGTCCTCCCAGACTGTCATACTCACCAGCCACCTGGCTGACTTCTGGAGATCTTCTGGACGTGCTAGCTGGCTCCTGCTGTCCTCAATCTTGCTCCTGTGCCTCCTGGACAGGACTCCTCCATGTGTTGTTAGATGATCCCCCAGCACCCGAGCCCCAGGCCCAAGGTCAACCCCCCAGACTAGGGGGTTACCCCCAAGGGTCGGGAGACACCCAATGGAAACATTGTAGAAAAAATGGAAAGAGGGCGCACAAACCTTGCGCATTACCCAAGTTGAATTTATTGGTATAAAAATAAAAGAAATATATTCACAAACAAGTCAATCATAAAAGAATGTCAAAGTCCACAATGGACACAAAGCAACCAGGTCACAGGGAACGTGTCTTCCAGATGGCTGATGCGTTTTGAGGGGAGATCCCCTCTTCCTCAGAGCCGACTTGGGTAATGCGCAAGGTTGGGGCGCCCTCTTTCCATTTTTTCTACAATGTCTCCTCAACGCCTGTCAAATGCTCACTGGAGAATGATCTGAATGTTGATCGCTCTTCAGAAAGCACTGCAAGTGTAAACAAGGACTTACTCCTCTTCCTTTTAGTAATAGCACACATATCATGCAGTTGGAGGTGCTGGTATCTTGTAGGGAGATTTTCCAACTTGTTCTTTGTGGAAAACTTTAAGATCATGTCACTTACCTTAATGGGAGCCTGAAATGATGAAGGTGGTCTTGCAAAACACTCCAGTCCAAGCACCCCCTGAGTAAAGGAACAAAGAGTGCAAGCACAAAAGAATGGCATGAGTGTCAGTGTGTGAAAGTGGCTCTGTGATTAGCTGGATGTTAGCACCAAAGCGCAAGTCTCTTCCCTGCTCCTGTCCCTTCCAGAATACTAATCTTCCTGCTAAGGCTATACGCTCCGCCATATTGTGCCTCATTCTATGTCAGAGGCCTCCACATGACATTCCCAGCCATTGACCTTTGTATTCCCAAAGGGAGGAATGTGCCCACATAAATAAGTTTGCTGCATTTTACTGGTGGTACTTGGAAAATGGCACAAACAGTCACATCACATCGACATAAATTCTGGAGTCACTTGACAGTATATTGCCAATCACATTTAGTGAACTGTCCTGAGAAGTCCAGATACGTCATGAAAGCAGCACAAAAATCTTACCATTAAGCTATCTTCTCTTACTCAGTCTCTCTCTCCTTGGGAGTACCACAGTGTTGGGACCCATCTTCCTGTATACTATATCTGCAGCATTTTGCTCTATTCAAACCAAGATTTACAAGCTGAAGTAGACTGCTTTATCAGCCAAGATTAATAAGGCTTCTTTTATAGTATACCAGTACTGTATATCAGTCTCTCCTTTCAAGTACCACTACATAGCTCTACCTGGGTATGCTCCCTGCAGTTACTCTCCTGATCCCAGAGTCATTAGTAGTCACTCAGAGGGTTCTGACTTGCCCATTAGGATTTAGCCATCCAGCTCACGACTCTCCTTTAGTCATTCCAGAGACAGGATTGTTGCTAGAAAAAAGGAACAAATCCTGTCAGCCACACAACTAAAATCTCCTTTATTGCCACAATCACAAATCCACAAATAATTTAAAGTAAACACATATTAGAAACAGAGCTAACACATTTCATGCTTACTTAGTGCTTATTCATAGCTGACTGAACAACATATCACCTATACGCTTAATTATAAACAATAATTAACTGCATGCCATCTGCTACTAAGACATACAAAAAAGTTTAACAAAGAAAAAAAATTAAAAAGCAAACAATGAATAAACCATATATTTCGTAACAGGTGTAAAACATTGAACAAACAAATATTCATTCATAAAAATAGGAAACATGCCCCTCATGGTTTAACCCCATCGGTTTCCTAGTGTCCAGCTGAAACATCCAGAGCACTTCTCATTTACATAAAATCCTAACCAGAGGGGCATGGTTTGCCTTTGAGGAAGATGGCTGCTTAGACCCCGAACTCCATTAGACACGAGCCACACTCAAGCCTTATTGGAGGTTCCACGTGATGATACAGGCACTAAAAATTAGGACCTTATCCCGCGGGAGCTCAGCTACTAGATCCCGTTCTCCCCCCCGGGACACCGGCAGGCGCACAAGCCAGAATATTTTAGAGATATTCTGGACACAGGTGACCAACATGGCGGCGTCTTCACCAGCTCCTGCCTCCGCACCAAGCCACACCACCGCCAGCCCGAATCCAGCTGGTCCATCATCCCCCCTCACTGAGGGACATCTGCCAGCGCTACAACAGCCAAGCCTGAGCGATCTCCGCACCATAGCAGCGGACATCAAAGACATGCGATCCACAGCTATTACTGACCTCCGCCATGACATCCAGACACTGGCAGGCAGAGTACACGAAGTGGAGCGCACCCCGCTCACCAGCACTCAGCTATCCGGAGAATCCACCACACTATGTACACACACACCCTGCAGATGCGAGACCTCCAGCGGCACGTGGAGGATTTGGACAATCGTGGGAGACAGCACAACTTGAGGGCATGAGGCCTCTCCGAAACGGTTGATCCCAAGCAAATACTCTCCACAGTAACAGGCTTATTCAACCATCTCTTAGATAGGCCTCCAGCAACCCCAATTACCATGGAACACATACATAGAGCCCTCAGGCCACGAGGCAGAGACACAGATCCACCACGGGATATAGTGTGCTGCCTGACCGACTTCAAAATCAAAGAAGAGATTCTCAGGAAGGCCTGCAACAGGACACAGGTATACCATGGGGGTAATGACATACACATCTTCCAAGATCTCTCAGCCATCACCCTCAAACACCACAAAGATCTCCGAACTCTTCTAGACAGCTTGCGGACCAGAGGAATCCATTACCAGTGGAAGTTTCCCTTCGACCTCTCAGCCACCCACCAGGACCGCACCGCTCTACTGAGGGTCCCAGAGGAACTAGACTCCTTCTGTGACACACTCGACATACCGAGAGTCGAGGTTCTGAATTGGTTTGCAGACTTCTACACCCCCCCGCTTGAAGCACTCCCAGAGAAGAACAGAAGGAAGCCCAGGATGTGCAATACCGGACGCTCGCCGTCTGACACAAGACCCTCGCAAGGCACGTGGTGACCACTAATTTGGATCCTACTGCGTATATTCCTAACAGATAAGTACTTTAACTTTAAATCTCCAGTTATAACCCTGATGAGAGTAGGAGCTGCGATGCTTGCTGCCGCAATGTTACTAGCTCCACTATGGCTGACTTTGATCCACCATCTCATAAGGTACTGCACACCGAGCAGAGCCCTATCTGCATCACGAGGCTCCCTATACCCATACCCAGGCCCACCACCAGTTTGCAACCTCCTATGCCTTGAGTTCCAGGAAAACAAACTAATCTCTAACCCAGTAGTTACAGGCTATTCTTTACATATACGAGAGCTACACAAGTCTATTATCCCTGACCCGGACTACCACCTCCCCTCTTAAAAATGTATACCTCCGCTTGTATCATCTTGGCAGCCAAACGAACTGATCCACAACTCATACCAATCCTGCCTTTCTTCCAGAGTTTTACGTCCCATGAACTGTCAGAGCACGCAAACCCACCTGGACCAGACGTCGATGCGTTTTTCCATATAGGGATCTTACCAGTAAGGCCACCTTTAACCCTGACAACCCCGGACAAGGATGCTCGTGGGTTATCGGCTGCCAGGCAGAGTCGCAGGTCTTTCAGGCCAAATGTTAAAGTAAATAGAGGGTTCCTGATAACACTCTGCCCATAGGGGGATGAGCCCACTATTCCCACACATTACATTCATTGCCTTTTATCCAACGATGGTCATTGACTCATGAGGTAAAGATATGGGAATGCGGCAAACATACCCATTTGAACCCCCACCCATCAGGTAACCTAATATCACAAACCTGCGAGACAGCCTTAAGTAAGTAAAATACATACATGAATGAATTCCGCGGCCTAGAGTCTAACCTGCTACCTATACTGCTTGATTATTGAGCGCAGATGTAAGCATCCTAGGTTTCCGACTAACTGATGCTCTTTTTCCTTATTACTAAAGGCTGGATGTATTGCTCTGCATTTGTGCTACAATAACCTCTAAAGTGCTCACCTCTTGCTTTTAATTTAAATGAACTGGTCACTTAAAGGGGTTGTAAACCCTAGTGTTTTTTCACCTTAATGCACTATGCAAATACACTACCTAAATTTCTACTTTCAGTATTCTGAAAATGAGATACCTATAAACCGTATACTCCATCAGGGTATCTTTTATCTTTTTCCCCTTTACTTTTAACTTGACTCACCGGTTCATACACAGCTATCAGTTATTACATGTGTTTGCTCACTTGGTTTTAAGTTCAAGATGTTTAACTCAAATGCAGATGTTATAGATGTATACATGCCTAAATCGCCTATACACACCCTTCAGCACAACCTCCTCTTCCGCACGCAAACAAACCTAATGTGGCAATATGTCTGACGAGGTAATTGGATTACTCCCTCTTCCTGACGAGGTAATTGGATTACTCCCTCTCCCTTGAAAAAACACCTCCCACACAGTGGTAGCCTCTCTTGAAACGAACTCTAAGCCTACACCACCTCATAATACCACTTAACTTTTCCGGAAATACCTTATCTACGGTATATCCCATACTTGGACAAGTGAGTAAGTTCTCACCTGTCGCCAAATCACCCCCATCTGAAGCACCCTTTCTTTACTAATATCCCCTATCTCCCCTTCCCCCCTCAAATTTGATCCCTCTACATCCCCCTTCCCCCATTTAACAACCTCCCAGAACTCCCCCCCCCCCCCCCCAGCTCAGACTTTGCCTCCTCTCCCGCCGGAACTCTTACAGCCTAACTAATTACGCTATTTGGTGTCTTGACAGTACAGTCCTTGGTACTATATACAGAAAATACCCTAACCATGGCCTCTACCCCACCCATCAGTCACAAACCTCTTATCAAAATCATCTTGCTTAATACAAAGGGACTCAATATCCCAGAAAAGTGCTCCCAGCTCCTCCTTTCAATGCAACAGAATAAAGCAAATGTAATATTTCTGCAGGAAACCCACTTCCGCAATGATGCTAAACCAAGACTAATGAATTGATACTATCCTACTGTATACCATGCAACCAACCGAACGTCCAAATCAAAAGGGGTTTCCATACTCCTAGCAAAACATTGCCCTTTCCAACTCACTTACACACGCTCTGATGAGGAAGGTAGGTTCCGCTTTCTGAAAAGGACCTGCCATGGCAAACAGTTCACCCTAGCGAACCTTCTTTCACAAAATAACCAAAGCACTTACTTCATGATTCTAGGGGGTGATTAATGTCCTTCTAAACCCTCTCCAAGACACTTCTTTTTTTTCAAATATACATTTTATTGTTTTAAGGAGTCAGGGAAAATACAGAGCAAGACCATCATAACATCAGAAATATGGTAAATAGGTAATTACAACTAGAAACAGCAGGTTGAATGTCAGGTATATGCAATACATGTCAGAAATGACATGATGACAAAAAACAACAAGCAAATTGCAACAACCTACACCATGATTTTCACATCTTAGTCCCCTGGTTTTCACATCTTAGCCTATCTGGTGAGCAATAGTATCCCCTTTAATCATAATAATTTGGTGGGGTTGCTCTGTCCCTGTGTATTAGGGGAGTAAGAAGTAGGCAAAAAAGGTCGAAGAGGGGATCTGTCGGTCCCTTAAAAAGCATTTAAAAAGGAAAAATTATTAAGGGAGGGGGGAGTCCTGGTAGACTCGGGGGCGATGCGCGTGCTGTCGCTTCGGATATTCACAGTTTCAGATCATGTATTAGTTAGGAGTTATGTAGGAGTAATCCTTCATCCAATAAGATAAATATATTCCATAGCCTCCACGTCTTGGAACGCTTTTCTTGTTTCCCTTGTGCAGTGAGCACTAGGTCTTCCAATTTTTGGATTTCCTCTACTTTACACAACCACATCCCAGCAGATGGGGGTGTGCTTTTTTTCCACAAGAGGGTGATGCATGATGTAATTGCATTCAATAAATGTCTCACTATCAATTTTATATAACTCCGTGCCGAGATCGTGGTAGCATGCAGCAGGAGGAGGGCTGGATCGTTGTGAATCGGATGATCTGTGAATTTCTGCATTATTGTTCTAAGTGCAGAAATGTTGTTGCCGTGAGCACGGCCAGAAGATGTGGAGCAATGTTCCTAAATCTGTCTGGTATCTCCAACATCTGTCGGTAGTGTTCGGGAAATACTTGTGTATTAGCTGTGGTGTGTGGTACCACCTAGTCATGATCTTATAATTAGATTCTTGTATTTTCATACACATATATGATTTTAAGGAAAATCTAATGATGGATTGTTTTTGGGTGTCCGTAAAGGTGTGCTGTAGGTCAGTTTCCCATTTCTGAATGAAGGGCAAGTTCGGCTGGTCTGTTGGAGAGTTAAGCAGAGTGTATGTTTTCGAGAGAACATGCGTCAGGGTCCCTTCTTCCCTACAATAGTCCTCAAAGGACGTTAATGGATGGTTGAATTGGGTCGGTTTGGCAAGCGAGTGTAGGAAATGTTGTAATCTTAGTGCCTGCCAGAATGGGAGTCAAAATTGACCGGTACTATCTGTCAGTGCTTGTATAGAGGGCCACTTGTTGTCTTCCGTAAAATGTGATGCACGGTCCTTCCCTGTCAGCAGCAATGTCTTGTATTCGGATTGTTCCAGTCCCGGGGGGAACACTGGGTTCCCCAGGATTGGAAAGAAGGGGGAGTCACTAGATAAGAGGGTTGTTGTGTGTATCATCTTCGATCCTATGCGATGGGTGTTGCCTATTATGGGATGAGATGTCAGGGCCGACGGTAATTGATCATAGCACCATGGGGCCCATCTCAGCGGGATAATAGTCTGGGCTTGTTCTATTTGTACCCATAGTTTATTCTTAGCATGTCACTTCCATTCAATAATTCGTCCAAGGTGACCCGATAAGTAGTAGTTTCGTAGCTCTGGGAGCGATAATCCTCCATAGTGTTTGGGTAACGTGAGGTAGCGTCTGTTCCGTCGAGGTTTGGAGTGTGCCCACACGAATTTAGTAAAGAGGGAGTGCGTTTGCTCCAAGACACTTCTAATAGCACGTCCTTACTCCTCTACAAAGCCCTATGCTTCATTAACCACCCTGGCGGTATGATTATTTCTGATTTTAGGTGCTGAAAGCGGTACAATTATTTTGCATGGATATTTGCCGTTTTATATTCTAGGCCTGCAATTTTTCTTAGGAATAACTCACTTAAATCTGTCCAAACCAGAGTCGAGTAGACATCCCGGGTATGATAAAGTTTGAAACACAAAATCATAAATTATAATATATTAAATAACTATAAATAAGTATAACAAATAATAATATAATAATAATAAAAATTATTCAATAATGTAATCAAATCAAAAACACTGAAATTTGCTCAGTCACAGAATTGTCGCTGTCATTAGATTTAGTGTTCGATGACGAATTTCCCCACAAATCGCTATCGCTCAATTCTGCAAGTGATTCTAATTTATTATCGCTGTTTTCTAGCTGGTCTAAAACCACTTTTGACATAAAGGGACACTTTTTGGTTGCTATGGACAATCTCCAAATTCCAGGCAGAAAAAACAGTATTTATAATATAAAAGTGCATGCAGGGCACTGGACAGACCACTAGGGACAAAGGGGGATGTGTAATTTTTTTATACAGTGTACTGTATGTGTACTGTGTTTTTACTTTTTTTAATTTGGCGTCGATCTCCACTCCCGTGCGTCGCAACGTCGCAGGGAACGGAGCTCTGCGGCACTTGGCACTGTGTGAATCGAGCGAGGAGACAGCTCGCACACACAGCGCAGAGACATTGCAGGATCCAGGGGACAAGGTAAGTAACTTTCCCTGTATCCTGCGATGCGATCCCGAGTCTGGCTCGGGGTTACTGCTAATGGTACTGAAATTCCACACCGAGTCAGACTCGGGAATACCGCCAGGGAGGTTATATCACAACTATGCGATCTTCTTCGTCACGACATCTGGGTTACATTATACCCCAATAGTATGGACTTTACTTTTTTCTCAAACCCTCATCAACGATACTCAAGAATTGACTATCTATTTATTTCTCAGAAAGACCTACCCCTCCTTCATCAAACATCCATTGACCCCATGTTCAGACCACCATCCTATCTCTATGACTATATCGTTTCCAGAGGTACACACACACCCCCGACTTGGAAGTTAGACCCCTCTCTGCTCACGGATCCCTCTGTCGCAGCTGAGGTTAAAGTTCACATTAGACAGTACTTAACGGAAAACAACCCTACAGAGATGTCCCCAGTAATCACATGGGAAGCCCACAAATGCGTAATTAGGGGCATTCTAATTGCAGCCGCAGCCAAGCGTAAACGTGAAAGACAGAGCATCTCTCAGAACTGACTATCCGAATTCAGAAGCTGGAATGTGCACATAAATGGACACAAGCCTTAGACACTTTACAAAACCTTCTACAGACCAGAAATAAACTTTTAGAAATTTTATGGCAAAAAATAAAACGTAAATACATTCTATCTCAGAAATTCTTCTACGAATACAGTAACAAAGCCGCAAAACTACTAGCAAGGGCCCTACAATCTAAAAGAGCTGCCTCGACAGTACATTCCCTGACAGATTCATCAGGGCGTAAACTAAATTCCAACCCTGACATTGCTATGCAATTTATCGATTACTACACACGACTGTACAACCTGTCCCCAACGGACTCACTACATGCAAACCAAAACTCACCACTCACCATCTTTGGACAGACCATCGCCCCTAGGACCAAGGCCAAGAGTCTCGGAGTCATTTTTGACTCAGAAATGTCAATGGATGCCCAAATAGGAGCAGTAGTCAGTGGTTCTCACCATCTGCTCCGCCTGCTACGCAGACTCATCCCCTTCATTCCAAAGGAGGACAAAGCAGCGGTAGTTGGAACAGTCATTAATTTAGGACTGGACTACGCAAACTCCCTTTACATAGGTTTACCCCAATATCAACTTGCGAGCTTACAACTTATCCAAAACACGGCGGCAAGGCTGATAACAGGAAAAAAAACCTGTGAATCCATTTCCCCTTCCCTGAGGAGCCTACACTGGCTAACCGTAAAGAATCGGGTCATATTCAAGACCCTCTGCCTCACCCACAAATGCACCCATGGAGACGCCCCCCAATACCTTCTCGAGAAAATAAAACACTACACGCCTAATCGCAGTCTCCGATCGTCTAACCAAAACCTCCTCCTCATTCCCAAATCCCGCTACAAATCTAAGGGGGAACGGAGATTCGCTGTCCAAGGACCACGGCTATGGAACGTTCTACCGAACGATATCCGCATGGAAGAAAACCATCAGGCCTTCAGGAAAAAACTCAAGACCTACCTCTTCTAAGAAGCTTGACAACAAAGCACAAATACAGCGCCTTGAGGCGATTCAGTTCGCATTGTAGTGCTATACAAATTATTCATTCATTCATTCATTCACTCATCTACAGCAAATATATTGAGGAAACAATTAATTACTGATTTCCTGAAACAATACAGCCCTCCCCCAATCTCAGATTCCATGGCAAGTGATTTAGAATGCCCATTACCTGAAAAAGAAGCCAAACTAGCACTCAAACAGATGAAACCAGGCAAGAGTCTGGGACCGCATGGACTAACAGTGGGGTACTACAAAACCTACACAGAGTTCCTTCTCCCCTTCTTTCTTTTAGCTTTTAACTCCATTGCAACCTCGTCTGCACCCCCTCGAGACTTATTGACAGCACATATCATGGTGATCCCAAAACCAGGGAAGGATCCCTCCCTGGTCACCAACTATAGACCGATCTCATTATTAAACGTGGACCTAAAATGGTTTGCCAAAATGTTAGCCAATCGACTACTCCCCTTGCTTCCTTCAGCTCATCTCCCTTGACCAGGTGGATTTCATACCAGGCAGAGAAGCAAGGGATAACAAACTCAAAGCGATCAACATTCATCATTGGCTTAAATCTAACCACTACCCATGGTTTCTCCTTTCCCTCGACACAGAGAAGGCATTCGAATAGAGTGGCCTGGGACTACATGACAGAAGCTTTAAGACCATTGGTCTTCCTCATCGATGTAGTGATATAATATATAGTTCGTAGATGGATAGTAGTTATTAAAAAGTACTCCTCCGCAGCAAACCCAATTCTCCAGAGAGACACACTTTATTGACTTCTAAAACAGAACAGTCTTACAGATGACAAAATCCAACAGGGTATAATGACAAGGAATATTTTCCCTAGACCTGAGCCTTCATAATTCCAAACCCTCATCCCAGAGATAGTTTTTTAGACTGAAAGCCAGCCTGAATGTCTTCTCAAATACTGGTCTGACACTGGGGGGGGGGGGGGGTTTGCTAAGTCAACCAAATGTTTACCATGAATACCCCTCAAGTCTAATTACCATCAATAAATACTTCCTTTGAAATGTTTAACTAGGTTAAAAGGCCATACCTCACACCTAGGTAGACTTGCATAAGATTTACACATCAAAGGGTCTTCAGCTGTCCCTTTGATATGTTTAAATTCAGTTGGGTTTGATAACTCAACTGAATTTCTGGTCAATATGTTACTTTAATCATAAATATGCTAACACATTACAACATATACCCCCACTTGGGTCGTTCTAACTACTAGAACTATAAACAAAAAAAAAACGGCGCTGAAATAAACGTGTGCAATATTAAACGTGAAAAAGAAAAACACAAAAATGTGCAGCTGCTGATAAGAAAGTGCTAAAACCTTCAAAAAATGCTCAAACCAATAAAACAGCGCTGGCAAACAAAAATTGTGACAGAATAATTAAATAATCTCACAAAATTGACTGGCATCAATAATGTGTGTGACAAAACTATTTCAAGTGTGACACAAAACAATCTCATAAATTTGACAAAATTATTATATAAGTGACATAATTGGATAATAACCATAAAATTGATAGGTGTCAAAATTAGATAAGTGATAAGCCACAAAATATGTGATAGAAAAAATATATAAATAAAAATAAATGTGAATAAATCCAGTTATTGTCCCAAGAACCAAAATAAATGTACATATGAACTCCTCCTTGGAATAGACTCACCGGGCTAGCAGACAGACAGAGCAGCAAAGCAGAGGGCAGATATGCAGACAAGCTGTAATACGGCAAGCAGGCACAAAAAAGCAGAGCTGGATAAACAAGCCAGTAGGATGAGAGGATCCAGGGAGCGATGCATGCACACAAGGCACAGTAATGTTCTTGGGGGTATTGTACCGATAAAAGAAGAGAGCAAATTGTAAAGTGTTGTAGAAGGATATTCAAAATGCGCGCTCTGCGCTACTTACAGGATGCATAAAGGAAGGCAAACTTCTCAGATACTTCCGCGAAGGAAATAGTTTTGTCACACACATTATTGATGCCAGTCAATTTTGTGAGATTATTTTATTATTCTGTCACAATTTTTGTTTGCCAGCGCTGTTTTATTGGTTTGAGTAACTACTAGAACTGACCCATAAATCAAGCAACAGACATATCATTACGATTTGAGGTACTGGATGCTTTACAATGGCTCATATGAAATATAAAGTTGAAACTGGTTACATCTCTCTTCACCAGCCTCTAAAATATCCCCATGAAACAGTCATTAGATAATATAGCTTTAGACCATGACTGGAAAAGGATTCGGTAAACATCCGTGGACCATATAGCTGTTAGGCCTTATTATATCACATCAAGATCTTGAATATTGCACAAAAATGAGCTGATGTCACAGTCCATTCTTCGATCTGACTTCATCACATCTCTCACTGAAAGTAAACTTGGTATGCTCTGGGAGGTCCGATCCACATAAATCCAGGATTCTCATCTCCAGGCTCAAGGTTTTCATTTTTAAAGATGCTTTTGCACAAACACCAGCAAATCCTGAAATTCTACTTCCATCTTTATAGTAAGAAGAACCATCAATGTACCAGCACTCACTTTCAAGTTCAAAAGGTTTGGATACGGCAGAAAAAACTATGCTGCAAACAATTTCCTTGCACTTGACAGTCCATCTTGCAATCATTTTACAATTCACATCTTCCTATTTGAGCAATGATGACCTCTTGTGTACCTGTCAAGTACCAGAATTTGTTGATTGCCAGCCACAATTTGCTTTTTTTGTAATTTGCTGTAGGCCGACCCCTTATTGCCTCCTCAATAGATCAGTTACTTGGTTTATTCAGTCCATAATTCCACCTGAATGGTATACCAATCTATATACCAATCTATAATCCATGTATCCATATAATCCATATATAATCCCCCACTTCCAGATAGAATCAGCTTGACATCAGATCTTCTATCCAGACAAAGCAGCAGTGGAAAATCTTGCCAGTAAAGTTAGGTCTTTTTCATCCATATATGTCATAGCCTTAGCATAGCATATCATCAACGACTGATTCAACAAAGTTTCAAATCATGACTGGAGTGATGAATTTCACTCACCCCTCTTATAAATTTAGGAAAACCACCCAACATACCATAATTTATGCTATGCCAAGCCATTGCGCAGCATCTCACCTTAGATGTCAAATATATTGATCAATATGCAATATGTAATATGTACAGGTGTTATGAAAATTATTTTAGGTTTAAATGTTTCACTCTGGTTTTAAGATAAAGTTCAAGAAATAAAACAAAATAAAAAAATAAAAAAAAAATGGGAAAGGGTGAAAAATCAAAAATAAAAAATAGGAAAAAGTCCATTGACAAGAAAAAAAAAAAAAAATGAATGTTCAAAAAAAAAAGGGTCCATTGCTTGATGAATATTGAGAGAGTCCACGATATTGTCCTATTCAGCGTCTCCCCCACTAGCCAGCAATTTCAGACTGTCCTTCTGCTATTCACATGCAAGCGAGTATCTCCGCAATCTGAAAGACAAAAAACTCTCCAACAAAAAACTAATTAGCAAGGTCCTTAAACATTGTTTGAAGTTAAAACAAAGGACTATTTACACATATACAGTTTGAAACTAATTCAGCCCCACTGCTAGAGAAGTGTCATTTGCATTCAAAAACAGATCTGGAGAATGTACATCTGCATTTATGACACCCGGGTTTCTGTTCAGCTGTTCCAACAATGTGTAATGTTCTATTTTCATCTTATCATACTCAATCTTTTTTTTTTAACAAGAAAATCATACTCAATCTTTAGGTGGTCATATTCCTGTTTTAACTGAGAAAACGGTATCCAGGTCTTAGACATTTTCTTATTATTATTTTGGTCAGCTCTGTTTTTCATATTAATATCACCTATATTTGACCTGGTGTTTCCTCTTTGTTTGTTATCATAAGACATTATCTTTTGACCTTTATGTTCAGTATTTGTCCTAAACAATGTGGCTAAATCAATTTTGACAGCTTGCTCATTTGACTTTCTCCATAAATGGTCTGCTCTCAACAACACGTCTTTTAAATCATGAGGATTTGGGGTAACTAGTAAAATATTTTGTTTGATATCTTCATGCAAAGCATGTAGAAATATACTCATATGTATCAAGCCACCATGCTCAAATGCAAGATTATTACTGACCAATAATTCCATAATAGTTGCTATCCTGTGTGACAATTCATAGGGAGATTCACTTTGCATTTGTTTGATCTTCCCATAAATAGTAACATCAGAACGTAGACCATACAAAACACATAATAATTCCAGTAATATGTCCCGTGTCCTCAGAGGCTGAATACAGATTTGTTTAATTCTCATCCAAAGACTACTTCCTATAGAATGTTGTAAAACTCTTTCTAAATCAGATGGGTTGAGATTGTACATATCTCTGACATTCTGCAAGTCACAAAACCATTTTAAAAATCTGTTTAAATCATGGCAGGGAATCATTCCTTTTTTTTAAGAATTGCAGCTAATTCTTTTGGTTTCAAAGGCTTCATTACAAGCTGAACTTCACCTGCATTATTATTATTGTTATAAACTGTGGTGGTCACAGTGGGTGCAGCTGGCAATGAATTATCAGATTTAATATGAGGTTCTGTTTCATTTGATAGAATGTTTGTATTTTTCTGCAGATTGCTGAATCCAAGATTTGATGCATATCTGCATTCCTGAGATCTCTTCTCTAATTCCATAATTCTTAATTTCAATCTCTCATTTTCCTCTGATAATTCATCACAACGTTTAGATTTCTCAAGCAGAGCTTCCCCAATGGTAACTGCATGCAATTTTAGATTTACGGTCTCAGATTCTGATTGGTTTTGTAACCTCTGACAAACCTTGTTGCTATTATCAACTGCACTCTGTAACTGGGTAATTTCCTCAACCTTATCCTTTAAAGAACTTTCCATTGTTAAACAGCAAGATAACAAGCCCTGCACAATACAACCTTTTCTTTTACTTTCTGAAATTTTGCTATCAAACAGTTTTCTCTAAAAATTCATTCATCATAGTCCATGTCTGCTTATATTTTTCTGGAACTTCATAAGGACCGCCATGACGCTTAATACATTTTAACACCCATCTGTTAACTTTATCAGAACTGACACTAGCTTCACACTGAGTAAGCATTTTGACTATACAGTAAACCCCCCTCCATCGCTGGGGTTATGTTCCGGACCCACCCGCGAAAAGTGAAAAACCGCGAAATAGAAAGACCCTATTTAAATACACCCTAGGCATGTTTTGTTAATTTTTTAATAGCATTTAAAGGTCTTTAAACACACTTTTATGCAATAGAAACACATTAAAGATAGAGAGAGAGATCAAGAGGATTTTTAAAACACAAAAATATTGTCTTAACAGTACAGTACAGTAAAAAATAGAGTACATAACTGCGAAAATGGCGAAATATTACCACAATATCAGTATAACAGGTCCTAATTAAAATACCGCGATATACCGGGACCGCAATAACTGAACCGCAATATAGCGGGGGTTTACTGTATTATTAATAATTAAAAAAAAAGGAAATATTTTACTCACCGCATTAGTTACTCCTTCAGCTTCCAGCTCAGGTCTTCTGGTACACGATACAGTCCTTTTTTTGTTGTTTCCAGTCTCCAGAGAATAATTCTGGGGTTCCAAACTTGTTTGATTTTGTAGATCAGACTCTCTTATGTCACAACCAGACATTAGAGTCACAGCACAGGTCTTGGGTCTCCATCAGAATTCTGTCCACCTCACAGGATTGTTGTCACCACGACTTCTGTTACAAAGTCCTGAAAATGCTCTTCTGGTCACTTGAACGGCACCAATGTAGTGATATAATATATAGTTCGTAGATGGATAGTAGTTATTAAAAAGTACTCTTCCGCAGCAAACCCAATTCTCCAGAGAGACACACTTTATTGACTTCTAAAACAGAACAGTCTTACAGATGACAAAATCCAACAGGGTATAATGACAAGGAATATTTTCCCTAGGCGGCGTGGCCTGGACATGGCTGGATAGAGACGCGTTCCTCTGAGCTCCCGGCCGTCTCCCAGCTAACCTGCCTAAAACACCAGCATTAAGAGCACTATGCACTCCGCAAAGAAGCGGTATACCAAGAAGAACACCAAGGCACCAAAAACGTCGGGGCAGACCCCCTCAAAGGGAGAGATTGAGAGGCTATTCCAGAACTCACAGACAGGCACTCCGGAGCCCAAGATGGCGGCGCCACGTGGAGGAAAGTCAGGAGACAGCTCCCCGAGCGTCTCCATGTCCCCGGCCTCGGAGTCGCAACTCATCGGAACATATAGTGAGTTCCCAATCGACCTGCATACAGAGGAGGGGGAATCATCGCAGGCACCCCTCCAGAGAAGCGGCGTGGACCCAGAGCTGAGGGAGCTCCTTCGGGCGCTACCTACCAAGGCGGACATTGCGGTACTTATTGGTACAGTAGAAGCAGCACACCGCCAGGAGATGAAGGCGGTCAAAGCAGACATATCATCCCTGTCCTCCAGACTGGAAAACGGAGAATCCTCTCTGGCCAGCATGGAACAAAGGGTCACAGCACTAGAGAAGACCCAAACAGCGCAGATAGAGGCATTAACAGATCAGAAGCTCCGAGTGGAAGAAATGGAGGACCGGAGCCGCAGGAACAACCTGCGAATCCGGGGCCTCCCAGAAGCCACGGGGACGGAGGACCTACCTGACATGGCCATTGCTATATTTAGAGCAATCGAGGGCACAGACCTCCCGGAGAGACCGGTAATCGACCGAATCCACAGAGCGCTGGGACCCAGATCTGCAGACCCCCTGCGACCGCGGGACATCATATGCCGCCTCCACCATTATGTCCACAAAGATCAGGTCTTGCGTAAAGCATGGGAGGCAGGAGACCTGGAGTTTGACGGGGCACAGATCAAAATACTTCCAGACATCTCCAGAGCGACGCTGCATAGACGGGCAATGCTGAAACCCCTGCTAGACCTGGCCCGCAGAAAGCATATCACCTACAGATGGGGATACCCGCTCTCCGTTACATTTCGGAGGGACCAGAGATACTTCACTTTACGCCGACCGGACGCCCTGCCGGAGCTGTTCGACTTTATGGGAGCGGAGCCCATCGAGATATCAGACTGGCTGGCCCTACTACCGGGAACGCAGAACCGCCCGCTCTCCTACAGGCAAAGAGAAGACTCCACATCGAGACAGCAGAGGAGCCGCCGCAGACAGAGAGAAGCATCTCAGGAACCACAGCGGGAATCACAAGGTACTGTAACCGCCCTTTATGTTAAGCCTTTATAGCCTGGAATGGAAAACTAAGCAGTCCCTGTTACGTTTAATACCCATGCCCGCACACACCTGGGAGTAATGGGAAGACCCCATGCTGCACCAGAAGACTCCCATCGCCCTCTGTCCCCTGCGCTGATGGCGCCCCCCACCCCCCCCCGTTCTTTCCCCTTTGGTTGCACTGCAAGGAGGGCCACTTGATCAGGAGTGATGACCGCGGAGAGAGACATAGAAGAACTGGTCACTATCGGTCAACGAGAGCCCCGGCTCAGACACCAGCTATTTCCCCCTGATATCACGGCTGAACTCGTGAGACCCTTGAGGGACGGTACCAAGCATAGTGGCCCCTGCTCGGCTGGAAACTAGCCTCCCATGGCCTTGGGACTACAGCTGATGGACGGAACTTACCCCCCCAGGGTGCCGACAGGCCATGTTGTAACCGGCCAAGATATTGTATATGAGAGCTACCCAATGAGGACCCGCCCCACTTTACAGACGCCACATAGATTACGAGCAGGCCCTGAGAGGTATGCCTATAGCTATACAATCAGAGGGGAAAATATTGGCTGGGAAATGCTCCCCAGATCTCGGGTCAGTGACATTAGGTTGATAAACATATAAATACTGCTTAAATGTATACTGTGAATATATTGTGAATTTATATTACTATATAGAAACCCTTAATCCAACAATACCTAGCCGAAAAGAGATCTGAAAAGAAGAGAATGAGGTAGACCGCAATAACTAACATGCCTCAGGGGACACACAGATGGTATGTATAACTATATGACCAAGCAACTGAATGTATTAACTGCGGAGACACGGATGAGCTAGGCTTGATAGGGTTGTACTGTCTTAAGCCAAGTCCTTGCAACATTGACAGGAGGTGAAAGAAAGTGAAGCTGGAGCCAAACCATGTAATTTTTAATACAAAGACATCCAGTTGGCTGTGGTCACGGGAAGGGGGCAGTGATATACCTTCCCCTGGACAGGAGACCCTGGTGGTAATGTACCTAACCAGGCAGCAGCGGGGGGCGGGGAGGGGGAACTGACCTATTTAATATGGAAGGGGATAGCAGCGGAGGTCACCCTAAGGAGTAATGTGTTAGGGCATGGTAATGATTTACACATTTAGACTGCGACAGTTTTATATGTTGAAGTTAACAATAACCAATTCTTGAATATATTACAGAAAAGTTAAAATGCATAGTTGCGTACATAACTCTGATGGCAGGGGGGAGACGGCGGAGAGCTCACCTTTATGAGCCTCGGCCTACCACTCCTCCACATAGGACAACGCATTTCGGTGGGGGACGTACCTCAACTCCCCCATCGACACGCGCAGATTTAAAATAATAATACAGGGATCAGGAACTAGACCTGACCCCGACCTGGTAGTTTAATACCAATATCCTCTTCCCTCTACCTGCACTTATTCTCTATCTTTCTCTATCTCTGGTACTACACCACTTTCCCACCCCTCCCCCACCGAAACACCCGACCTTCTGTATCACCAACTTTCCCAGCCACTTACTACACCATGTCAGCACAGAAAATGAAAGTGATGTCCCTAAACGTTAAAGGACTAAACACCCCAGAAAAAAGACGCACTCTAATGACAGAACTTAGACGGGCCAAAGTAGACGTCGCATTCATACAGGAGACCCACTTTAAAGACACTAAGCTCCCTTACCTCCGTAACAAATACTACCCCGTCGCTTACCATTCCTCTAACCCGACGAATAAATCCAAGGGAGTATCTATACTGTTATCCAGCAAAATCCCCTGGCAGTGTCAGGGCTGCCAATTAGACCCTACAGGGCGGTATGTTTTCATTAAAGGTCTAATAGGGACCAAACAACTGACGCTTGCGACACTGTACGCCCCCAACGAACGCCAGGCTACGTTCCTGGAAGGTACACTGGAACTACTCCAGAAATTCACGGAAGGACACTTGATACTGGGAGGAGACTTTAATGCACCCTTAATTCCCTCAGTAGACACTTCACAAGGCAGGACATCTGTACCCGTCAACCAACTTAAGCGCATGAATAAAGCATTTCATAAATTACAGCTAATAGATGCTTGGCGCCTGCAACACTCAGGCGATAGAGATTACACGTATTACTCCCCCTTACATCAAGTGTACACCAGAATCGACTATTTTATGCTCCCCCACAGTCAACTACAGGCAGTTGAAACCACAGACATAGGGAACAGAACATGGTCTGATCATGCCCCAATATTCCTGACGTATAATCTTACTGACGTCCTCTCCCCCAAACACAGATTTTGGCGACTTAACCAGAGCCTCCTACAAGACCCAGAAATTCTAACGGAAGTCACCAGGGAATTAAATTTCTATTTTGCAGAGAACGACCAACCAGAGTGCGAACCAGGGATTCTATGGGAAGCCCACAAAACGGTGATAAGGGGGATCCTGGTTAAACATGGAGCCCGGATTAAGAGGAAACGAGACCGGAAACTAACCCAACTTTTACAAGACCTAAAAAAGACAGAATCCAGACATAAACACGCCCCTACCCCACTGTTAGCAACAGAACTAGAAATGATTAGGAAACAGATAAACGACATACTTCAATATAGAGCCAAAGTGGCCATACAGATATGCCGCAGGACTGCTTACGAATCCGGGGACAAATGTGGGAAACTACTGGCCCAATCGGTTAAAGACCTCAGACTGTCGACCTACATCCCATACATTAACAAAACAGGAGGAGACAAAGCGGTCCTCCCCAAGCAAATCACGCAGGAATTTCAGTCCTTTTACACTAACTTATACAATTTACCACTTGAGACAGAGTCTCAACGAAATATGGAGGAATACGTCTCCGCTGCTCAGCTCCCAACCTTACCTGCAGAAACCCGGACCGACTTAGAAACCCCTCTAACTATGACCAAATTACAACAGGCAATCAAACAGATGAAACCAGGGAAGTCACCGGGACCGGATGGTTTCACCCTACAATACTATAGAACACTCCTACCAATCCTAGGACCCCGTTTATTAAAGCTCTTCAATGCACTTGGAGAGGGAGGTAGTCTAGCTAGAGATACGTTAAGCGCCCACATGTCCGTGATCTGGAAAGAAGGGAAAGACCCAGCGATATGCGGTAGTTACAGACCGATATCGCTGTTGAACATAGACCTCAAAATATTTACTAAAATCATAGCCACCAAACTAGCATCACAACTACAGCAGCTTATTCACCTAGATCAAGTAGGCTTTATCCCTTCCAGAGAAGCGAGAGACAGCACGATTAAAGTTCTGAACCTTCTATACATCACTAAGACCACAAAAATCCCATGCATTCTCCTGAACACAGATGCCGAAAAAGCGTTTGATAGGGTGAATTGGTCATATATGTTCACTGTACTGAGAAACATAGGACTAGAGGAAGTAATGCTTAACCGCATAGCTAGTATATACCGTAATCCAACAGCCCAGGTAAAGGCCAATGGAGTCCTATCAAACTCGTTCCCCATAACCAATGGCACTAGACAGGGCTGCCCACTATCTCCCTTACTTTATGCACTATCACTGGAACCCTTCCTCTCTACGATTAGACTGAATTCAAATATCCATGGGGTGTCAGACCGACAACAACAACACAAGATCTCAGCATACGCAGACGACATGCTCTTTTCAATAACAGACCCAGTGACTTCATTACCGAACCTCCTCAGCGAACTAGAAAAATTTGGGAAATTATCCAATCTTAAAATAAACTACAACAAATCTGAAGCCATGGAGATCTTAGTTCCAACCGCAGACTTCCAGACCCTAAAAGCAAGCTTTAAATTCCGCTGGACCTCCTCCTCATTGACATACCTTGGTACCAAAATCCCACCAGACATATCCCGCATATATGAGACTAACTTCCCCCCCTTACTGACGAAAGTGAACGTACTTTTAGACAAATGGCACACAGGCATACACTCCTGGTTCGGGAGATGCAACCTGATAAAAATAAGCATATTACCCAAATTTCTATACCTATTCCAGACCCTACCAATTAGAATACCCCCTAAGTACTTCCGACAGGTACAAGCTTTATTTACCCGATTTGTATGGGCCCATAAAACACCGAGATTACCACGCACGTTGCTTACTGCACCAAAACAGCACGGAGGACTGGCACTGCCAGATATAAAAAAATATTACCAAGCCACACATCTGAGTAGAGTAGTAGATTGGAGACGACACCAGGACAGTAAACTGTGGACGCAAATTGAACAACGTCAATCCCATACGCCCCTAGGGACGGCAATATGGTGCTACGAGGCACTACCCTCAGAGGTAAAGATGCACCCACTGATCGGGAACACCATAAAACAGAGCAGACAGGCGCTTTTACGAAATGACCAAACGACCAAGACCTCCCCCATGACGCCTATCCTAGACAACCCTAGCTTTCCACCAGGGAACTCCCGAACAAGCTTCCAAACCTTGCGATGTAATGACCAAGTAGTAGCGGAACGATTTCTGTTACAAGACAGGTGGCCAACGATTGGAGAACTGACAGACCAGGGAGGGAGGTTCGGCCTACCTTTCTGGAACGCAATACAGATACATCACTTCCTACACAGTATCCCAGACCCACACAGATACAATAGACCGAAGACCTCGTTTGAAGAAATCATGACCGACAGAGAACCCATGACACAGGTTTTATCACAGATGTATGCTACCCTGAATACGCCCCCCCAGCAACCAAATCTGAAGTGTATAGAGAAGTGGGAATCAGATTTACAACGTACCTTTACTGAAACCCAGAGACAGAACATGACCAGCTTCGCATTAAAAACATCCCTCTGCACTAAAATGCAAGAGTCTAACTTTAAGATCCTGACAAGGTGGTATTTAACGCCGAGTCGACTACACAAAATGTTCCCTGAAACCTCAGAACTCTGCTGGCGATGCCAAAAAGAGAAGGGCACGATACTACATGTGTTCTGGTCATGCTCTAAGTTGACGACTTTCTGGAATGCGGTTCGCACCACATCTCAGAAATTCACTGACTTCCAAATTCCTGACGACCCAGCATTCTTCCTGCTGCACGTCTCGTCTATACCCCCTAAAAGGTACAAGAAGTCTATACTAAGACACCTTACTAATGCAGCAAAATCCTGCATCCCAGCATTATGGAAGCAACAGAACCCACCAACCGCAGCAATGTGGCTACGGAAAGTGGAAGACATCAACAGACTGGAAGACCTTATTCTGACATCCCAAGACAAACAGGAAAATTACAGGAAAACATGGGCACTATGGAACATGTTTATTTTTTCAGACGAAGGAATAGCTCTACTAGGAACCTAAGATAAACCGAACCAGTACCCATTAGAGACCCGATGACTAAGTAAACGCTGGTATACCAAGACTTACGAAAAGAAACCCCTGAGCACTCCCTCCCTACCCCACCCTCCCACTCCTCGTCTCCCCCCCCCCTCCTCTTACTGCTAGTTTCCGAACTGAACTTATTCCAACTTCTCTTCTTTCTTTCTCCTTGTTCACCTTCATCTCTATACAATCTTATTACCCATAAAAGGACCTCCTGGTTTAGACCAATTTGGTAGATCTCACACTCAATGACAGCCCCCGTGTATATTGGGCCCCGAAACCAACTGTAAATATTGAAAATAAGAGTTTAAAAGGTATATACGGGTTGATACAATTCTCTGCTAATAACTGTGATATTGTTTCGGAGGCTGCGACCTTCTATGCGATCATATGATTGTATGTTCTGTTGAGGCTCCGGCCTCCTTTCTTGTTTCCTTGTTTAAAAAATTAATAAAGCTATATTTGAAAAAAAAAAAAACTATTTTCCCTAGACCTGAGCCTTCATAATTCCAAACCCTCCTCCCAGAGATAGTTTTTTAGACTGAAAGCCAGCCTGAATGTCTTCTCAAATACTGGTCTGACACTTGCATAAGATTTACACATCAAAGGGTCTGTCCCTTTGATATGTTTAAATTCAGTTGGGTTTGACAACTCAACTGAATTTCTGGTCAATATGTTACTTTAATCATAAATTGGCTAACACATTACAACAATCGAATGCTAGACCTTATACTTACGCTTTACTCCAATCCCACAGCGAAAATACGCATAAACGGCCACCTATCGAATGCCGTCTCAGTATCGGATAGAATGCGTCAAGGATGCCCTCTATCCCCCTTGATCTTTGTCCTTGCCTTGGAACCACTACTCCGACGCCTCAGAGCAAATTCTGATATCAAAGGAATTAACATAGCTCATACACCTACAAGTTAGCCTCATTTGCAGACGATATCCTTCTCTTTCTCACTGAACCACTTACAACGATCCCAAACTTATTCAAAGACTTCTAGACTTTCAATTATTTAACCACTTCAATACCAGGCACCTTCACCCCTTCCTGCCCAGGACAATTTTCAGCTTTCAGTGCACCCAAACTAAATTTTTATAATTTTCTTTCCACAAATATAGCTTTCTTTTGGTGGTATTTGATCACCACTGGGGTTTTTATTTTTTTCTAAACAAACTAAAAATGAAGACCGAAATTTTTGAAAAAAATAGTTTTTCTTCATTTTGGTTATAAAATTTTGTTTTCTCCTTCACTGACGGCACTGATGGGCACTGATGAGGCAGCACTGATGGGCACTGATGAGTTGGCACTGATAAGGTGGCACTGATGGGCACTGAAGAGGAGGCAATGATATGTAGAATTGATGGGCACTGATAGGCAGCACTGATAGGCAGCACTGATATGCAGCGCTAATGGGCACCAATAGGCGGCACTGATATGCAGCACTGATGGGCACTGATAGGTGGCACTGATGGGCACTGATAGGTGGCACTGATGGGCACTGATAGGTGGCATTGATTAGCACTGATAGGCGGCTGTGATGGGCACTGATAGGCAGCACTGATTAGCACTGATAGGCGGTACTGATTGGCACTGACAAGTGGCACTAGGTAGAATGTTCATTTTAATAATTGCAGCCCTGCCAAACTAAGAGAAGAGATTATAAAAAAGCCCTTAAAGCAGTGTTCCAGCCGTACAAAAATGTTTTTTTTTAAAAGTCAGCAGCTACAAACACTGTAGTTGCTGACTTTTAATAAGGACACTTACCTGTCCAGTGCGTCCGCGATGTTGGCCGATCTGCCCCAAGTATCGTGTGCCGGCGCCGCCATCCTCACTAAGGGAGACAAGCAGTAGAACCTTGCGGCTTCACTGCCCGTTTCCTACTGCGTATGCGCGAGTCCCCCGGCGATTTCTGAATGAGCGTCTGTCTTCTGTGACACACACAGGTCCCAGAAGACACTGTGCCCAAATTTCCCAGAAATCAACGCGAGGAGGAGAAGACTGAAGATCACCGTGGAAAAGGAAGTGGCAGATTAGGACGATCTGCCTAGCAACAGGCATTTATGGTGAGTAAAAAATATTTTTTTTTTTAATTTATTTTTTCAATTTTTTTGTTGCATTTGTATGTAATTTGTTTTTTTTCAGGGTGGACCTTCACTTTAGGCTTTAGGCTGTCAGCAAATAAACCTCTAAATTTTTGACACAGTGCCAAAAAAATAGAGAGCACTTGAGCATGTGCAGAGCAGGGTGAGTCTGTAATATTGGATTGTAAACAGTATAGACACTTATTTCTAATGTTTTACATAGCTATATCTGCAAAAGTGGCCAGCCTGAAGTGATCTAGCAGGCCTTAATTTTCTGAATAAATAGCAAAAACAAAATCAAAGTTTTATCAGCTAGCAAAAAAAAAAATATTTTACAATGTCTAACAATTTATTTTAAAAACAGAGGTATTCGTTGCACAACATTTGCAAATATATGTGGAAGCTGCAGTTGGGTGGATTTACTAAAGGCAAATAGACTGTGAACTTTGCAAGTGCAGTTGCACTCATTTTCACTAAAGCGTACTGTTAAATAGAGACTTGAAATAAAACGGAAAATTGTATCAAATACTTACCATAATTTTCCTTTCCTGACACCAAACCTTGGTAGCATACTAGCAATAGAGTTCCGCCTCTTGACCACTCCCTCAGGACCAGTGAATAGCATAAAAAAGCACTAGTTAGCCCCCCCCCCCCATTCTTTGTAACAAGCTACATACTGAAACGTACAGGGTGGGACTGTATGCTGCCATGGTTTGCGTGAGGAAAGGAAAATTAGGGTAAGTATTTGATACAATTTTCCGTTTTCCTGATGCCAACTTGGCAGCATACTAGTGATAAATAACTAGCTGACAGGGTGGGTTCTACTTGCCAAACCAATCTTCTTATTAGAATGGGACAGAGGACTGAATAGTCCTTCCTACAAATTCCCCTGATGACAAGGCACCCGGGCCTACTTCGTAAAGTTTGAGTAGGTATGCTGGGATGACCATGATACCTCTCTACAGATGGACACCATAGATGCTCTTGAACGTGCTGCCTATGAGGCTGCAACCGCTGACAGAGGCTCGCGACCCCTTGTCCTATATGCACAACCAAGCCTGCTACAGTCCAGGCATTAACCTCTTTTCCTTGATAATTTCCAGCTGGAATGACAAAAGGTTTATTAGATGACCTGAAAGGAGCAATTGTGGAAGGTACTGATTTAAAGTTCTGAAAATTAGAAGTTCGTGTGACTTTCCTGTGTGATATTCTGGAAAGTTAGGCAATGTCCAGTTGTCTGTTAAATAGAGGGCTGCTGCTACTTTTGATGCAAGATGATGCAAGATGATCTCCCAACTCTACTCCTTCTGGAAAGAAAACAATATATATATATATATATATATATATATATATATATATATATATATATATATATATATATATATTTATATATATATATATATATTTTTATTTATTTTTTTCTTTGAAGCTCCAAGAGCTTGAATCTCAGACAGCCTTCTGCTTAACATTCTTGCAATAGATACTGCCTTGTAGGTAATGGCCCGAACCCGAATGGATGGCCAAGGGAAAACCTAGGGCTTCCTGGCCAATATGGAGGATTGGCTATGACAACCATGTTCTCCCTTGACAGACTCAAGAGGAATCTCATTACGAGAGATGTTGGGGGAAAAATATATAGGCTATATTGCAGCCCCAAGGAGAGACCAGAGCATCTGCTCCCTGTACCTTGGGGTGCAGAAAAAAGGTCACACATACCCAAAGTTTGTGATTACTGTGGGAAGCGAAGAGGTCTGTCTGTGGTAGGCCTCACCTGTGGACCAGCTCAGAAAAGACCTGGGACATAGACCCACTCATTGTGCTCTGGGAAGCTTGCACGATAGTTGGTATGCCTGTGTGTTAAGAAATCCGCAGGGAGAAAAACTGTTTCCGGAATTTGCTGGTGATCTTCCGTCCAGGACGTTATGGGTTTCACCTCTCTCAATAGCATATTGCTGCAAATTCCTCCCTGGAGCTTAATATAGGCAAGGCAACTGCTTCCCTGTTGCTCAACTGTTGCTCAACTGCAAGGAGTCTGGTCTTCCCTTGATTCTGTGTAGCAAGGCGAAAGCGCTAAAAGGGCAGTTTGAACTTCCAGCACAATCAAGACTACCCACCTTGACTGGGAATCTCTGCTTGCCTTGAACGACAGTCCCTTGCAGTGCACCTTCCAGGCTGTCCTGCAGACATGATTCATAACAATTATCCAGTCTAACGGTTCTAATAGGCCGTGACTTCCTCAAGGTCTTTCCATCAACGTGGACCGCTACTCATACTGAGTGACACTTTTATTAACTGTGCTAGATCCTGTTTCCCCCCCTTGCGCTAAGAATCCTAGTTGAAACTTGCGCAGGTGCCAATGCGCCCAAGGAATCATCAGTATGCATGACGACGTTGTGCCCAGAGGCACTGAGAAGCCATCAAACAAGCAGAACTATCTGTCCTCAGAATTCTGTTCCTGACTGTCACCACTTTCTCTGATGGAAGCCAAACAGAGGAACTAGCAGAGCACCCCCAGGTACACTAAGGATTGGGTTGGAGAAAGTTGGATTTGCTTTCCTTTTTTTTTTTTGGAAGTTGATAACCCAGCCATATCTCTGCAGGATATATATATATGAGGACCTCTTGGTGCAACAGCAATTGTTTCAGTCCTCTGGATAGAAGAAGAATGACGTCCAGGTAGTGACGAACCTGTTCTCTGAGTGGAGCTGACATGGCACTAAGACCCTTGCAAACATTATCAGAGATATTTATAAGACAAAAGTTAGGCTGTTAAAGTGGAGATGCATCTAACCGATCGCCAAACTTACATATTTTGGAAGGAAAAGGAAAGAAAAAAATTGGGGATGTGAGGATAGGCATCCTGGCCATCCAACAGTAGCATTCAGTCGTCTGGTTGTACAGTACAGTTTCAATGAACTCCATCTTAAAGATCTCTAAGAGGGCCAAAAAGGTTCAACCTCTTCTGATCTGCAACTGGACGCTAGCCACTGTCCCCTGCAAACTACAAAGAGGGTTGGGTAGAAAACATGCAATCTTTCCCATATATGGAACTGGGATGAGGACCCCCTGAGTCTGAAGTGTCTGTAATTATTGTAGCAGCCCACCCGCTTTTGCGGTGCATTTGGTAGCTCCGTGGGAGAGAAATGGTCTGGAGGAGGAGGAGCAGTGGATTTCAGTGATGCTATATCCGGTCTCTGATAGGGATAAAACTTGTAAAGGCAATCAAACTAGAAACTCTCTGCGGACTTTGCCATCCCTCTGGTTAAGTTTATTCCATAAACGGAGAAGGGATTGCCATTTTGAAGAAAGGTTAAATATGAGTTTGTTTATTTACCCATGTAATGGCCTGCATGGCCACCTGGATACACTGTTCAGGGAGCTGTGTGCCCCCCCCCCCTTCCCTGTTTTGCTGTGTTTTTGGACTTTGATGTGATTCCTGTTTTTAAATAAATCCATTAGATTTTTCATCTTCGTCTGGTGTGCGGCTGTCCAGAGTTCCCCTTGTTACTTTCTGGATACTCTGTTCCACGAAGGAAAAAAAACTGAAACCAAGCATCTCCCTGTCTTGCTCTGATGAAGAGGAGATACTATTATCTGCAGGCTGCCCACTCGCCAGAACTGAGTGGTTGAGTGCCACATGCCAAGGTGCCAGGTTGCTTTTCTAGTAGCAACTAGGAGGGGACTGCCTGGCCGGGATAATTGAAGTGAGTTAAAAAAAGAATCTTGTACAATAAATAATAGACACTTGGTGTTACTGGTTAACTGCAAACTCCTCTGGGCAGTCTTTACTCACCAGCCTATTGGGTACAGCCGCTGCTGCAGGACTTGTTAGGGCGCTGGCCTTGCTCTGGGGAAGAGGCGATAAGACGTCTTCCTTGGAAACTTATTTCCTTGAGCGGGTGCGGCATGTAGGGCTACGCTTTTCCGAAGACCGTCCGCCTTTCCCTGGCTCTTGATCTTTGAGAGCATGCGGCACTGAAAAAACTCAAAGCAATCTGCATTAGGAGGCACTCTTTTCCTGCAAACTGACGGTGGTCCCGCAACCCTGGAATTTGAGTCTTTTTGGATAAGCAGTGACTGACTCATGACTTGAGGACAAATAAGACAGCCAGCTGAAATGAGGATAGCCAGAAAGGAAAATAGTAGACATGTTCATTCGTTTTCGTCCGAATGCATTTTCGTCCGAATTTCGGGTATTTTCGTTATCGTTTTAACAAACGATTACGAACGTGCAGAATCCGAAAACCAAAAGATCCAACATAAACAAATGCTTTATTTTCATTTTCGTTGTGACAACAGTTCGATATAGATAGGAGATTCGACATGACGCTGACAATAGTGATCTGTGTCCATCGAACCTGTGGTCGAATGTGTCTAAACTTACCTCTATTAGTCCAAGATTATTCTACATAGAAAAGATTCGACATAGAGAGAAAAGATTCGACATTATATAGACAATAGCAAAAAAGGTCGAATGTACATAACCTAACTCTATTAGTCCAAGATTATTCGACATAGAGAGAAAAGATTTAGAAAAGTTTAGACATAAAGATTGGACGAAGCAGTCGGTGCGAGCGGACATTTATGGTCAAATGCTCTGCCCATAGGCTATAGAAGAATTCTAATGTTGGTTGACTAGTGATAATAATTAATAAAAATAATTATTACTAGTGTCATACAACATTAGAATTATACTATAGCTTGTAGGCGGAACATTCGACCGGAAATGTACGATTGCGGCGTCGTTCAGTTTAGCTGCTCCATCGAATCTTCTTAGAACATTCGACAGACACCATAATATTTCAGTGTGCACATGTCTAGAAAATAGCACTAGAGAGAGAAGGGCTTTTGACATGAAAGAGCGAGGAGAAAAAATTAAATATGCCTTCATAAAAAATGATAAATAAATACATTTATATACAGTGTCTCACAAAAGTGAGTACACCCCTCACATTTTTGTAAATATTTTAATATATCTTTTCATGTGACAACACTGAAGAAATGTCACTTTGCTACAATGCAAAGTAGAACGTGTACAGCTTGTATAACAGTGTAAATGTGCTGTCCCCTCAAAATAACTCAGCACACAGCCATTAATGTCTAAACAGCTGGCAACAAAAGTGAGTACACCCCTGAGTGAAAATGTCCAAATTGGGCCCAAAGTGTCAATATTTTGTGTGGTCACCATTATTTTACAGCACTGCCTTAACCCTCTTGGGCATGGTGTTCACCAGAGCTTTACAGGTTGCCACTGGAGTCCTCTTCCACTCCTCCATGACAACATCACGGAGCTGGTGGATGTTAGAGACCTTGCGCCAGTGTTGCCAACCGTCCGTGTTTTTACGGACAGCCCGTAAAAATGGGGCTATTTTTTCATTTCCGTGAAAATCCGTGAATAAAAAAAGTTGCCCGTAAAAATATGACGGTCCCGGCTCGGAACTGCGCATGTGCAGTTCCGAAGCACGCCGAGAGTCTCCGATGCAGCCCGATGATCTTTCTATCACTGCTGCGCCTGCTACTTGTCTTGTTCCCTCCCCCCCTTCCTTCCACAGCGCGCCTTATTCAATTTCTGCACAGGAGATGCTGGGAGAGGGGGGGAGGAGTCGGCCTGCAGTGGAGCCGTACAGACTGTCTTCAGCCTAGCAGAGGGGGGGTAAGCTAATGATTAGCTGAATGTCTCTCATTGCCTTGTGTTTGTCGGCCGGAGGAGGGAGGGGGCAGAGAATGGTCTGTGTAGCAGGCTTGTTGTGTACAGTACATCGTTTTTTTTGTGTGTCAGATCTGCATTGCTATTTGCTTCTAAACTGACTAGGGAGGATGTTTTCTGAGATCTCCCCCAATCTATAACTATTACCTGCAATGCTCACCAGTCCAGTCCAGGCACAGCCTCCTCAGTCCTCTCCAGAGTTACCACCTCATGTGTCTGGGGCACTACAAATCCCAGCATGCCAGGAGAGGGGAGGCAGCAGCAATATGATTTGGCTGATTTTCTGTGGAAAAGTGCTGCTGTATATTGTGTGTGTATAGTTTGTGTGTACTGTTTGCTCATAATATAATTGATTATGTGTTGTGCTTGATGGTCTTGAGGTGTTTATTCATATATTTTATCTGAATAAGTAGTAGTGAGCACATTTTGGTCTCCTGTATCATGTCTGCACTCTCTGACCGTCTTCTGTAGCATATCTGCAGTCTCTGACTGTCTCCTGTAGCATATCCGCAGTCTCTGACCGTCTTCTGTAGCATATCTGCAGTCTCTGACCGTCTTCTGTAGCATATCCGCAGTCTCTGACCGTCTCCTGTAGCATATCTGCAGTCTCTGACCGTCTCCTGTAGCATATCCGCAGTCTCTGACCGTCTCCTGTAGCATATCCGCAGTCTCTGACCGTCTCCTGTAGCATATCCGCAGTCTCTGACCGTCTCCTGTAGCATATCTGCAGTCTCTGACCGTCTCCTGTAGCATATCCGCAGTCTCTGACCGTCTCCTGTAGCATATCCGCAGTCTCTGACCGCAGTCTCTGACCGTCTCCTGTAGCATATCCGCAGTCTCTGACTGTCTCCTGTAGCATATCCGCAGTCTCTGACCGTCTTCTGTAGCATATCTGCAGTCTCTGACCGTCTCCTGTAGCATATCCGCAGTCTCTGACCGTCTCCTGTAGCATATCCGCAGTCTCTGACCGTCTTCTGTAGCATATCCGCAGTCTCTGACCGTATCCTGTAGCATATCCGCAGTCTCTGACCGTCTCCTGTAGCATATCCGCAGTCTCTGACCGTCTCCTGTAGCATATCCGCAGTCTCTGATTGTCTCCTGTAGCATATCCGCAGTCTCTGACCGTTTCCTGTAGCATATCCGCAGTCTCTGACCGTCTCCTGTAGCATATCCGCAGTCTCTGACTGTCTCCTGTAGCATATCCGCAGTCTCTGACTGTCTCCTGTAGCATATCCGCAGTCTCTGACCGTCTTCTGTAGCATATCCGCAGTCTCTGACCGTCTCCTGTAGCATATCCGCAGTCTCTGACCGTCTCCTGTAGCATATCCGCAGTCTCTGACCATCTCCTGTAGCATATCCGCAGTCTCTGACCGTCTCCTGTAGCATATCCGCAGTCTCTGACCCTCTCCTTTTGGTATGTCCCCAGTCTCTGACCGTCTCCTGTAGCATATCTGCAGTCTCTGACCCTCTCCTTTTGGGATGTCCGCAGTCTCTGACCGTCTCCCTATATTAGTAACCCCCCTTACCTTAGTGTATTCACTGTACAGAAGGTGGTCTCTAGTCACCAGAGTGCCCCCCACATCAGAGTTCCTGGTGTCTCCCTTTTACATGCAGGATTCCCACTTACAGTGCAAGAGGGAACTCAGTCTGCGGACCCTGATGTAATTAGGAACTCTGATGTAAAGGGAACACAGTGGACTCTGATATAAGGTGGTCTCTGGTCACCAGAGCCCCCCTTTACATCAGAGTTCCCTCTTGCATCATGATTTGCAGCGTTCCCCTTTACATAAGAGTTTCGTGCAGACTCTGATGTAAGGGGGAACTCTGTGTTGGCCGGGTTATAGTAACCTGACCTTCATGTCAATGCAGAAATAAGTTTTTTTTACTTTTGTTAGACTTGAACACATTGCTAATAGCACTAGATATATGTTTATAGTTTTTATATTGATATTTGCACTGTTTAGCACTGAAAACTGTAATTTTAGGTACTTTTTTTGCAGTGCCAGTAAAAAATTGGTGCCGTTTGTAAATTTTTGGCATCCTGCCAGTAAATTTTGCGTCGGAGGGTTGGCAACTCTGCCTTGCGCTCCTCTACCTTCCGTTTGAGGATGCCCCACAGATGCTCAATAGGGTTTAGGTCTGAAGACATGCTTGACCAGTCCATCACCTTTACCATCAGCTTCTTTAGCAAGGCAGTGGTCATCTTGGAGGTGTGTTTGGGGTCGTTATCATGTTGGAATACTGCCCTGCGGGCCAGTCTCCAATCATGCTCTGGTTCAGTATGTCACAGTACATGTTGGCATTCATGGTTCCCTCAATGAACTGTAGCTCCCCAGTGCCGGCAGCACTCATGCAGCCCCAGACCATGACACTCCCACCACCGTGCTGACGTCACCGCGTACCAGTGTCTCAGTGGACGTGCGTCCATATACAGCCGGCCGGCTATTTGCTGCTATCTATTTTTTAACAGTGCAAGTGTAATTTTTTAAAAAAATCCTAAAAAAATACGTTCAGAAGGTATTATGCTATGGTGAGCCTTTCTTTTCTGGGTTTCGTATGACCGCCTATCAGAGCTTCTTGGCTTAGGAGAGCCTGCTGAGTTACCAATAACATCCGGTGGAGTGTGGATTCCCCTGAGACCCTTGTCTTGTCTCCAGCTTATGAGCCCAGGATTGGAGATACCTGGTTTACCTTTGGATAAAGGCCCTGACCGGGTTGTAGGTTACAAGCTTAATTAGCTTGCCATTTGGTAAGCTTGCATTTTATACAGGGCCAGATTAAGAACATCATGGGCCTGGTGCTGAGGATTTTGGTGGGGCCTTTTATAAATAATAAATAAATGAAGTGTTCAGCTCCATCGGGAGGAAGTGCTGCCATGTGTGTCTGATTGTGGGTTAGTGAAGGAAATGGTGCAGTTCATGAGAGAGATGGCCGATTGGGGAAAGTACACTCCAGGCATCTGCTTTGGCCCGAGCGGTGGAAAACCTGTCCTGATGGATACTGAGTGCGGTACGCACCAAATGGCCAGGTTGCCTTGTATACGGCTGGGGGTTACGAGTCCCTAGGACTGATTTGTGGAAAGTGCTCTGGCCTGAATACACAGTAGAGGCCTTGGATTGTTTGTGGACAATGTGGGGAGCATCTGTTCGAAGTTGTCCCTCCAACCCTACCCCCACGGATCCTACAAGTGGATTGGGACAAGAATGTTACTGTCCCTTCAGAGAGTGATGCCCCAAAACAGTCGGTTGTCACCCCAGTTGTGCAGGAAGCTGTTACCCCTGTCTCAGCAACTACCCCAGGACCCAGCGCAACGAATGTTACTAAAGGCCGAGGTCGGGCTCAACTTCTCGCACTGATGTCTGAGCCACCCGAGAGAAAAATGCTGGGCCAGATAAGCCAATGAGAAGTGAGAGTGGTGTGCCTGTAGGAGAAGTGATACTGGAGGCCGTGAGAGGGGATGTCATGGGGCGCCAGTCAAGGCGAAAGCCAAGCGCAACTACATCCCGGCCGAAGAGTGCTCGACCATCCCAAATTCAGACATTTCATCTGATGGTCTGTCAGAACTATTCTAGGACACCCTGTCCTACTCAGGAAAATGAGGAGAAAGTTATGACGACTTAACTAGTAATGTGCAGGAGGATAAGGTAACTACTACCACTACTGCAAATGTACAGATTATGCTGTCAGCTAGTGCAGCACTGCTGATTAGCATTGTCAGGTCCTGTGAGGAGGATCAAGGTAATCAATGGGTTCCCACGGCCCTGCCTATCACGCCCATGCCAAGTTGCAAAGCGTATCGTAAGCCGGAGATGGTTGCCCCAGGCACACGTGTTCTGCCTGGGTACGGAAACCCTAAGAAGCCCTGCCTCGGCTGTCCAAAATACAGCGCAGTATAATAAAGAAGGTAGTGTCTGAATACGGATACTTGTATCCATACATACCAGCCCATCTGAAAGATGAGATCTTCACCAAAGAGGCTCAGTGGGTGGATGAGGCTGTGTGCCGTCTTCTACATATCCCTCTCCCCCTGGAATTTCCTAAGTTGTCACCTAAGATGGATAAAAGAGACATTAAACGTTTTGTTGTGACGGTGAACACCAAGGGAGAAACCCGATTCGTTACTCCCACGCTGGAGTCAAGGTCGGGGCACAGCTCTCTCAATGGATAGTGCAAATGTGCCGGTGATGTTACCGGCTGCTACAGACATAAATATCTCCCAAATGGTCCACGTTAACAGATATTTACTGTACCTTCAGCTAAGCTTTATTATAGGCTGACCTGTAGGTACAAGGTATAAAAGCAGACTTTACCACTGTTCTATCTTTTGCAAGGTATCTTTTCAAAGTCTTATTTGTTCTATTTGTTCTAGTAAGACGTTTCACCATTGTTCTAGA
Organism: Lithobates sylvaticus; assembly: GCA_028564925.1. Taxonomy (NCBI): domain Eukaryota; kingdom Metazoa; phylum Chordata; class Amphibia; order Anura; family Ranidae; genus Lithobates; species Lithobates sylvaticus. The sequence goes on along the minus strand of CM053029.1, from coordinate 207,713,525 downwards.
GTCATTCTTTGCAGTAGAATAAGTCTCATCCCATCATGAGAACTGGTCAACACACACAAGCAGATATCTGAACCTTCCACAAGGTGGCATCTCTGAAAAATCTATCTGCATAATCTAAAATGGTGCATCTGTAGTGGGCAAATGTTTTGAAAGTGTGGGTACAATTTTGCCAACATTGAAAAATTACAAAACACTGGAGCCCACCAATGCTAATTCACCATCCTAGTCATTCTTCTTGTTGAGGCATGGCAAGGCCCATGATGGCAAGGCCCATGACTCAGGGAAAAGAGAGAGGAAAACAATGTGCTGTAGGAGCAGCAATACATTTATCATTCTCTATCATCATTCTCTATATTATCATAACTTTTCACTTTTCAACCCTTTGTTTCTGTCTTACATATTTTCCTGATTTCACAACATAATATATTTTGTAGTCAAATATACATTTTATTAAAGCGCATAGTATTTCTAATAGACTTTGTCTGCTGACACATGAAGCTGGTAACAATAAATGTTATCTTTGGAATGTTACCGTAGGCTGCCCACACCCTTAGCTATTTTCCTTATAACTAAAACTAGAAGGAAAATGTAGAGTAGGAGAATTATAGGTAAGATAAGGGTGGAGGAGACAAGATAGGGGTCGGAAAGGAAAGGGGGTGAGAGAGGAAGGGGGAGTGAGGGCTGGGGGAAGAGGGGGGTGGAGGTTCTCGGCAAGTATGGCTCCACACAGAAATCTGGGCGTATTGAACGGACAGGGGGTGTATTATGATCCTAATAAGGTAAGCCCCTCTTCAGACAATATGTACATATTCCAAAGTCAATATTGTTTGGAATGTTTGTCCTGTCTATTCTGTGCCGTGGCAATCAGGTCTTCCATCTTCATTATTTCCTCCACTTTGCGCATCCAGCTCGCAATAGCTGGCGGCGCCTGTTGTTTTCATAGTGGGGGAATTCAGGAGTTGGCAGCATTCAGCAGGTGATGCACAACTGATTTGTGGTAGCTTTTTGCAGTGATGGCAGACACATGGAGAAGGAAGAAGGCCAGATCGTCGGGTATATCATGGTCCGTGAACTTCTGAGTGACCCTCCGGACTTCCGTCCAAAAGTGTTTCAGTCTGGAACAGGACTAAAAGAGTGTTCCCCTGTCTGTCTGGCCCCTCCATAAACGATCTGAGGTGTTTGGATAGTAATTATTCAGAAGATGTGGTGTGTGATACCACCTTGTTAATATTTTATAATTAGTTTCCTGTATTTTGGTAAAGATCGATGACTTCAACGAGAAACTAAGAATAAGTTGTTTTTGGTGGTCTGAGAATGAGCGGTGTAGGTCTGTCTCCCATTTGTGTAAAAACGGGAGATTCAGTGGCTCCGGAGGGGTAACTAATAGGGAGTAAGTATTGGATAGAACATGCAGTAGTGTTCCTTCATCTAGACCAGGGGTCTCCAAACTATGGCCCTCCAGTTGTTTAGGAACTACAATTCCCACCATGCCTAGTCATGTCTGTGAATGTCAGAGTTTTAGAATGCCTCATGGGACGTGTAGTTCCACAACAGCTGGAGGGCCAACGTTTGGAGATCCCTGATCTACACAGTAGTCCTTAAAGGTCATTAAACTACGGTTGAAACCCTAAGGATACGTAAGGGAGTGCGAGAAGTGGTGCAATTGTAACGCCTTCCAGAAAGGTAGTTTAAACTGTCCTGTCTGACTCATCAGCGACGGGATAGAAGGCCAACCGTCTGTGCTCAGAAAAAGGCTCGATGAAGACCGTCTTGGAGAAGAGTCAGGAAGTTGCGCGTTCCCATGCCGGGAATGAACGCCGGATTACCAAGGATTGGGAACAGTGGAGAGTCACGAGTCGAGAGAGATGTTGGGAAGATGGCCCTTAAACATATGCGAAGGGTGTTGTCAATCAGAGGGTGGGCTTTGAGAGTCGGTGATAGTTGACCCAAGCACCACAAGGCGCCCTTCAGTGGGACGTCTGTTTGTGACTGTTCCAATTGCACCCAAAGTTTTGTTTTATAGTGTCGTCGCCAATCTATGTACCTGCCAGAAGGTGAGTTGCCTGAAAGTTTTTCCGAACATCTGAGAAGCAAGGCATCCCAGGTGTTTGGAAAGTGTGAGATAGCATCTGGAGAGTCTAGGATTTTTATGTGCCCATACGAAATTAGTAAAGAGTGAGTGTACCTTTTTAAAGTACAGTGCCGGGATCTGTATCGGTAGAGCTTGGAATAAGTATAAGTCCTTAGGGAGGATACATATTTTTAATAGGTTGCACCTGCCAAATCAAGAGTGAATTCCTGTAGGCCACTTATCTAATAGTAACTGGGTCTCCGCTAACAGAGGTGGGAAGTTAAGTTTGTATGTACATGCTAGGTTGCCGGGGATATAGGTACCAAGATATTTAAGGGCCGTATCTGACCATTTCAATTTAAAGTTGGCTTTTAGGGATGCTAAAAGAGTGGAGACTATCTTGACTCCCATGGCTGAAGATTTACCGAAATTTATTTTCAAGTTGGATAGTGTGCCATATATCTCAAATTCCTCCATAAGATTGAAAAGGGAAACCGTAGGGTTGGTTAACGAGAATAAGAGGTTGTCTGCATACGCGGATAGTTTGTACTGTATGTTTTCGGCGTTTATTCCCGCGATGTCCGGATTCGTACGCATTTTGCAGAGGAATGGTTCCAGGGATTGGGCGAAGTAGGGGGGATAGCGGGCACCCTTGTCTTGTACCGTTTTTTATGGGGAATGGTTCAGACAGTATTCCATTGACTTTGACTTGTGCCGTCGGCAAAGAATAGAGCCTGGAGATCCATTGTATCATGTTGTCCCCCAGGCCTATATGTCTAAGAACCAAATTCATGAAGGTCCAATCCACGCGGTCGAATGCCTTCTCAGCGTCTGTGCTAAGGAAAACACAAGGTGTGCGAGTTATGGAGACTATGTGGATTGAAATGAAGTGCTTTGGTAGTGTTGTCCCTAGCTTCCCTCGTCGGAATAAATCCTACTTGGTCCAGATGTATTAAGTCTTGTAAATGTTGTGTCAGTCTAGTCGCCCAAAATCTTTGTAAAGAGCTTTAGATCAGTATTCAACAGCGAGATAGGTCTGTAGCTGCTACAGGAGGCCAGATCCTTTCCGTCTTTCGGTATAACCAAGATGTGTGCCTTCAGGGTATCCCTTGGTAATACCCTGTCTGAGCTTAAATAGTTTTACCATATAGGGGCCTAATATCGGGAGTAGTGTCTGGTAGTATTGGAGGGTAAAGCCACCGGGGCCAGGGGCCTTTCCCGTCTTCGTGTCACCAACTGCCTGCTGTATCTCCGCTAAGGTGATAGGGGCCTCCAATTCTTCCCTCACCTCCGCAGGAAGCTGTGGGATCTGTGAGGAGGAGATGTAATCTTCAATGGGCGTCCGGTCGTTTCTCTCTGGTGACAAATTATATAGAGAAGAGTAAAAATCTCTGAATTTCCATGCTATCTGATTAGGTAATGTCACTTCTTGACCGTTGGGAGGGATTACGTGAGGGATATACGAGTTCAATTTATGATCTCTAATTGATCTAGCCAGCGTCTTCCCACATTTGTCCCCCTACTCGTAACCTATTTTGCGACAGAATTGAAGTGTCGCTTTGGCTTTATATTGTAGCAAGTCTACAGTTTGTTTGCGGGGGACAGAAGTTCAACTTCTAGCACGGAGGAGGGTGTATGCTTGTGCTGAGATTCCGCTACTTTAATTTTTGCCAGAAGTAGGTTCAGCTGTTGTTTGCGTTCTCTTTTAATTCAGGACCCATGCTTGAACAGTATACCTCTTATTACCGCTTTGTGGGCCTCCCACAAAACCCCAGGGTCGTAATCCGAATGATCATTCGTGTGGAAGTAGGATTTCAACTCCTTGGTTACGTCTTCCAATACCTTAGGGGTTTGTAGAAGACTCTCATTGAGCTTCCAAAACCGTGTTCTGTTGGATGATGCCGGCGAAAGAGTGTACTGTATAGTAATAGGCGCGTGGTCCGACCATGTGATATTGCCGATGGAGGAATCCGCCATCGCATGGTGACTATGTGGGATTAGGAAGAAATCTATACTCGTATATACCTTGTGGGGGGGAATAGAATGTATAGTCCCTCTTTTCCGAATCCTGTTGCCTCCCCACGTCCACTAACTGGCCTCTATGTATGTGTTGTGATATCGGAGAACGCCAGATGGGACAGACAATAGGCCCATAGAAGTATCTACTGAAGGATTCAGTGGAATATTGAGGTCTCCCCCCAGGATCAGTTGGCCCTCTGCAAATTCCAATAGGTCATTCAAAACACGACGGATAAAGATATCTTGACGATCATTAGGAGCATAGATGTTGGCAAGTGTCACCTGTGCATCACCTACTGAACCTTTGAAGGCAAATCGTCCCTCTGGGTCTATCCTAGTGTCACGGCAAATCCATCCGATTCTGCCTGAGATGAGTATCGAGACCCCTTTGCATTTCGCCGTGGCATTAGGCGCGTGGTATGTTGTGGGGTAGAATCTTTTCTGGAGAAAGGGAACTCTGCTCGCCTTAAAATGAGTTTCATGGATAAATGCCACGTCAGCCTGTAATTTTTTATGGTCATTCAGGAGTATAATAATATATTTTAACAATACAAACGACTCCTACTTACAAACGGAGGGAGACAACAGGAAGTGAGAGGAAATCTAGGAAGGGAAATTCACTCCTGTAAGAGTTATTATGGGAAATAGGTGTCTCCACTGATGCTTTATCACCAACCCTTGACCTGAAGGGCCTGGTATGGATTTTGGGGGGGACCAAAACACAATTTTTTTTAAATTTGGAGCAGGGTTCCCCTTAATATTCATACCAGAAAAGAAAGGGCATGGTAATGGACTGGGGAGGGAACCCATGCAGTTTTTTTCAATGATTTTTATTTATATTGCCAGGATCTGACAATTCATTACAGCTGCGAGTAGTTTTAAATTACTTTATTTCCTTTAGAAATGTCATTTTGCTGTGTTATTGTTCTAAACACGGGAAATCTGCGCTACTAAAGACACCCCCCAGGCACGATATTTAAAATAATTTTTTTTCATTTTTATTGTTTCTCTTTAAGCATTATTAAAATCACTGCTCCTGAAAAAACTGCAGTTTTTAAAACATTTTTTTGCTACATGTCCCCTGGGGCAGGACCCAGGTCCCCATGCCTTTTTTTCAATGATTTTTATCTATATTGCCGGGTTCTGACAATTCATTACAGCCGCGAGCAGTTTTAAATGAGATTTTTTCCATTAGAAATTTAATTTTGCTGTGGTATTGTTCTAAACACGGGAAAGATGCGCTACTTTACAGGCATACTAAGGACACCCCCCCCCCCCCCCAGGCACGATATTTAAATAAATATTTTATTTTTTACTGTTTCACTTTAAGCATTATTAAAATCACTGCTCTGAAAAAACATTGCTAGGACACGGCGCGACCCCGATCTCTGTAAAAATCTGTGTCCGTGGCTCTTTAACCATGTGATGGGCTGTGTCCAATCAGAGCTGGTCACATGTAAACACGGAGATGCCGGTAATCGGTGCTCCTCGCCTCACACTGACAGATTACAATATAGACAGCGCTGAAAGCTGAAAAAATGGCCTGGGCAGGAAGGAGGTGTAAGTGCCTTGTAGGCAAGTGGTTAAGCACATTGTTTTTGTCTATTGTTGTGACTTAAATGGTAACTCCAATTTCGCGGAAAAAGAAAAATAGCAAATAAAATAAAAAATAATATAGACTATACAATTGTGACTCAAGTCATATTGTAATTGAATGTTATTAAAAATTACCTTTCTTTTTCAATCTGCATCTCTGTAATTTTAATAAAATGCAATGCAATATGGCTACCTGGAGGTGTTCTGTACACGGAATGTGTACAGAATGCCCCCCAGAGACATAATTTCCTGCTTGTGTGATTAGCTCCCCGATTTTCCCAGAAGTCTACACTAAGATACAAGTCAGATATCAGGCATCCCCTGCAAGTAAAATGTTTTTTTTGGTGATATACTCCCAATTAGATTACTTTACCACATGGACACAAACACACAGCGATTTTGTCAGAATAACAAAAGGTAGGAATCTGCAACAAAGTTTGTTCTGCAATGTACATAGATCACCCAGAGGTGAATGTTTTTTTTCTCAACAAAAGTGGAGTTACTCTTTAAGCAGGCTATAGATTTCTTTCCTACCATCATTGGTAGAAGGAAAGAAAATCGCTCAATTCCCCCATCAACACAGTCAGCATTGATAGGGGAATCCCTCCCTGCAGTGCTATTGTATTCTGCTGGCATTGTATTCTTCCCGGCCGCAGAACTCAATGATTGTAAAAAATCTGCTTGTACCCGATCTACTTGGTTACCTCCAGCCTGCCCAACACTGCCTGCCAGCTTTAGTTGAGTATCAGATCACATTTTATAGCAAATTACTGCAAAATCAAACAGTTAGTTCAAAGGGGTTTAAATATTTTTTTTTAGCTATTGTGGCTTGTAACTGTAAATTTTCTGTGAATAATAGAGTTGAATTTTAAGTAAAAATACAAATCAAATTATAATATACTGAAAGAAATGAAATCCTTAGCTAAATGCGTAAATCAAAGAGTTGTGCTTTTCCTTTTTAACCTCAGATAATATCCAGGCATGTAAGAATTTTTGTAATAATTGCAGCTCTGGCAATATCACAACCCCATTCATTTTATACCATCATAGAGCACATTGAGATTACACATCTTATTGTATACTCCTTTCTTACTTTTGACAGCTGTACCAGGTGCAGATCACCTCTTTCCTCCCACTCCTTCTTTCAGTGAGACAGTTGTCACCACTCCCACTCATTTCACATTTGTAGGGACACTAAATGAGAGGTTAAATTATTAATAGTGAAATAAAATTGTTGTCTCTTATTCATGTAAATTGATGCAATTCATGCAAAACGGAGGCCTTTTGACCTAATGCTGAAGAGTGTTTTACTTTTGTTTTGCTCAAATTTTTCAAGCATGTAATTTCTAAATTGTACTACACTGGGGTTATAATGATTGCTTAGAAACAGATTTCCTTTTTTATTAGCATTTTATAATATAATCTGCATCAATAACTGTGCATATTAATTTCTGTTTACGTGGGTTTTTAAATCAAATTGTTTACTTGAAGGACTTTACAAGGGCTTTTTTAGGTTTTATTTAAATAGGATCACATCTAGAAACTGGTATAAACAGAGAAAGAGAGAGGGAGAGAGAAAGAGAGATGGAAAGAGAGAGGGAGAGAGAAAGAGAAAAAAGACAGAGAAAAAAAGAGAGAACAAGAGAGAGAAAAAAAAAGAGAAAAAGAGAGAAAGAAAGAGAGATTAACACTGGCCATAAATGATGCAATTCAAGGGTTGAAGGAAAGAAAATTGCTCGATCTGACTGTGTTGATGGGGGAGGTTTCCCAGCCATCAGAATACAATGATCACTGCTGGCAGCTATAGCTCGACAGCTTGTTATGGGGGCGCTGGGTAGGAGGGAGGGGCCAGGAGAGCCAACGGGGGGACCCAGAGAAGAGGAGGATCGCACAACCATTACACAGAGCAGATAAGTATGACATGTTTGTAATTTTTATTTAAAATCTGCCTTTAATATCACTTTAAAATAACTGCTTGTTTAATCTAGGTGAGTGTCTTTGCATTTTAACTTACCTGATACCCCAGCAGACAGCACTCCTCCACTCTTTGCCAGTAGACTGTCCCTTGGTGTCATCACATACAATGCAGGGCTATGGATTCTGCAATGGTCATGATGATGGCAGGGCTTTAGACTGCTGGATCATGGTGGTTAAAACATGCTGGGGCAAGTATAGTAGCATGAAGTAGCAGGTAAGTAGATCTTCTTTTCAATGTCCTCTATACCCATACCTCCCAACTTTCTGAGATGGGAATGAGGGACACCTATTAGTAAAAGTATATAGGCATAGGACATAACCCCTGCCACACTCCCCTTAAAGGAGAATTGTACAAAAAAAGATTAGTTAAAGCATTTGTTACCCTAAAAAAACAAAACAATTGAGCCTGTCCCTTTAAAGCAGGGGTCTCTACGGCTGTAGTTGTTCAGGAACTACAAATCCCATCATGCCTAGTCAAGTCTGTGAATGTCAGAGTTTTACAATGCCTCCTGGGATGTGTAGTTCCACAACAGCTGGAGGGCCATAGTTTGGAGATCCCTGCTTTAAAGCCCTGTATCACCTGAAATCCTGAAATACCTGTTTGATCCTGCCTGGTTCTGTCCTCTCCTCTGTAAACTGACCACGGTTAATCATGGCTGCTGAGCCCTGACACCATGGTCAGTTTACGTGCCGGCATCAGCCACAGCTCTCCTCTGTCTTCTCCCCCCACCGCCTGTCAGCTCATGACAGTGCACGCCCCTCCCCACCTGCTGCTATAATAACTATTGTTTTCTGGCAATCCCCTGTGTTTAATAATTCTATGTCTCCAGTGTCTGTGCTTTATTAAAAAAATGCCTCTGCATACCTTATTTCGGAGTGCCGCTCGGTGCTCACATGACCGGCCGCCTCTCTCCTCCTCACCTCCTCCCGACTGACGTCAGCGGGGGACCCGGCCCCTCCCGATGTAGCAGTAATTTGGATGAAAGGTTTAGCATTGGGAAATACTTTTTGATAGATACGTAGTGCATTTTATATACAACTACAGTGGTGTGAAAAAGTGTTTGCCAAAACATGGGCACTATGGAACATGTTTATTTTTTCAGACGAAGGAATATCTCTCCTAGGAACCTAAGATAAACCGAACCAGTACCCATTAGAGACCCGATGACTAAGTAAACGCTGGTATACCAAGACTTACGAAAAAGAAACCCCTAAGCACTCCCTCCCTACCCCACCCCCTCCCATCCCACCCTCCCACCCCTCATCTCACCCCCCCTCCTCTTACTGCTAGTTTCCGAACTGAACTTATTCTAACTTCTCCTCTTTCTCTCTCCTTGTTCACCTTCTTCTCTATACAATCGTATTACCCATAAAAGGACCTCCTGGTTTAGACCAATTTAGTAGATCTCACACTCAATGACAGCACCCGTGTATATTGGACCCCGAAACCAACTGTAAATATTGAAAATAAGAGTTTAAAAGGTATATACGGGTTGATACAATTCTCTGCTAATGACTGATATTGTTTCGGAGGCTGTGACCTTCTGTGCGATCATATGATTGTATGCTCAGTTGAGGCTTCGGCCTCCTTTCTTGTTTCTTTGTTTGAAAAAATTAATAAAGTTATATTTGAAAAAAAAAAAAAAAAGTGTTTGCCCCCTTCCTCATTTCCTGTTCCTTTGCATGTTTGTCACACTTAAGTGTTTCGGAACATCAAACCAATTTAAACAATAGTCAAGGACAACACAAGTAAACACAAAATGCAATTTGTAAATGAAGGTGTTTATTATTAAAGGTGAAAAAAAATCCAAACCATCATGGCCCTCTGTGAAAAAGTGATTGCCCCCTAAACCTAATAACTGGTTGGGCCACCCTTAGCAGCAACAACTGCAACCAAGCGTTTGCGATAACGTGCAATGAGGCTTTTACAGCGTCCTGGAGGAATTTTGGCCCACTCATCTTTGCAGAATTGTCCTAATTCAGTTACATTAGAGGGTTTTCGAGCATGAACGGCCTTTTTAAGGTCATACCACAACATCTCAATAGGATTCAGGTCTGGACTTTGGCTAGGCCACTCCAAAGTCTTCATTTTGTTTTTCTTCAGCCATTCGGTGGTGGACTTGCTGGTGTGTTTAGGATCATTGTCCTGCTGCAGAACCCAAGTTCGTTTCAGCTTGAGTACACGAACAGATGGTCGGACATTCTCCTTCAGGATCTCTTGGTAGACAGCAGAATTCATAGTTCCTTTTATCACGGCAAGTCTTCCAGGTCCTGAAGCAGCAAAACAGCCCCAGACCATCACACTACCACCACCATATTTTACTGTTGGTATAATGTTCTTTTTCTGAAATGCAGTGTTCCTTCTACGCCAGATATACTTGGACACACACTTTCCAAAGAGTTCCACTTTTGTCTCATCGGTCCACAGAATGTTGTCCCAAAAGTCTTGGGGATCATCAAGATGTGTTGTGGAGAAATTGAGACGAGCTTTGATGTTCTTTTTGCTCAGCAGTGGTTTTCTCCTTGGAACTCTGCCATGCAGGCCATTTTTGCCCAGTCTTTTCCTGATGGTGGAGGCATGAACGCTGACCTTAACTGAGGCAAGTGAGGCCTGCAGTTCCTTGGACGTTGTTGTGGGGTCTTTTGTGACCTCTTGGATGAGTCGTCGCTGCGCTCTTGGGGTAATTTTGGGCGGCCGGCCACTCCTGGGAAGGTTCACCACTGTTCCATGTCTTCGCCATTTGTGGATAATGGCTCTCACTGTGGTTCGCTGGATTCCCAAAGCTTTGGAAATGCCTTTATAACCCTTTCCAGACTGATAGATCTCAATTACTTTCTTTCTCAATTGTTCCTGAATTTCTTTGGGTCTCGGCATGATGTGTAGCTTTTTTTTTTTTTACCAACAAAAAGGTTTTTATTGAACAAAAAGGTGGTATACATCCAACAGTAACAGACCAGCAGGTAACACTTCCTGTTGTTTAAGCATACATTATTGCATATGATAACAAGGCACATCTTCACTTTATTCTTACAGTATTACCAATACAATCAATTACTTTATCCCTTCATTATCCAAGCAGCCTGTCCATGACCAGATCCACCGGGGCGAGCCCCGGTGTGTCCAGCCATGGGGCCCAGAGATTTTCATATTTCCTAGTACTCCCCCTATGCTGGTATATAAGTTTCTCCATGCGTAGCATTTCCCCTATTTTACCTATCCATTCCCTCAAGGTCGGGGGTGTCTCAGATTTCCAATAAAGCATGATCAACCTTCTGGCTTGGAATAGTACTCTATTTACCGCTTCCCTGGTGTGAACTGCCAGCACAAATTCCTCCACCACCCCCAAGAGGCACACTTTGGGATCCACCGGTAATGACAGCATAAATACAGAGTTAATCAGGTTTACCACTTCATTCCAGTACAAATGTAATTTGGGGCAGCGCCACAGAAGGTGTATAAGATCCCCATGGTCTCGCCGACATCTGGTACACGTATCCTCAGATTGTAAGCCCATTAGCATTAGTCTGTGCGGTGTATAATACACCCTCAAGATAATGTAAAGTTGGGTAAGCCTTTGGGCTACATTTAGAGAACAGACACTCACCACCTGAAATATCTCTTCCCATTCCTCACCGTCCATTTGTCCCACATCCCTCTCCCATTTTTCTCTCACTTTCAGGGGGTGTTGCCCCAGGAAGTATTGTAAGAGTGCAGTGTAGCTTTGCGAGATGAATCCTTTCGAGGTGTCAGCATCTCTGATGATGTCAAACACCGGAGTAGGCGACAAGCGCCACTCATTTGACCTACTCTGCGCCCGGACTGCGTGTTGCAGCTGAAGGTATTGGAAGACCATTGAGGAGGGCAGGCTAAATTCCGCCTGCAGGTCCTCAAACGTCCTCAGAACACCATTCCTAAAAACCTGTTTAATATGGGTGACTCCGTGCACTATCCATCTAGCCCCGTCCTGTATTTTAGCTAGTTCTGTGTAAGTATCATTATGCCACAGAGGGCTATATACAGTATACCCCTCGGCCTGCTGTAAGTATTTGCACTTGTTCCAAACCTTCTGTATTAGATTGTATGTGGGGTACTTTTTGTTGGGTCTGGCAAATGCCAGGGATTCCAGTGCCATGGGGATGGAACCTGCGCCTACCGTGTGTAGCATGAGTGTCTGGGAGGAGCCAGCCGGCTCTGTCCCGAAGCACCCTACTAGGTGCTGTAGCTGAGCGGCAAGGTAGTACAACCACGGGTTGGGCAATGCCAATCCGCCATCGTCTTTGGGCCTCTGAAGATGTTCCAACTTTATTCTTGGGGGCTTATTTTTCCACAATAAAGCGCGAAAGATGGAGTTAACCATACGAAATATTTTTAAGGGTATTACCACTGGGGTATTATGTAGGTAGTAAAGCAATTGGGGCATGAGAATCATTTTAACCAAGTTTACTTTACCCGCCACCGACATGTGCAGGCCATTCCATGTCCGCACTCGTTCTCTAAACCTCTGAAGCAGTGGTGAAATATTCAACCGGCCGAAGTCACGCAGGTTAGACGTAACCTGGATCCCCAGGTATTTAAATGAGGTGGTGACAGGTATGGGACATGACTGAGCCACTACCTGTGTGGCGTCGCCATCTAGCAGCAAGAGGGCAGATTTTGACCAATTAATTTGTAACCCTGAGTACATCCCAAATTTGGTAATGGTTGCCATGGCCTCCCGCAGGGACTCGTCCGTATCTCCCAACATAAGTAGGGTGTCATCAGCGTAAAGCATTATCTTCTCCTGCAGGGGGCCATAGCGGAATCCCACAATTTGCTCGTTCGCCCTTATGTCGATCGCCAAGGGCTCAATGGCCAGCGCAAAGAGCAGAGGGGACAGCGGGCAACCTTGCCGCGTCCCCCTCCTCAAAGCAAAGTCTTGTGACAGAAAGCCAAAAGCTCGAATAGCAGCTTCAGGCTTACTGTATAATAGACGCACCCAAGCAATATATGTGTCACCAAACCCAAATCGTGCCATTACTGCCCACATATACGTCCAATCAATGCTGTCGAACGCCTTTGTGGCGTCCAATGACAGCAGTGCCCTGCTACCCGCATTGTCTACATCAGATTGCATGTTTAAAAATAACCGTCGCAAGTTAATGGCCGTGGATTTATTTGGCATAAACCCTGCCTGATCTTCATGTATGAGGGAAGTTATGACCGTATTAAGGCGTTGGGCTAATACCTTCGCTAGAATCTTAATGTCGCACTGCAGTAGTGAGATTGGCCTGTATGCTCCTGGATCTACCGGGTCCTTACCCGGTTTCAAAAGGAGTACAATATTTGCTTTTGCCATGGAGGGCGGAAGTTCTCCCGCCTCCCGGGCAGCATTAAATACCTGTAGTAAATAGGGCATTATTGTTTCTGCATGTTGTTTGTATACTTCCATGGGTATACCATCCTCCCCCGGGGCCTTGCAGTTAGGGAACAGCCCTACAGCTTCTTGTAATTCCTCCACCGTAAGAGGTGCATCCAGCCCATCCCTCTGCTCCTTGGTGAGTCTGGGAAATGTCAGCCCACCAAGGTACCGGTCTAGAGCCTCCACGTCATAGGCGGCACCAGAGCAGTATAGCTCTTCATAGAACCCAGCTAACTCCTGCATAATGCCCTCGGGTGATCGGACAAGTGGCCCAGCTTTAGATTTAATGGCCCCTATAGTAGGTGATCTTTGGTGTGAGTTTGCTATGCGGGCAAGCATACGCCCTGTTTTTTCCCCTTCCTCAAAAAATGCCTGTTTGGAGAAGAAGCGTTTTTTTTTCGGCGGTTGAGGTGAGCACCCGCCCATATGCTGATTGAGCGGCCTGCCACATCTCCCTCGCCTGATCTGAAGGATCTAAAATAAATTGTTGCTCCAACTCTTTTACTCTATTCTCCAAGTCCACCACCATAGCAGAGGAATCCTGCTTCACTTTAGTCATCTCATTTGTCAACAACTTTTTCAAAAAGACCTTTAAAGGCCTCCCACTGCTGTGCACTTGAACCCTCCTGGTTCTGAGTGGTGAAAAACCCACGCACGCTCTCGTCTATGGATTCTGGATTTTTAAACAGTTTCAGCCAGTAAGCGTTGAATTTCCAAGGAGCTCTTGGGAGTGCTGCTGGTCGGGAGACCACCAGATAAACCACTAGTGGAGAGTGGTCAGATATACTACGGGGTCTATAGTCCACGGAGGACACATATTGGAGCATGCGTGCGTTTCCCACCCCCATGTCTATTCTAGACAGACTACCATGCGTTTTTGAAAAGCAGGAGTATTGTTTTACCCCCGGGTGGCGATGTCGCCAGACATCCACCCAGCCCACCTCTTGCAACAACCTCGCCAGGGGAGTACCCCTGGAAAGGGCAGAGGCACCTGCGGCCGGATGCCTATCCAGCGAGAGATCTAAGCAACAATTAAAGTCTCCCATCACCAGAAGCGGAACCTCCGGCCTGCCATCCAAATATGATAGCAAGGCCCTTAGCACCACCACCGTGAAGGGGGGGGGGACATATATACCAGCAATAACACAGGTTAACATACCCAGTCTACAGTGGAGAAAGACATATCGGCCCTCTGAATCAATGAGAGCATCTATCTCTTCATAATCCAGGGCGCCATGAATCAAAAGGCTCACACCCCTAGAGTGGGATGTGTGAGTCGAGTGATAGGCCTTATTCACCCAATTATATTGTATACAACACACTGTCTCCTCAGTCAAGTCAGATTCCTGAAAACATAGCACACCCGGTAGAAATTTTTTAAGGCACATGCGCATCATGGTCCTCTTAAGAGGTGAGTGGAGCCCCCTCACGTTCCAAGATACTATAGGGATTCCTGCCATTTGACTGAGTATAGTGTGAAAGCATGCATATATACTCCTCCCTTACCAGGGAGTCTGGAAGTCCTGGGGCCGAGGCCCGAGTCCTGAAAGAAAATGCATATGCAAAGTACATAATGAATGGTAGAAGTGTTACCGGTACACCACCTGTAGAAAAAACATAAAAAAGTAAAAAAATAAATTATCAGGGGGAGGCAACAGGCCGTCCCCTCTAGCAGCATCAAACCTTCGCCCGCCAACATGGCGGTACAACTTCTGTACCCCGAATTTTCACTCAGGGAAACTTTTAAGTGCAAAGTGTAGAAATTCACGTTAACGATTTCTGCAGCTCTTGTCTTGATCTGAAGCAATATAATGTCCCTCAGCCAGGGTTAATCTGAGTAAGTTCAAATCCGGTTCTCCATGTCAGGGAACAACAAAACAGACTTTTCAAATCAACTTCTCTCCTCTTGTACCCCAGTCATCCTCATCCTTCCTCCTCGTTCTGATCTCGCCGTCGCAGGGCTTGCTCATTACGGTCTAACCAGGCACTGGCTTCTTTTGCGGCTTCAAAGAATTGCGCTTGACCATTTACTATCACCCTCAGTTTTGCCGGGTACAGCATTGCGTATGGAAGTTGCAATTGTCGCAGCCTGCGTTTTACATCAATGAATTTTGCTCTGCGTCTTTGCACCTCCGCAGAGAAATCAGGATAAAAGGACACCCTGGCCCCATTGTGTTGTATGTTGGCCCGTTCACGGGCTAGCCGTAGGACAGTTTCTCTATCCCGATAGTGCAGTATTCGCGCCAGCATGGATCTGGGGGGTCCCCCGGGTTGGGCAGGCCAGGACGGCACCCTGTGAGCCCGCTCCACAGCAAATAAGGGGGAGAATGCGTTTTTGCCAAATATGTCCAGCAACCATCCTTCCACATACTCAGTGGGGTCCCTACCCTCCACCTTCTCGGGGAGCCCCACAATGCGTATGTTGTTCCTCCTAAGGCGATTCTCAAAATCCTCGGCTCTGTCAACAGCCTCCCTCGCCAGTTGGTAAGCAGCCTTGGAGTTTCTCTCAATGGGGGGTAAATGATCCTCTATTTCACTCACTCTGCTCTCAACTGCCGTAGTGCGTTCCCGCATTTTCTGCATATCTTGTCGCAGCAGCGACAGTTCCTCCTTCACAGAGGCTACAGATGCATTGCCAATATTAACTGCCCTGAGGATATCAGCCAGTGTGGGCTGCTTGATACTTGGTGTGTCCTGTTCATATGTTTCAGGGGCCCCAGAGTCAGAGTGATCAGTCTCATCATGCTCACTTGTTGCAGCTAAGATAGCCGCCCCAGCCTGTGTCCCATGTATAGCAGGATCACTGCAGTGTGAAT
This sequence comes from Lithobates sylvaticus, assembly GCA_028564925.1. NCBI lineage: Eukaryota > Metazoa > Chordata > Amphibia > Anura > Ranidae > Lithobates > Lithobates sylvaticus. The sequence continues at coordinate 207,697,647 of CM053029.1, read as the reverse complement.
GTCCAGCAGTCTCACTCCCCACCAGCCCATTCATTTTCTGGGTGTAATACACCATGTCTTTAGGTGTCTCCTTACCCTGTGACTTGGGCTGTTTTGTTCCTCTGTGTCCCTGCTCCTTCTGCCTGTCAGCGCCTCGTGGGGTTCCTTTCATCACAGACGCGCCGGCGCCATCTTGGAAATCGGGACCCATCTCAAATTGCGATTTTTGGGTCATTCCCCGGGTGCAGAGGGCTGGCGGAGGTTCCCCTGTGATCCCTGGGTCAGCGGCTTGCAGCATATATGTGCAGAATGTCGGTAAGTTGGCTGAGGGAGGATCGGTACAGGATCAAGCTCAGGAGCTGTGAGAGCTGCTTCCTCTCACATGCCGGTCTAGGCCACACCCCCATGTGTATCTTTTAAGGATCTTCTGGTGGACCTTACTGTGTCAAGCAGCTCCTATTTAAGTGATGCCTTGATTGTGAACAGGTGTGGCAATAATCAGGCCTGGGTGTGGCTAGAGAAATTGAACTCAGGTGTGGACAACCACAGTTATAGTATGTTTTAACAAGGGGGGCAATCACTTTTTCACACAGGGCCATGATGGTTTGGATTTTTTTTCACCTTTAATAATAAACACCTTCATTTACAAATTGCATTTTGTGTTTACTTGTGTTGTCCTTGACTATTGTTTAAATTGGTTTGATGTTCCGAAACACTTAAGTGTGACAAACATGCAAAGGAACAGGAAATGAGGAAGGGGGCAAACACTTTTTCACACCACTGTATATGGATCAGACCAAAATGAAGGACAAATAAGGGGGAAAGAGGGACAGGGGGACTTTGTTCTGAATGAGGGACAGCCCCTCAAAATTAGGGACATTTGGGAGCTACTGTATGTCTAAACCTAAATGAGCAATTCATTTGGGCATGAATTCTTTTTGAATTATAAATAATAATAGTAAATTTCATAGTTATATAGCATATTGAGTACATTTAGCTGCTTAAAAGCTCAAAATACCCACTCTAGAGTTGGGAAAAAATAAGCTATGGACCAGGAAGTCCTTCTGATTTTGTCTCTATGACTAAGCTTTTTATGGGATGAAATGCATCAGTGAGAGGAGCCAGTTTTAGTTTGTCATAGCCAGAACATCCTGCTGGCAGAACATGGCTGTCTGTCTTTCTTTCTTGTTGAGTCTGGTAGCTCTAATGGACAATGTAATGTAATGTGAACCCAGGAAGGATTTTAATAAGGTCTGGAAGTGGTGAAATCTACTAGAAGGTTTGCAGACTATGCTTCTGCCAGTCTGGTCAGATATGTTAACTGTACATCAGGGCCACTGATAAGGCAGTACAACTGGTCCTCCTGTGCCAAGCCCCGGGCCCCATCAGCTCAACACGGGGGACCAGGCAGCTTTTATGTTGTAGCAGTTTTAGATAGATTATCAGCTTGAGCCAGGCTTCTAGGCTTGCCCGGACTTGATCTACATTTTCTTGGGCCCCATCAGTCCAGCAGAGGGACCCAGGAAGGAACGGCAGGAAGGGGACTATTCTTTTGTTTTCAGCGTGCAGGTGGATAAAGCCAGCACCACAATTCTGGATGTTGCAGTTAAAGTCCCAGCACAGGGATCTTGGTGCACTGTTAGGTGGCACAACTGAACTGAACAGCACATTATTAAAGGTACAGGTGAAGATATAGCGATACAGCCATATGCTTCACCTGTAGACTACTGCAAGTGGCAAGTCAATGCAAACAGCCATGCAACAGACAGCCATACAGCAGCTGCTGTACTGTGATCATCATCATCATGATAATGATGATCATAAGCACATCGAGACGCTTCCTTTTAGGTCTCATCTACACTTATTCTTGTAGAGGCAGGAAAACTGCATGACTGAGCCCCTGACCATTGCCTTATGCTGCAGAGGCACTGCTACCATTGTACGTAGTACGGCATTGGCAGCAGGGGGTTTTACACACACACAGTGGCTGCACAGTGTGTAAAACCCCGCCACCACCATACTATGGTGACAGTGGATTTGCAGCATAAGGAGGAGTGGTTGGGGGCTCAGTCATGCATTTTTAGTGCTCCTTCAAACAAAGGTGTGGCTGAGACTTAAAAGGAAGCATCTCCTCTGGCAATTTGGCTGTCAGATGGAAATTATCTGGCAGCTGTGCAGCCACAAGATCCCGCTGCCTTGGAAAAAAAAAATGTAAAAAGTGTAGAAAATGTAAGTAACACCTAAGCACTTGAAATCACCCCCCCCCCCCCCCCCAAAATTTTTTTTAAAAAGAAACATTTTGAGCCCTAACCCTACATACACGCATGTATGAATATAAATGCACATGTCCGGGGTGCCTACGGACGAAAACTTAAATTATGCTGCATGTGTTACATATCACTGCTCATGCCAGAGTGAGAGCAATAATTCTAGACCCATTATTCACCTTTAACTCTAAACTAATGACCTGTAGGGGCTTTTAAATTGTCACCTATGGAAAATATAGATCAAAGTAGATTAATGGAGACTGAAAATAAAATACCTCCACAGCCCAAAATCCCACTTTTAATAGCTACAATCAGAATCACAGGTACCTTGTTCTCTATTCCCACAATTTCTTGACATTTTCATTTGTAATTGTCTTGAGATCATCTGATCTGACCACTTGTAAGCCCGTTCCATATCATAAGACACCTTGGCCCTAATAAACTTTTTCTCCTTATTATTATGTCAGCTGTGTATTTTTCAATATGATCCTTTAACTTTTTTGAGGAAAGATATGGATAGTAGAGAAGCTTGTTCCATATACCATTTTTGGATTTCTTTGTCCAATTCTGCCAACTCCCTATTATATTGTTCTATGCGTATATTCATCATGGAGCAAGTTCTGCTCCCAGGTATTCTCTAGTGTATCATCAATCTCCTTTAAATTGGGGGAAATGTGTCCCCTAAGGCCCCATGGAACAATTTTGCTTTCAATATATCTCTCAAAATATTTCCTGTGCCAGAAGACACAAGATTTCTTTTCAAGTACCGGTAATCTCTGTAGTCTTAAGAAAATCCTATTCCCACATCCCCTTCCTTAACTCCCATCTCCACCTGGGTTTAATGGATTCTGATCATGAACCCCTACCAGGCTGTACCACAACAATCAGCCATTCTGTACAGGTAATATACAGACAAGAAATAAAATCAAATACGAAAATGCATAGAAAAGAAAAAAAAAAAGATTGCACCAACGACTATGGAGTAAATTTTCACCCAGTCCGCAACCGTTATAAAATGGGTATTGCCCACTACACATCTATATCCAAAGTAAATTCATGGGAACGGGAAAGAAAATATCTCTAGGGCACCACATCCCATTTATAATAACCAAGAGCCAACGAGACTTTCAAGGTGCCAAATAAACACAAAAGGAGTTAAAACATTATTTTATCACTACATCTCTAAAATCACAATTAAGAAAATTTGGGTACATGATCACAATTGCAGAGCATATTTCAACAGGTGACTCTTAAGTAATAAAATATTGTGAAAGCTACTCTCAACATGTTTTGCCATCCTAGGCTTTTTCAGGAGATATACATAGCTGCTGAGTACACTATATTATTAAAATTGCATAATCAATATACCCACATCACACTGGTACACTAAAGCCCCATACACACGCTCGGACAATCCGCGGACCAGGTCAGTCGGACTTTGTCCGACGTACTTTGTCCGATGTTGGCGTTGCGTACACACGGTCGGACTACGTTGTCGGAATATCCGGTCCGGAAGAACGTCGTGACGTAAGTCGTCGTCCACGAGATTACAAAAGTGAAGTTCAGCACCACGTCAGGCACCCGTTGGGCTCCTTCTGCTGATCCCGTGTTTATCGAGAGTTAGTGGAAGTTTGGTGACTTAAGATTCGCGCTTCTCAGTTTTCTGACTCAGATCGTTACTGCTCTTCAGTTTGTGCTTGTCGTGCGTATCTGTTTATTAGTGCGTGTAGTCAGTTCGCATTTGTTGGTCATTGCGGCCTATATCTTGATATAGGACGCTTTGATTTGCACTGCTTATTGTCTGCTCGTTGCTGCTATTCACTTCGTTCTTTCAGGCCTTGCTGTTTATCGGTGCTTTCTGTTTGTCCGTTCTGACCAGCCGACCTTTTGTGACCTTCTGAGCGATGTTTCCCGTGCGTACTCGTCGCCGAGTTCGTGCTGTACGCGGAATTGGTGTCGGGCTTTTAGCTTTGACCCAAGACCCGTCCATGAACAGAGTGACGAGGAGTATGTGGACCAAGAATTGGTTGCTTCAGCGTGACCAGTTCTCGCACATGCCTTTGCTTCGTGAGATCCGGGAGAATAATCCTGATGATTTCAGGAACTTTCTCAGGATGACGGACCCCGATTTTCACCGTCTTTTGGCTTTGCTGACCCCCTTTATCAGCCGGCAGGATACCTGCATGAGACAAGCCATTACTCCGGAGCAGAGGCTTGTTGCCACGTTGAGGTACTTGGCGACAGGGAGAAGTCTTCAGGATTTGAAGTTCTCTTCAGGTATCTCTCCCCAGGCCCTGGGAATCATTATTCCAGAGACCTGTTCTGCCATCATTCAGGTCCTGCAGGAGGACTATATTAAGGTAACATTTCTACTTTACTATTCCCTTCTATGTATGCTCTGTTTGCTAATGACTTGTATTTTTGACCTCCTTCCCTAATTACCATGATTGCAATATGCTCTAATATGCTGTGCCCCTTTTCTCCTTCATGCATTTTTCCCTTCACTTACCTCACCAGCATGCTCTTCTGCCCCAATAGACACCTATGGCCTAGTCACTTAAGCAATGTCTTTTGTCTGCTGCATAGTATTGTTTGCCCCAAAACACCCCCTAAAATATGCACAAATGTTTGCTGTGTGGTTTACTTCATGTAGAGCCCCCTTTTTTTGTTCTTTTGGTGGGGGGGGGGGGGCAAACTCATTAGGAACCCCCTCCCCCAACTGCTCTGTCAGATGGTACCAATCCTTTATCTGCTGGCTTTCCCAAGGTCCATACACACTATATACCTACCTCTTTATAGTGCGCATCTTTAGGGATGAATTCAGCAAAGCATGTAGTGCAAGGGACTGCCTCCATACATTCCATTTCCTATTTTTTTGTCTTCTTTCCCTCCTATTAGCTTGCTTGGTAATTTAATAATGTCACACTGTGCCTGCCTTTTTGGGGGGGGGGGGGGGTTGAAATGTTATTTGATCTTTCCTGTGGCCTGCCAATAGTGTTAAGTACAGAGGGTCTGGCCAAACTAGCCCACATTATTGAGCCATTTGCCAATCAATGAAGTGCAGAGGGTTAGCTGTCCACCACCCCCCCCCCCAAAACCCTAGTTATTGCCAATGGCCCATCAGAAGTGGGGGGATTGATGGGGGGGTGAGTAATCTGTGAAGGGGAGCCTCTACTTTTCTGTGCAAATACTTTCCAGCCTCCAATTTTAGACAATGCTCTTGTTCCAAGATGTTGATTGTCTAATCTGCTTGCAATGTTTAGGTGCAAAGTGACTAATTTTTTTTTCTTGTTTCACTCCACAGTTCCCTTCCACGCCACAGGAATGGCAGACTGTGGCCTCCCACTTTGCCAGCTGTTGGGACTTTCCTAACTGCGGAGGGGCAATTGATGGGAAACACGTCCGCATAGTCCCACCGCCCAACTCGGGGTCCTACTATTATAATTATAAAGGGTTTAATAGTGTAGTGATGTTGGCGGTGGTGTCGGCAACATACGAGTTTATGTATGTGGACGTGGGGATGAACGGCCGGATATCGGATGGTGGGGCCATTACGCACACGGAGTTCTACTGGCGTCTCCAAAGTGGCAGTCTGTGCTTGCCACCTCCAGAGGAGAATGCCGAAGGACTCCCCTTCGTCTTTGTCGCAGATGAAGCGTTTGCGTTGACTCCCCATGTGATGAGGCCGTTCCCGATGAGGACCCTCACCCCGGACCAGAGGGTCTTCAACTACAGGCTGTCCAGAGCCAGAAGAGTTGTGGAGAACGCTTTTGGCATCCTGGCCAGCCGCTTCCGCCTGTTCCTGACGGCATTTAACTTGGCGGAATACAAACTCAACCACATAGTTCTTGCCTGTTGCATATTGCACAACTTCCTCAAAAGACATAACAGGAACTATGTGGTGCCCGTTGGCCCAGATGTGGAGGGCCCTCCAAATGCCGAACTCACAGCCCTTCGAGTGGCACGTCCAGGCTTGCCCCCTCTAAATGCCCGTGTGGTCCGGGACCAATATATGCAGTACTTTGTGGGTAGGGGGGCCATTGCTCTGCCTGACGATGTGTGAGAGGCATTTTTTAATAAATCTGATATTTTAACCAACCTATGATTTCATGTCATTTCAGTCTTCTTTTTAGCTTATTTTACTTTGACATTTTTTCCCTTTGCCTTCGACAGTGGGAATGCACTTTCTGGGCAAAAGGAGGTAACAGTCTCTTCTTCCCAAAAAGATTATTCTCATGTTGTGTGTTTGCTACCTAATCTTTGGTCTAGAGAAGGTTTGTACTGCATAACTGACACCCAAAATACTCCTTTTCATCACCAGGTCTGACATGTGTGTATTCTCCAAAATGCTGTGCTCCGTGTTTTCGTACAAAGCACTGTGGGTGTCATTTACATAAGTCAAATCCGCTATGCTCTACAAGTGCATTGAAAAAGTTCCCCGGGAAAGAAAATTGGAGTGCAAAGTGGATTTGCCTTTAGTAAATAACACCCATTGCCCCCCATATCCTTTTCATTTTACATACATAATGCATTGTGTTTTTTTTAAATAAGGAAGCCACACATTTAGAAAAATAAAAGTTTACTAGGAAAACATTCCCAAGTGCGTTTACAATCTTCACGCCAAAACTGACAACATCTTGGTTATTTACAACATTGTTTACAAACATTCCGCAATTGGTAAAACCAGGCATGGAGCAAAACAGAACCTAGGAACTTGGAAAGTTCAACTTTGTAAAGTGAAGACAAGATCAGACATGACTATATGTTCAAAGTGTGTTTGATCTTGCCTTCATCACATGGGGGGGTCACCCCCGAAAAGTGGAAATTTGGAACATGCACACAATTTGGGTCTGAAAATGGTCATTAGATGGTAAAACACATGCCTAGAAGCTTCAAAAGTGCCATTTTCCATCATGGGGATGAATGGACGTTTTTTGGGGGTGCAACCCCTTCACCACAACCACTTTCGTAGTTCGTAAAGTGTTTGCACCCCCAAAAAAACTTTGCCATTCATCCACCATGGTGGGAGCTAGCACATGTGGACACAATGTGTGCATGTTCCAAATTTCAGACAGTTTTTAAGTTGCAAATGTGTTCTGAAGCTGGCACAAATGTGTGTTAATTACTTGGTGCGTTTTCATATTTTTCCTAAAATATCAATGATGTTCTTCAATTTTTGTTGAACATCATTGATGTTTTGCTTTATGTAATCTAGATCTCTATTGCAGACCATTATCTCTCCGATGAGTACGTGGGCACTCTCTGTGGTAAAGTGCGATTTTTCTTCCACAACATCCACGTCACCTAAAAACCACAAACAAACAAAAATGGGGTGTTGGAAATGAGGCAGCCATACATGGATTAGCTTACCAGTAGCTGTGTTCTCCCACACTCACCTGTTGTGGTGACAATTTCTCCAAGTTCGATGATCTCTCCTTCCTCCTCCTCCTCCTCCTCTGCTTCTGCTCTTTCCCCTTTTTTGGTAGGTGTTGGTTTGGGGGTTTCCTCAGACGGCCCAAGTTTTCGCTCCCCTATGAGAATGTCCAAAAGGAAGATTTAGCAACACAAGCTATTGAGGGCAGAAATAGGAAATGACAAACATTGCTTGAAAGTGACGGACACTATTTTAGTTTGGCCAGTTACAAATGTCAACTACATGAATGAAGTCACTTTGTAAAGGTGCTAAACTGACTAGCTTTTTGGTAGAAGTTTGTGTGATGGAGACCCCCCTCTAGTATCCACTGGAGCACATGTGTGGAAAAGCATAATAAAAAGGGGGTTTGGGTGTCCCAGCACTAGTGCTCTAGAGTCCAGATGGGTAAACAGCTACTGAGTGACCTCTCCTTTACATTGAATAAATTGGCTTTACATTCTTGATGACATTTCTAGTGAGAACAAACTTCCTTTCCCCAAAAAAACACCAAACATCGTATTATAAGTGGCCGAACGATCGAGGTTGCGTACGATCGAATGCACACACACACGACCATGACAGTGGCAGAAAGATCGAGGCTGAGTACGATCGAATGCACAGACGAACCTGAAAGTGGCCATTTTGGAATGTACAACTTGGTAAAAATCAAAACACAATGGAGCAGTATGCAAGCAAGAAATCAAACACAAAACACAACTACTTACTTTTTTGAAGAATTCTCTTGATCTTTCTGTACTGATCGGCCTCCCTCAGTTTCAGGTCTGACCAGCGTTTCCTGAGTTGCTCCTTGGATCGTTGTACCCCAAAATTATTGTACAGCCTTCTCACAACTTTAGACATGATCTTGGCCTTGCGGACATTGGGGTGAGGTAAGGCCCATACTTCCCATCATAGTCGCTCCTCTTTAATATGTCCACCATCTCCAACATTTCTCCAAATGACATATTGGAGGCCTTGAATTTCAGGTTCCGGGATCGGGACGTTTCTGCCTCCGGACTTTCCTCGTCCTCCTCCTCGTTGGTGGGATATTTGTGGCGCACCTGCTGTGTCCCCGCCATGTGCTCTCCCCACTACGCCGTAAAGAGAAGGGGTGGGGAATAGACGAGAAAGATCGTCAGGGGCGGGCGGAGTTTGAAGCATGCGCAGTGTATATAAAACGTCACACGCCTGTGTCGTAGCCACGATCTGGGAGACGAGGGGAGAGAAAACTCACACGAGACGATCGCTACAAACGAAGGTACAATTTAACGTTGGTACATAACTAGCCTAGACTGATTTGAACTTGAGGCTTCTTTATGGAGAAGATTAGGAGAGTTTAGCCTGACATAATTTATAGGGTTTGGTGTGTTGTTGTGTCTTGCAGAGATTGATATGAAGGGATTCAACGACATGAGTTTTCTCCCCCTCTTCATTGCCAAATACAGGGATTTTCCCATATTGTGGCAGGGTATACACCCACATTACACCAACAAACCAAAGAGGCACGCAGCCCTGGAGGAACTTGTGGAATTTGTCAAGCCAAGGTTCCCCACGGCAACTGTTGATGATATTCGAAAGAAAATTGGCAGCCTGAGGAGTGCGTATATCAGGGAGAGGAAGAAGGTCGTGAAGTCTGAGGAAACTGCAACTTCAGCAGATGAGGTCTATGTCCCCAAGCTCTGGTACTATCAGAGTCTCCATTTTCTGAAGGACCAGGCTGATGTCACGGAGCCAACCTCAACTCCTCCTTCCACGCTTCCTTGCGCACAGCCCACCCCTGATGAGGCTTCCGAGGAGCAACCTGGGCCTTCCAGTCTGGAAGAGGTGGAGGAGCCCAGCTTGTTCCAGGTATAGTAGTTTTGTTACCATTTATGGGAATAATGAATGATGTTCACTTAATTCAGGATCGCCAATTGCTTAGTTCCTAACGTGTTTGACATATCAACAGACAGTGGTGTGGGAGACATTTGGGGCCAGAATCTAAACTGCTGGGCTGAGAATTGTATGGTTTTGTATTTGTAAACATTTTGCACCAGTCACTAGATGAGAATTGTGTGTGTTTGATGAACAAATAACTGAAACTATGTCCCTTTTTCCTACACAGGAAGACCTCAGCCAGGAGGTGGCTGTGGAAGGTGGCAGTCAGGAGGAGGCAGGGGTTAGTGGCAGCCACCAGCTGGGTAGTGGCAGCCAAGAGGGGGCTAGGCCTCGGAGCCTGACTGACACCCAAACCCCTCCCCTCCGCCCTCCGTACAAAAGGGCGAGAAGGGGGGGTTATGCGGCACAGTCAGCGCTCCGGATGATCAGAGAGGCTTCAGACTCCCTACATGCCACACCCGCCGACGAGGAGACCTTTGGCTCGGTGGTTGTCACAAAAATGATGGGTATGGAGGTGGGGCAACGCAACATGTGTGAGGGGCTCATCCTCCATGTCCTAAATAAGGGTAGGGCTGGGGAGATGACCCCAGTCACACATGTTTGCCATAGTTACCATGCTCCGCCTCCTCCTCCTCCTCCTCCTCCTTCTGCCACCCCACCAGCACGACAGCCACAGCGTGGAAGGAAGCGTGGAAGGAAGACCTGAGAGTGACGACCTGCAATCAGTCTGGTGTGAGAGAAGATGGAGCCTCTTGTAGTACCAGAGCCTGGGGACCTAGATGGCATCTGCTGCAGTTCTGGATACTTTGGACTTCACGACCAGATTGCACTCCCCTTAATATACGTACTCCTCAGGCCCCCAATTTTCTACGCTTGGACAATGATGGTTGCCGTGGGGGGCCAAGACTTTGCAAATTCCCCAAGTTTCACCATGGCTGCGTTCCTCTTTGGTTTGTTGGTGTGACCTAAATAAAGGTTTTTTTGATTTGAAATAATCATTGACTATTGTGTTTTACTTTGCTACAATGACAGTTTTTCTTTGAGTAGGCTGGTACATTTCACTAATCCTAAAGTAGAATTAACAAGGGGCAACAACAACAAACAACCTCCTAGTAAATTTAAGCAAGAAATACAAATGTAAATAATGTGTTTTTGGTAATTTGAGACACACAACCCCCCTCCAAAAAAAAAAAAAAAAAAAAAACATTCAAATATGTATTCCCCAAAAAAAAAAAAAAAAGACAAATCATGGTAAAAAAATAACAAAGATTCTTTTCCGTTCAGAGTAAAAATAAACATGTAGTGTATAAATGCTGCAAAGTAATAAAGAAGTAAGTTTGTGAGAAGTGCGGGTGAATAGGAGCAGCTAAAACATGTCATTCTTGTTGCATTGTAAAGAAAAAGAGAATGCGCTGCATTAAAGACATTTTAACATTGCAGCGTGACGAATGTGCTGTGTCGATTAGGAAAGGTAGTTTTACCTGACCGAGCGCTTCCGTCACAGAATTTCTTCTGAGCATGCGTAGCACTTTGTCCGTCGGACAAGCGTACACACGCTCGGATTTGGTGTGATCGGACCGGGTTGACGGCAAATCTTTCCAGCAGGAGATAAGACTTTGTCCGACGGACTAACCGACGAACACTGTCCGATGGTGCATACACACGGTCTGATTTTTCAACAACCTTGTCCGATCGGACCAAATTGATGAAAAAGTCCGACCGTGTGTATGGGGCTTTACACTTTCATATAGGCCATGCCATTATCTTACCAATCACCAACCATTCTCATCCTACCGTAGTAGGGACCTGCCCCCCTTCCATTGGCACAAAATATGTACAATCACAAGCGGTGTCGTTGAAAGGGCAGAAATTACCCAACTGTTGAAAAAAACTAAAATCTAAAATCAAAAATCAAAAAGGTCTGGAAAAAACACATTGTGTTACAGTATCTGCATCAATTGTGACCCAACCACCTTATAGAATATTTACAAAAACTGTATGTTGCAAAATGGTCAAAAGAGGGCACCACAGTGCTGCACCACCACCAGGCAGAGATTAGGTTGGACTGTAAAAAAGTAATAATAATAAATCATAGTACATGTGTCCATTAATTGTTTCTAAGGGTTTAGTTTCCCGTTGGCTCTCAACCTTTTATAGGGTACCAAAGGTTGTCGCTGTTTCACAGGTGCACCCAATTTTAAGGCTTAATATGTTTGGTATCTATCTACTCAGCACAACCTCATCTTTTATATTTTACCAAAAATTGTTCAATATATTGCATTTGCTTGCCCTAGAATTAATTACAGTATGTACATATGTGTGTGGATTTCTTCAGAAATGTGGGGTTTCAAAAAAGTTGCACTAATATTGTGTGACATAACAAATTAGAATACATATGTCTGTGGATCAGGGAATACCCTGGCCACTTATGACTGATGGGGCTCTGAGACAGGGTGGTCCTGTCAGGTAGCTTGTACGGGGCCCCCTGATTGAAGTAGGAAGCACTAGTAGCTGCAGAAAGCAAAAACAGACATGAAGAGAAGATACAAACATGCAGATAAAATCCGTGGTGGGATTCAAATACAACGCAGACATACAGGGGTAGAGTAATGTGCCTTGCTTGCTAAGAACAAAATTACAGTTTTCACCCCTTTCAAGAATAATCTCTTTATATTTAATGACATTACACTGCATATTAGGGCTTATTTGTTTCATCACAAAAGGGGAGATTTACAATTCTTAGTACAAATCCTTTATCATTTTATAGAAACAGCAAGCATTTTCCATCCCTTTCTTTGACCCACAAAGAAAGATTTAGCAATGACATTTATTTTTCATTATAAAGCCATGGATCCTGCTATGGGCAATTAAGTAGAAGAAAAAGAAACATTTAAGAACTTGTTTCAGTGAAAAAGCCACGGATTATTGTAATGTTTTTCACAGCAATTAATGCATGGACAGCAGGAAAAGAGTTAAGAGGCAAAGGGATGCTAGTCAAGAGATTTTAAGCATAATTTAACAGTTTAAAGTCTAGAAGAACATATCTATCCTTATATAACTTCATTAAACTGAGCTTTACCAGTTCCAATAGAATGACATTGCCATCTAGTGGTGAAGTTTAAATAAGCACAGTAAAGTGTGGCTTTTTAAAAACTGCAGGTGCTTCATTTTATAAAGGGTGGTGCAGCTGGGGGTCTCAATAGTAGCAGCTCCTACTCCTGGCCAGTTGACACAATCTCCCTTTCACTTCCCCACAATACATTTACAGAAAACTGTTTATAGGGTGATGGTGGGGGCAGGAATGCTGTGCCCAGCAAGGGAGGAAGCATTAAAGGGCTCCACAAATGTAGCTTCCCTGTGAGTGAAACAGATTCATGTGTTCAAGATTTGTAACTGTTTTTTTTTTTTTTCATGTTCAAGAGTTCAAGCTTTTTCATGCATGCACATTATAGCAAACACCAGCAATACCACATGCTAATTTCACATTTACCATTTACATTACATTGTAAGTGTATTTGTTTTGAGCTGTCCATAGTGCTGATCTTGTGTTTTTTTTGAAAAAAAAAAAGTGTACTGTCTCTCCAAATGTGATTATGACACACCAAGCACACTGGCTATTATTCCTAAAGTAAAGGGGCTGACTATATCTGTAGATTCCTGGTACTGATATCAATCCATGTGCCCTTTAGCTTTGGGAAGGTGCTTTGAGAGGCATTCACATAATGGAAAAGATACCACCCCAAAGCACTGGTACTCGATGCTGATGGGCACATGGCTTAGTTCTTACAGTGCTCTGATGGAATTAATGGCATGTTAGCTTATGAGCAACCTCAATGCCCCCTCAATGGAGGGGGGAAATAGGTGACAGCCACCTTCTGTGGTGAACTGGTAAAGGGGTACTTCAAAGGTGACTACTCAGGGTTCTTTTATCACCGCTCTCATACCATGGTAGGTATTGTAGATACAATATTAGTCATAACCTTTAATAAATTGTTAGAGTTCGTGATGTCATACAGAGTCACCTTGCATGCAAAAAACAATTACTTATCTGGGATTATCTAAATCCTTAGCAAAGGGCAGAATAGTGCTCCCCCTTCTTGGGAACCCAGTTGGAGTTTGAATGAAAAGGAGATTCACATGGAACCTGGGAGAATAAAGATGACAGTAGTGGCGTAGTTTACTAACATTTTGATTGATTAACATACACTTATTTTAAAGCTGTGGGGGTGTTTTTTTTTTCTCTTTACGTGTAATTTTACCTGTGGGGTTGCAAACTATTGCAGCCAGGTTGCATATGCACCCTTGTCATGCCAAGGTTGCTAAAGAGCTTGTTGGATGTAAAATTCAGGCCATGATGCTTTAGTAGCTGTTTTCTTTTTGTTCCAAAGCATGTGGACCTGTATAAACACTGCAGGTGCTTTCTGCCATGGGGGCGCCAATCCAATCACATACATTTTTAAAATACATTTTCAAAACATTGCTTTGGTTTTTACAATGTGTTCCTTATGGAAGAACTTTGGGGCCATCCAAAAAGAAATGAATGAAAACAAATTCTGACTTTTAGAATTAAAATTCTAAGTATGAATTTCACAATTCTGACTTTAAGGCTGAGTTCACACTGGTACGACACACGCTCCGACTTTGGGAGCACATATCAATGGTTCCCTATGAGAGCCGTCTTAACTGGTTCGACACAAGTCGGTCCAACTTGGATTCGATCCAAATCCTAATCGGATTCGATCAGGAACTGATCAATCCCCAGGCCCAGGCCAATGAAATCTGCCCTGGACCTGGTGATCGCTCCTAAAGAATGATATCCTTCCCCTGTCTGTGTAACTGTAAACACTGACAGGGGAATTAATCTCTCCTCGTGTTGGTCTTTTCCGTTACAGACTGAGAGGACAGAGCATCAAACAGTGAGTTGCACAACACTACACTGACACCAGGTCACGTAGGCACACAATTCACCCCCGATCACCCCCTGATCACACCCCCAGTTAACCCCTTCACCACCTGTCACTGTGTCACCCAGTGCAGCATTCAGATTTTTTTTTGATCGCTGTACTGGTGTCATTAGTGACACTAATCAGTGTTAGGGTAATTAGTGTTAGGCTCAGATAGGTTTTGGGACCCCCAATAAAGGTTTAATCCCTTGATTACCCCCTGTCACCTGTGATCACAGTATAAGTGTCACGGGTGATGCAGTTTAGCTAGATTTTTTTATAGCATCAGGGCACCCGCCGTATTTTACCCAATAAAGGTTTAACCCCCTGATCACCCAGCGGGTGATTATAAGAAATATAATTGACTTGATTATGTACAATATCATATATTCTAGATATGGATAAAGTGAAATAAATGTATACAGTGGTGTGAAAAAGTGTTTGCCCCCTTCCTCATTTCCTGTTCCTTTGCATGTTTGTCACACTTAAGTGTTTCGGAACATCAAACCAATTTAAACAATAGTCAAGGACAACACAAGTAAACACAAAATGCAATTTGTAAATGAAGGTGTTTATTATTAAAGGTGAAAAAAAATCCAAACCATCATGGCCCTGTGTGAAAAAGTGATTGCCCCCCTTGTTAAAACATACTATAACTGTGGTTGTCCACACCTGAGTTCAATTTCTCTAGCCACACCCAGGCCTGATTATTGCCACACCTGTTCACAATCAAGGCATCACTTAAATAGGAGCTGCTTGACACAGTAAGGTCCACCAGAAGATCCTTAAAAGCTACACATCATGCCGAGACCCAAAGAAATTCAGGAACAATTGAGAAAGAAAGTAATTGAGATCTATCAGTCTGGAAAGGGTTATAAAGCCATTACCAAAGCTTTGGGAATCCAGCGAACCACAGTGAGAGCCATTATCCACACATGGCGAAGACATGGAACAGTGGTGAACCTTCCCAGGAGTGGCCGGCCGCCCAAAATTACCCCAAGAGCGCAGCGACGACTCATCCAAGAGGTCACAAAAGACCCCACAACAACGTCCAAGGAACTGCAGGCCTCACTTGCCTCAGTTAAGGTCAGCGTTCATGCCTCCACCATCAGGAAAAGACTGGGCAAAAATGGCCTGCATGGCAGAGTTCCAAGGAGAAAACCACTGCTGAGCAAAAAGAACATCAAAGCTCGTCTCAATTTCTCCACAACACATCTTGATGATCCCCAAGACTTTTGGGACAACATTCTGTGGACCGATGAGACAAAAGTGGAACTCTTTGGAAGGTGTGTGTCCAAGTATATCTGGCGTAGAAGGAACACTGCATTTCAGAAAAAGAACATTATACCAACAGTAAAATATGGTGGTGGTAGTGTGATGATCTGGGGCTGTTTTGCTGCTTCAGGACCTGGAAGACTTGCCGTGATAAAAGGAACTATGAATTCTGCTGTCTACCAAGAGATCCTGAAGGAGAATGTCCGACCATCTGTTCGTGTACTCAAGCTGAAACGAACTTGGGTTCTGCAGCAGGACAATGATCCTAAACACACCAGCAAGTCCACCACCGAATGGCTGAAGAAAAACAAAATGAAGACTTTGGAGTGGCCTAGCCAAAGTCCTGACCTGAATCCTATTGAGATGTTGTGGTATGACCTTAAAAAGCATACCATATGCTCGAAAACCCTCTAATGTAACTGAATTAGGACAATTCTGCAAAGATGAGTGGGCCAAAATTCCTCCAGGACGCTGTAAAAGCCTCATTGCACGTTATCGCAAACGCTTGGTTGCAGTTGTTGCTGCTAAGGGTGGCCCAAACAGTTATTAGGTTTAGGGGGCAATCACTTTTTCACACAGGGCCATGATGGTTTGGATTTTTTTTCACCTTTAATAATAAACACCTTCATTTACAAATTGCATTTTGTGTTTACTTGTGTTGTCCTTGACTATTGTTTAAATTGGTTTGATGTTCCGAAACACTTAAGTGTGACAAACATGCAAAGGAACAGGAAATGAGGAAGGGGGCAAACACTTTTTCACACCACTGTATATAGATTTTTACATATATTTATGTAAAGAATAGTTTGAGGCTTCAAATACATTTCTTGGGCAGTTCTATGTACATCTCATATATGTTTGTAATTTAGAGTGAGGTGACCATTCACCCTCTCCCCATCGTAAGAGATTAGGTTACGTCCTTGTCTAAAGACACAGAGTTTAAATATGTTATCTAAAAATATGTTATTTCTTTATATTACAATATTTCTGATTAGGATTATTATTAAGTACATTACATTTTAAATGTATATAATCTATCTACTGATATATGTAGTATTTGGTTTAGAAGATAGGAAACTTGTATAAAGGTTTAAAACAAGGCAGTTTTGGCATCCCAATGGAATGTTTTGATTAGAGACGGTTGTGTATTTCAACATCCTCTTGGATGAAGTTGGAGAGAGAATGCTCATTAAAAATTTGCGGGCACTCTGAGGAACCTGAAACCATCTTTAATTGAGAAAAGGGTGGGGGCTAACTTATAGGAGTAAGAAGGAGTAAAAAAAGTCAGACAGGCTGTGTGGTTGAAGGGAGACCGACACTGCTGCAGACACGAGGAGGAAGGAGACTGACAAACCTTACAAACACACACACAAAGATACATTTATAGAATCTTCATTTCAAGAATAAGAAGCTTATCGATGCTATTTTATATTCTACATTTTGACACTGTTTTTGTAATATTTTGCTATTTTTATTATTAAATCAGTTTTGGAGTTTTTACACGAGAACTGAACGGATTTGCTTGAACTTTCCTCATTGATATGAATTATTGAAATATAGTTATTAACACAAGTTTAGGGTCCCCAAAAACGCAGTGTTAGTGGGATCAGCCCAGATACCTGCTAGCACTGCGTTTAGCCCCACTGCCCAGCCCAGGCCAGCCCACCCAAGTGCAGTATCAATCGATCACTGTCACTTACAAAACACAACACACATAACTGCAGCGTTCACAGAGTCAGGCCTGATCCTTGCAAACTCTAACATTTTTTTGCTAGCGTTTGAATCAGTCACTAACAGTCAGGAGCTTTTTTACCTGTGAGTCTCACTACTGTACCAGTAAATTTAGAGACCAAAATGTAAAATCGAAGGTACAGTAGTGAAGAGGCCTACACGTTTCTGAGCATGACAAATAGTGAAGAGGAAGTCACTCATCTGTCAGATTCAGGCTCAGAATACGAACCTGTAGACAGCAGCGGCACCCTGACAGATAGCTCTGACGACGGAGTTATGGTCCCTGCCAAGGTCAGGCGTACCAGACCCCGATCTTCTTCTGCTGTCGTTGAGGAGCAAGAACCGCAGGTCCCTTGTATGGAGCAGAGAGCCAGTATTAGCACCGCTATTCCTTCTGGTGAACTGGCAAGCACCAGCGGCCTAGTGCATCCTGGTCATACATCCAGCACTCCAGTAACACTTGGTGATGTGGCGAGTCCCATAAGTGCAGTTCAAGCTGGTGAGGTGGCAAGCACGAGTAGTGTCCTGCTGCACCCAAGAAGAAGACAAAGACAGGACTGTTGAGCCCATAGTGCACTTCCTGATGCATTTGCCATTCCTAATTAGGAACCCATCACTTTTGCAGCACCCGTTCTTCCCCCATTCACTGGTCAACCCGGAATTCAGGTGGAAACAGTTGATTTTATGTCACTTGATTTTTATTCACTGTTTTCCCTCGAAGATCTCTATAGATCTATTGTGGACCAAAGCAATTTATATGCTGGTCAATTCATCGCCGCTAATCCGCAGCTGACCCTTGCCAGAGATTGGAGACCAATTACGGTCTCCGTATTTAAGACCATCCTGGGCCTATCCCTCCTCTTGTGCATAACTAAAAAGACCCAATTCACCATATGCCGTGTTCTCTGCCTCCATGACCACGACACGATACGAGCAGATCTTACGGTTCATGCATTTAAATGACAATGAACTCTGTCGTCCTCGGGGTGACCCTGAATTTGATTGGCTCTACAAAATTTGGACCCTCGCAAACCACTTCAACCAACGTTTTGCAGCCTTGTTTACTCCCCATCAAGTTGTCTACGTTGATGAGTCCCTGATTAAGTTTCCTTAACGCAGACACGATGGTCCAAATTCCTACGGCGACTGGTGTTGTGGAGAAACCCCTCTGTGTTCACGAATATAACCTTAATATGGGAGGGGTGGACCTCAACAACCAGTTGTTGGCGTCGTACCTAACTGCCCGTAAGGCCAGACACTGGTACAAAAAAGTGTCTGTTTATTTATTTCAATTGGCTTTGCTGAACTCTCATGTGCTATACAGAGCTTCAGGACAGACTGGATCCTTCCTTAAATTCCAGGAAGGGATCTTTAGAGCCCTTCTGTTTCCAGACGTTGCTCTGGCCCAACTTCCCAACGCAAATGCAGTAAGCCGGCTGCATGAAAGGCATTTTCCGCATGTCCTCTCTGGTACCCCTCTCCAAAGAAACCCCCAAAGAAGATGTCGTGTCTATAGAAAGCGCAGATTTAGGCATGACACCAGTTTTTATTGTCCCTCCTGTCTTTGCATTGGTGACTGTTTCAAACACTATCGCACACTAGTTGAGTATTAGCTTAGGGCACAGCACCACACATCATAGGTACACGTACACAGGGTCTCGGGTCTCGAAAGATGTGATGGCCATCACATTTTGAGAGACCATAATCTGCAACGTTCAGTTTATAGTTTTTTTTACAGTTTTTATAAAAGTGAAAAAAGTGGAAAAAAAACACACACACACAAAAACACAAAAAAATGAAAAACAAAAAAATAGTTGTGGTTGTATTTTTCTTCTCTTTCTCTCTATTGTTCTCTCTCTTATGTTCGCTCTCTACTGTCCGCTCTACTGTTCGGTCACTATTGTTCTAGATCTATCGCTCTCTCTGTATTTTTACTATGTTTTATTGTATTTGCTTTGCATGTATGGTTTATTGTACTGTAATGTTTGTTTTATTGTTAACCATCATTGGCAGGTACGCCATTCAGCTGCAGCGCTGATTTATTTATCTTGACAGCAACAGCGTTTGCTCCACGCTACATAAAGCCATGACTCCAGCGCTGTAGGAGGTGATTTCACCACGACAGTTAAAAAAAAGAGCATATATGCCAAAGCATGGGGGCAGCAGGGGTGGAGGAGCAATTTGCTCCTAACTTTTGGGGCAGTGTTTTATTGTATTTGCTTTGCATGTATGGTATGTTATACTGTAATGTTTGTTTTATTGTTAACCATCATTTGCTTAGCAGGTACACCATTCAGTTGCAGCGTGGATTTATCCATCTTGACAGCAACAGCGTTTGCTCCCAAGATACATACAGCTGTGACTTCAGCGCTGTAGGAGGTGATATCACTACTACGGTTAAAAACAAAATGGTGCATGTATGCCCGTCATTAGAAATGGGTGGATGAAGGGAGATATTCTAATGGTGGGCAAACCCACCAATCAATTTCTTTTTTTCGTTCAGCCCACAGGCTGCATGAAAAAATAGATTACAATATACGCCCAACAAGGACCAGCAACGTACTGGTATGTTGCTGGACTTTGAGTGGTTATACCATTATGATGCCTGCGGGTTTAGGTATCATCTTGGTATCATTCTTTTCAGACAGCGGTCGGCTTTCATGTAAAAGCAATCCTAGCAGCTGATTTGCCTCTAGACTGCTTTTACAAGCAGTGGGAGGGAATGTCCTCCCCCCTCCCACCATCTTCCATGGTTTTCTTTGGCTCTCCTGTCCCAACAGGGAATCTGATAATGCAGCCGGTGGTTCCGCCAGCTGACCATAGAGCTGATCAGAGACCAGAATGGCTCTAATCATCTCTATGGCCTAAGAAACCGGAAGCTATAAGCAATTTATGACTTAGATTTTGCCGGATGTAAACAGTGCCATTGGGAAATTGGGAAAGCATTTTATCACACCGATCTTGCTGTGGTCAGATGCTTTGAGGGCAGAGGATAGATATAGGGTCTAATAGACCCCATTTTTTTCCACAAAAGAGTACCTTGAGACAAAAAAATTCATATTCAATGGGCTCAACAAGCCTCTCAGCAATTTCTTTGGGGTGTCTACTTTCCAAAATGGGGTCATTTGGGGGGGGGGGGGGTTGTACTGCCCTGCCATTTTAGCCCCTCAAGAAATGAGATAGGCAGTCATAAACTAAAAGCTGTGTAAATTTCAGAAATTGTACCCTAGTTTGTAGACGCTATAACTTTTGCCCAAACCAATATATATATGCTTATTGACATTTTTTTTACCAAACACATGTGGCTGAATACATTTTGGCCTAAATGTATGACTAAAATGTAGTTTATTGGATTTTTCTTATAACAAATTCCTATATGTTCATTAAAAAGACTTATAACTGCTCTTGTCCAATTAAAAACACCTGTGTAGAGACAGTCTGGCACCCAGCTGTGTTATCAAACTCTCCTTATCTTTATAAGATTTAACTAAGTTCAAGAATTACAGATTTACGACTGTGAGAGAATGAATTTTCAATAACCCCACCAGATGTTTTATATGTGTTATTGTATAATCCTATGTGTAAAAGTACTGTATCACTTACAATATGTATACACATATATACACACACATATATACATATATATACATACAGTGGTGTGAAAAAGTGTTTGCCCCCTTCCTCATTTCCTGTTCCTTTGCATGTTTGTCACACTTAAGTGTTTCGGAACATCAAACCAATTTAAACAATAGTCAAGGACAACACAAGTAAACACAAAATGCAATTTGTAAATGAAGGTGTTTATTATTAAAGGTGAAAAAAAATCCAAACCATCATGGCCCTGTGTGAAAAAGTGATTGCCCCCTAAACCTAATAACTGGTTGGGCCACCCTTAGCAGCAACAACTGCAACCAAGCGTTTGTGATAACGTGCAATGAGGCTTTTACAGCGTCCTGGAGGAATTTTGGCCCACTCATCTTTGCAGAATTGTCCTAATTCAGTTACATTAGAGGGTTTTCGAGCATATGGTATGCTTTTTAAGGTCATACCACAACATCTCAATAGGATTCAGGTCAGGACTTTGGCTAGGCCACTCCAAAGTCTTCATTTTGTTTTTCTTCAGCCATTCGGTGGTGGACTTGCTGGTGTGTTTAGGATCATTGTCCTGCTGCAGAACCCAAGTTCGTTTCAGCTTGAGTACACGAACAGATGGTCGGACATTCTCCTTCAGGATCTCTTGGTAGACAGCAGAATTCATAGTTCCTTTTATCACGGCAAGTCTTCCAGGTCCTGAAGCAGCAAAACAGCCCCAGACCATCACACTACCACCACCATATTTTACTGTTGGTATAATGTTCTTTTTCTGAAATGCAGTGTTCCTTCTACGCCAGATATACTTGGACACACACCTTCCAAAGAGTTCCACTTTTGTCTCATCGGTCCACAGAATGTTGTCCCAAAAGTCTTGGGGATCATCAAGATGTGTTGTGGAGAAATTGAGACGAGCTTTGATGTTCTTTTTGCTCAGCAGTGGTTTTCTCCTTGGAACTCTGCCATGCAGGCCATTTTTGCCCAGTCTTTTCCTGATGGTGGAGGCATGAACGCTGACCTTAACTGAGGCAAGTGAGGCCTGCAGTTCCTTGGACGTTGTTGTGGGGTCTTTTGTGACCTCTTGGATGAGTCGTCGCTGCGCTCTTGGGGTAATTTTGGGCGGCCGGCCACTCCTGGGAAGGTTCACCACTGTTCCATGTCTTCGCCATGTGTGGATAATGGCTCTCACTGTGGTTCGCTGGATTCCCAAAGCTTTGGAAATGGCTTTATAACCCTTTCCAGACTGATAGATCTCAATTACTTTCTTTCTCAATTGTTCCTGAATTTCTTTGGGTCTCGGCATGATGTGTAGCTTTTAAGGATCTTCTGGTGGACCTTACTGTGTCAAGCAGCTCCTATTTAAGTGATGCCTTGATTGTGAACAGGTGTGGCAATAATCAGGCCTGGGTGTGGCTAGAGAAATTGAACTCAGGTGTGGACAACCACAGTTATAGTATGTTTTAACAAGGGGGGCAATCACTTTTTCACACAGGGCCATGATGGTTTGGATTTTTTTTCACCTTTAATAATAAACACCTTCATTTACAAATTGCATTTTGTGTTTACTTGTGTTGTCCTTGACTATTGTTTAAATTGGTTTGATGTTCCGAAACACTTAAGTGTGACAAACATGCAAAGGAACAGGAAATGAGGAAGGGGGCAAACACTTTTTCACACCACTGTACATACACATATACGCAAAGCCAATTACCTATTCAATATTGTCTAATTGTTAACATAGATATACATAAATATATACTTCCCTACAATATGTATTTTAACAGTTTTAATAAGGGCTCAAGCAGACCTTTGTTTGACCCTGTCAAACTTAATTTAATGTTCTTTACATAACTTTCCCGTATTCCACCTAATTATTTTAACCACCTGTTTTTCTTATATTTGACGGTGCTTATCTTATCAGCTATATTTCACTTCTGTCAAAGTTCTCTCTTCTTCTAATTAGTAACTCTAATGCCGCGTACACACGTACGGACTTTTGCCGGCGGACCTAAGTCCAGCGGACAATCCGCTGGACTTTCCAGCTAGGTACGCTGGACTAAAAAGCGAACGGACTTGACCACACACGATCACGCAAAAAGTCTGGCGGTTCACGCGATGACGTACAGCACGTACGACGGGACTAGAAAAAGGAAGCTCGAGATCCCAAACGACACCCTTTGGGCACCGTCAGCTGATCTCGTGTGTATCGCGTGTTAGTTGACGTTTGGTTAGAGACGATTCGCGCTTCTCAGACTTCTGCTTAATTCGTTCGCTTCTGCCGTTCAGTTTGTGCTTGTGAGGTTTGTATCTGGCTTTCAGTGCGTGTGGATCAGTTCCTACCTGTTCTCAGGCCGTTCTGGTCCGCTCGTTCCTGTTTTTCAGGTCGTTCTTCATAGGCCTTGCTGTTCTTCAGTGCGTTCTGTTAAGTTGTTTGTTTGATCAGCCGACCGTTTTGAAGCCATGGAGTGTGGACGTACTCGGGAACGAGTTCGTGCTGTGCAGGGGCTCGGTGTTGCGGTTAACACCTTGGCACGAGCCCAGTCCATGAACAGGGTGAGGAGGAGTTCATGGACCAAGAATTGGTTGCGCCAGCGTGACCAATTCTCGCATATGCCTTTGCTCCGTGAGATCCGTGAGAATAATCCTGATGATTTCAGGAATTATCTCCGGATGACGGACCCCATTTTTCACCGTCTGTTGGCTTCGCTGTCCCCTTATATTACCAGGCAGAATACCTGCATGTGGCAAGCCATCAGTGCGGAGCAGAGGCTAGTCGCCACGTTGCGTTACTTGGCGACGGGGAGAAGCTTGCAGGACCTCAAGTTCACGACAGGCATCTCCCCCCAGGCTCTGGGGCTCATTATTCCAGAGACCTGTTCTGCCATTATCCACGTCCTGCAGGAGGAATACATTAAGGTAAGTCTTGTCTTTTAAAATTACCTATGTCTTGTATGTTTGCTAATGTAGTGCATCAATGTCATCATTAGCTAATTTCCATGATAGGACTATTCTATGAATGTCCCCTATTCCTTTTTTTTTTTTTTTTTTTTGTTTTTTTGTCTAGTATTTTATGGTTGACTTATCGAAATAGCTTTAAGATTGTATTATTTAGTGGGTCACATGCATATTTCCTTGCACCAACCTCCCCAGCATGGAAGCTTGGCCCCCTAAACACCCCTAGCCTAGTCACTTTCTTTGTTTAAAAATGTATATTACCAGCTCCATTGTACTGCTTTACTCACCCCCCCTTTCACCCCTTTCACCCCCCTTGACCCTCATTTTTAAATTGATTGCATGTGGTTTTGGTCAGCTTGTAATTAACCCCCCCCCCACACCCCCTGATAATTAATTGCATGTGGTTTTGGTCAGCTTGTAATTAACCCCCACCCCCCCACACCCCGTTAATTAATTGCATGTGGTTTTGGTCAGCTTGTAATTAACCCCCCCCCCCCCCACACACCCCCTGATAATTAATTGCATGTGGTTTTGGTCAGCTTGTAATTAACCCACCCCCCCCCACCCCCCCTGATAATTAATTGCATGTGGTTTTGGTCAGCTTGTAATTAACACCCCCCCCCACACCCCCTGATAATTAATTGCATGTGGTTTTGGTCAGCTTGTAATTAACCCACCCCCCCACACCCCCTGATAATTAATTGCATGTGGTTTTGGTCAGCTTGTAATTAACCCCCACCCCCCCACACCCCCGTTAATTAATTGCATGTGGTTTTGGTCAGCTTGTAATTAACCCACCCCCCCCACACCCCCTGATAATTAATTGCATGTGGTTTTGGTCAGCTTGTAATTAACCCCCACCCCCCCACACCCCGTTAATTAATTGCATGTGGTTTTGGTCAGCTTGTAATTAACCCACCCCCCCCACACCCCCTGATAATTAATTGCATGTGGTTTTGGTCAGCTTGTAATTAACCCACCCCCCCCCCACCCCCTGATAATTAATTGCATGTGGTTTTGGTCAGCTTGTAATTAACCCCCACCCCCCCCACACCCCGTTAATTAATTGCATGTGTATTGTGTGACCTTACAATTAATTACTCCACACCCACATCCCCATTATTATCTTCTCTGGGCCATCAGAGGGGTCATCAATCAGAGATTTGTCCCTTATCCTTAATCTTTTGGCTTTATTTCAAGGACTTACAAAATAAATACATATGTTCTTCCAAATTGTTTGTTAATTTGTTGCATTTAGTTAGGTGTTTTGCCTGGTTTTTAATTTGATTTGTATATTTCTGTTTGACTTCACAGTGTCCTTCCACGCCACAGGAATGGCAGACTGTGGCTTCCCAGTTTGCTGCCCGTTGGGACTTTCCCAACTGCGGAGGGGCGATTGACGGGAAGCATGTGCGAATTGTGCCCCCACCCCATTCGGGGTCTTACTATTGGAATTATAAGGGGTTCCATAGTATAGTGTTGATGGCGGTGGTGTCGGCACAATATGACTTTCTTTATGTGGATGTGGGGAAAAACGGCCGGATGTCGGACGGAGGAGTCTTCAACAACACGGAGTTCGGTCATCGTCTCCAGACTGGTGGCCTGGAGCTGCCACCAGATGAAGATAATGTGGAGGGACTCCCCTTCGTTTTCATTGCCGACGAGGCGTTCGGTCTGGGTGACCATCTGATGAGGCCATTTCCCCAACGATCCCTCACCCCTGAGAGGAGGATTTTTAATTATCGGTTGGCCAGAGCAAGACGGGTTGTGGAAAATGCCTTTGGTATTATGGCCAACCGTTTCAGATTGCTCCTTACATCCCTACATCTGGCAGAGTACAAACTGAATACTATTATTCTTGCATGCTGTGTCATGCACAATTATTTACGCAAACATTCGGGAACATACTCATTACCAATCGGCCCTGAGGCCGGAGTGGAAGGCAACATGACAGGGCTGGATAATCGCCGTCTTGGTTCCG
Source organism: Lithobates sylvaticus (assembly GCA_028564925.1). NCBI lineage: Eukaryota > Metazoa > Chordata > Amphibia > Anura > Ranidae > Lithobates > Lithobates sylvaticus. The sequence goes on along the minus strand of CM053029.1, from coordinate 207,671,634 downwards.
CCCCACAATCAGCCCAGCAAGTGCGGGACCGTTATTTACATTATTTTAATGGTAGGGGGGCCATTGCAATGGCAGCAGACCCTTAAACCATCTTTTTGATTTACAAAGAATAAATACAGTTATTGATGTTTGAAATATTGGTATTTTCGTATGGTTTTGCTTTTAATTTTGCCAGTTTTATATGTTGTCCTAGTGCACATCTTAATAGTGGCAAACTTGTTTTGCGTTTAGTAAATAAGCCCCTTTGTCAATGAACCACAACATGTTTTGGTCAAACTGGTAGTATTTAAAAAGAAGAAGCCACACATTGTTTAATTTGTGCAAACATTTTTTTTTTTTATTCTAGTGCACATCCAAACCTTTTTTATGTTTTGTTTTTTTTTTGTTTTTTTTTTTTTTTCAACAACATTTTACTTTTTTTTTTTTATGTTATATTTTTTACATTTTTTTGTTCTTTTTCTCACAACATATTTTTTATTTTTTTGTGATTGATTTTTTTAAACAAACATAAAAACATGTTTTAAAATGTTTAAAAATGTAGGCTTAGCATTAGAAAATATTTACACAATGTAAAAGCCCAGAACTTACAAAGTTCAACAGGTAACCCATGAACAGTAGAAGCCAAATTTAGAATATGCACACTAATTTAACAGGAAAATGGGTAATGTCAACATGTGCTATGTTCCATCATGGGGAATCAATGGACGTGTTTTGTGTGTGAAACCCCTTCCCTCTCACCTACTAGCATTAGGGGTTGCAAAAATGCGTCCATTGAGATCCCCTGATGGCACATAGCACATGTTGACACACCGTGTGCATATTATAAATTTGGCCTCTAAAATTTGTAAAACAGCGCATCAAAAGGGGAATGAAGGACATGATTGATGTTAAGAAATGGAAAAGGGGTCTTTAGATTCTCCCCAAAACATCAATCATGTCCTTCATTCCCTGCTGCATGGTGGCCATCTCCTTCTGCATATTTTCCAGCTGCAGATTCCAGGCCATGATCTGGCCAATAAGCCTGTGGGCACTGTCTGTGGAAAATGGCTCCGCAGCTTGTCCTTCCACAAACAGATCAGCATCACCTAAAAGTTGGGTAGATAAAACACAAGAAAAAAAGTGTCAAAAACATGCAGACCTTAATTTATTAGCTCAATCTGTGTTCTGAGACACTCACTTGGTGGGGTGCAGATTTGATCCACTTCAACCACCTGTTCCGCCACATCCACGCGTGGGCTTGGGCTAACTGCCCAATTAGTCTGGTGAGGCCGGGAGGTCCTCGTAGGTTCGGACTGACGTCTGAGTCTTTTGCCCCCTATGGTAATGGAACACAAAAAGGTACACTTTTAATCACACTGATATTTGAGTGCCAAAATAGGATTATTAAACATTGTTTAAAAGTGTTGTCCAATTATTAGCAGTTTGTTAGAAGATCCTACTTGAAGACAGAATTGAAATGTCTATCTAATGAAACTCCAATACTTAAACCGCCCTTCAACCCTAAATTTGAACTTCCGCTCATTGGATCCCTGCACCCCTGTGGTGTCTTATTTGGAACCTTTTAGGGGTGAGGGGTTGCAGATACCTGTGTAAGGCAGGTATTTGCACACACATCCGGCCATAGACTCCCACAGAAGTATACGCCACATCCCGTCCCACCGTGCTGTCTTCTGGGACACACAGGGGTCCCCGAGCTCGCGCGGACCAGTCCTATTGCATTGCGCAACTGGCGCATGCCCAATAGTGACCCGGGAAGTGAAGCCGCAAACATTAATTTCATGATTGCAAGATCAGAGATTGTAGCTGCACCATCCAAGGGACAGGTGAGTGTACTTCTTTGAAAAGTCACCACCTACAGTATTTGTAGATGATGAGCATTTTTCGGGAATTGTGAGCATGACACCCTGCTTAACATATTTATCCCCACCCCCCAAAACAGCTTCTGGAGTCCCTGTGTAAGTTACCCCTAAAACCCTTACTACAGCAGTAATTGTATAGATAGTGACAATAATAAACAACCTTACAACTCCAACAACCCAAAGCCAGGTAAACTCAATAAACGTTATGAAGACAAACTGAACTTTCATCAAATCTGCGCAAGTTTCACGTACGAATGCTAATAACATCTGCGCAAGTTTCACGTACGAATGCTAATAACATCTGCGCAAGTTTCACGTACGAATGCTAATAACATCTGCGCAAGTTTCACGTACGAATGCTAATAACATCTGCGCAAGTTTCACGTACGAATGCTAATAACATCTGCGCAAGTTTCACGTACGAATGCTAATAACATCTGCGCAAGTTTCACGTACGAATGCTAATAACATCTGCGCAAGTTTCACGTACGAATGCTAATAACATCTGCGCAAGTTTCACGTACGAATGCTAATAACATCTGCGCAAGTTTCACGTACGAATGCTAATAACATCTGCGCAAGTTTCACGTACGAATGCTAATAACATCTGCGCAAGTTTCACGTACGAGTGCTAATAACATCTGCGCAAGTTTCACGTACGAATGCTAATAACATCTGCGCAAGTTTCACGTACGAATGCTAATAACATCTGCGCAAGTTTCCCGTACGAGTGCTAATAACATCTGCGCAAGTTTCACGTACGAGTGCTAATAACATCTGCGCAAGTTTCACGTACGAATGCTAATAACATCTGCGCAAGATTAGACATATCAAGTATAACCATAGTAGCGCACGTGCTTGACTTACTTTTTTTGATGGCTTTTCGAATTCTCCTGTACTGATCGTGCTCCCTGGATTTGATGTCGGACCATCGCTTGCGCAGTTGATCCTTGCCCCTTCGTACGCCGAATTTCTGCTCCAGGGTGCTGACGATTGTAGTGAGAATCTTGTCCTTACGCAAGTTGGGTCGAGGGTAGGGGCCATTTTCCCCGTCGTAATCTTCCCTTTGTAGGATGTCCACCATCTCCACCATCTCTTCAAAGGCCATATTGGTGGCCTTATATCTGCTGCTGGATGCAGATGTGTTCGCTTCTTGGCTTTCCTCCGCGCTACTGGCTGAGAATGTGTCCGCCATCTTCATGAATTTATTCACCCACAATGCAACGAGGGGAAGCGGGGCGGGGAATACTCGTCAGGAGGAACGTCATGGGCGGGCGACGCGGAGGACGCAGGCGGACTTCGACGCGTGCGCAGTGTATATAAGGCTGTTTGAGGGCCCCACGTGTTCCCGAACGGAAGTAGCGAGCGCTCTGTACGAAGGTAAGTGTTTTCTAGGATGCATTACTGTGGTTTATTGGGTTTTGGGCCTGCATTTTTTAAGGATATGTGTGTGTTGCTGCCTGTGTGTAGGGGTTGCTGCCTGTGTGGATGTGTTGCTGCCTGTGTGTAGGTGTTGCTGCCTGTGTGTAGGGGTTGCTGCCTGTGTGGATGTGTTGCTGCCTGTGTGTGGGTGTGTTGTGTAATGTTTGGTTTGAAAAACTGGATGTGCGTTTTTAGTAACATTTGTGTTTTTGGTCTTTTGTATTGCCATTACTAACAAAACAGAAACAAACATGGCAGCAGCCCAGTGGAATCCATTCAAGGACCAGCAGTTCATGTCCGAATTCATTGCGCTCTACAGAAAAAATACCAACCTGTGGCAGCTCAAGAATCCTTTATATGGCAATAGGGATGTCCGGAAGGCAACACTGGGGCCACTTGTGGATTTTGTGAAGACTCAAGTCCCCAACGCAGACACCAAGTTTGTTGAAGCCAGAATTTCAAGTTTAAGGCACATGTACAAGCGGGAGCGCAAGAAGATTGAGGAATCAGTCAGATCAGGAGCAGCAGCAGAGAATGTTTATGTACCCAAGCTGTGGTACTACAACCAACTGGCTTTTATAGGTGACCAGATGGAACCCAGGCAATCACTGTCCACTCTTCCCTCCACCCTTCCCTCCACTCTTCCCTCCACTCTTCCCTCCACTCTTCCCTCCACCCCAGCTGAGGCTTCCACGGAAGGAGAAGACCCCTCCACCTTGGAGCAGGCTGATGCGCCCAGCTGGAGCCAGGTATATATTTAGTATCCCAAATTGTGATTGTGTGAATATTAATGCTGTAAACGTTAAAATGTGAAACAATTAACACCCTGAACTCAGAATTGTGAAAAAAGCTGCCACAAATTGTGCAAACTTCGAAAAAGTGTGGGTGCAACATATCGATACATATATAGTGTATACATACATCCAGTAGTGGCAAAAAATGCCTTATACAACATTGGTGATCTGCTTGGAAAATGCAGGGGTCCAAATGATAGCCTTTTGGATCTTTTTTAACAATTATCTGCTCCTTCATAAGTTTACAATTGGATGATTGAGGAGGCCATAAACCAAAAACCAGGTGTTTGATTTTTGTTTTTATTTGCACACAGGATGAGCTGACCCAGGATGATGCCGGGACAAGTGGTATGGAGGAGGAGGAGGACATGACCAGCGAGAGCCAGGAGGTGGCTGGGCCCAGCACGAGCCAGAGTGACAGCCAGACTGTCTTAAGAAGTGTACCTCCACCCCTGCCCTTACCCCCAAGAAGGCCCAGGAGGATGACCATTGTTGAGGAGGAATCACTCCAACTTATTAGGAAGGCGAGTGCGATTCTCGACAAACCCCCCATTCCAGAAGAGGCCTATGCCACCTACTTGGCCAGCAGGTTGCTGGAAATGGAGAAGGGCCAACGGCACCTGTGTGAGGGCCTCATATTTGAGGCTATTAAGGGGGGTTTGAGGGGTCAATTACGAGAATCAACCCGCCTGACACATGAAGGCCCGACACCAACTTCTCCTCCTCCTCCTCCTCCTCCTCCTCCTCGTCTTCCTTCTTCTCCTCCTCCTCCTCCTCCTCCTACCACAAGTCAGCCTCCAAGGAAGCGTGCAGGGAAGACTGCAGGGAAGAGTGCAGGGCAGCGTGGTGGGAAGAGTCGGAAGTGATTGCCTGGCTTCAGTCTGGTCTCACAGAAGACACAGGCTGTTGTAGTGCCACAGCTTGGGGACATAGATGTCATCTGCTGCTGTTCCTGGTCTGTCTGATTCCTGGTCAATCTTCTTGTGCTCCCTATATTGGATGAAATGTGCCCAAGCTTGATTTTTGGCTTCACAAACTTGATGTCTGCCGTTGGGGCAAAAAGTCTTCTCAAAATCGCAAAGTGGCTCCAGTGTTGCCTTCCTATTTTGTTTTGCCTTGTTTGTTTAAACCAGAATAAATGGTATTTTTATTTTCTGAAAATAATGATATACGTGCTTGTTATTCAAAAACATAGTTTCTTTAGGAGTAGGCAGGTACATGTCTAAACATTCATTTGACAATACAAGTGTAAAGTGCAACTTCAATGGAACTGCAAGTGCAGTCGCTGGAAAGGTGAGGGTTAAGATCTGAATTAAGGGCAAGCTCTGCTGACTCCACAATTGTATCATGTGTAATAACAAATCCTTTTGATAACCAACAAATAATAAAAAATATATCTAAATAGAGATATATGTACATATATAATATATATATATATATATATATATATATATATATATATATATATATATATATATATATATATATATATATATATATATATATATATATATATAGATATATATATATATATATATATATATATATATATATATATATATATATATACACGTACACGTATATATCTATATATCTATATATATAAATATATATATATATATGTATATATAGATATATCTTTTTTTGGGTTTATTGAGAAATATAGATATAGTTTTCATTTGGTGATTTGGATATATATATATCTATATCTATATCTATATCTATATATATATATATATATATATATATATATATATATATATATATATATATATATATATAGAGAGAGAGAGATAAAGATAAATATATATATATATATATATATACAAATATATAACTTCACTAAAGAATGCTGAAGAAAAAACGTTCGGGAGTACTCTGCGTGAATATACAAGCAGCAAGGCAAAATCATTCTTCAAGTACGATAACATACAAATCCCGCTGTCAGAAGAAAAAAAAAAAAAAAAAATCTGCAGCGTGACGATTGTGCGACCTTCAAAACGAAGGCTAGTTTTACCAGACCGAGCAAGTCCGTGACATACTAGCTACTGAGCATGCGTCCTTTTTGGTACGCCGGACCATACTACACACGGCCGGATTATCCGCTGGACTGCCAAGTCCAGCGGATAATTTGAAAACAAAACTTGAAACTTTAGTCCGCCGTACTTTGGCCAAAAAAAGTCCGCCGGCGCCCACACACGAGGGGATTATCCGCTGGACTTCGGTCCAGCGGATAATCCCGCGGGATAGTCCCTTCGTGCGTACGCGGCATAACTGTGATTTATATGCATTTCAAGACTCTAAACAATTTTATATAACTTGAATGTGTTCTAATGAACTTTCACCCAATAAACCATCTTATAAAAAATATCAGAAAGAAGCAGAGAGGTCATCTAAAGTTCAACATTTAAAAAAGAAGACGTTCTCTATATTTTAGAATAACATAGTGTACATTAATGAAAATGTAATAACTATTTCTTTACTATCGAATAATAATATTGATAAGACCACTACTATATAATAATAATAATAACAATAATAATAATTATATTATCAATAAAATATATGCAAATCAATATGAATAATATGAAATACATTGGCTAACATGAGATTCTACAACAGGCACAAACAAACTGAAATTCAGAAAAAAAAAAACCATCAATTGCAGCCTCACTGTGCCATCAAACGCTGCCACTTTGCCCATCAAACGCTGCCACTGTGCACCAAATGCTGCCACTGTGCCCATTAAATGCTGCCACTGTGCCTCAAATGCTGCCACTGTGTCCCAAATGCTGCCACTGTGCCCATTAAGTGCTGCCACTGTGCCCAAAGTGCTGCCACTGTGCCCATTTAATGCTTACCTTGTCTCTAGTGTCAGGCGGGTCAGTGTTAGGGAAGCAATGTATTTGCTTCTCTAACACAACACTGTGTAAACAGTGAACGCACAGCAGTGCGCCTGCTGTTTACCCTTTTGGAAGCCTATTAGAGCCCACGGCTCTAATCAGGACGCCTATTAGAGCCGACAGCTCTAATCAGTCGCTTCCAAAGGAACCCCGCTGCTGTAATTCAAATGCCCGGTGTCCGACAAGGGGCCGGACACCTGCAATGCATGAATCTATCTATTGAGGATAGAGCGGTGCAGGAGAGAGGACGCACAGCCACTGGGTACCACATGACTGTTGTACGACTGTCATCCTACTTTGCTCTGCGACATCAGTCCTACATCGGTCCTACTTTGGTCTTACTTTATTCCGACTTGAATGAACAAGATAAGATTTTGCTCCGACTTTAAGATAGTCTGACTTGTCCTTTGACCAATCAAAACAATCCCGCCGGGCACGCGCATCAGCTTCAGGGACATGCTGCGGGTGCGCGCACCTGCTACAGTGTCTTAAAGAGCCGATGTACAGCTATGACGGCTTGCACAGGGGAGTATAACTGCGGCGGCTGGTCGGGAAGTGGTTAAAGTGGTTGTAAACCCTAACATATACCCAGTGAAGTGACTAGCCTCAGGTGATACACAGAGATTAAACAAATCCTCCTACATAAGTTGTACCTGTTCATCTGCTGTCTTCTCTTCTCTACATCAATTCAAAGTGCAGAATTTTTACAGCTTGTCTCAGCTTTAGAAAGCAGGGGGTGGAGCGCTGAAGTCACACTCCGCAGAGCTCAGAGAAAAGAGCTCTGAGAGCTGATTGGAGAGCACTGTTAATTTAGTCGATGAAAATATTTTCGTCATAATTTTCATCAGCTGCATGTTTTCAGTGACAAAAACTAAATGAAAATAAAATTCTAATTAAGTCAATCGATCAAAACTATGACAAAAATCAATTCCAATTTTTATCAATGAACGAAAATGTGAGTGAGAGCTGTTTACTCGCCTTCCTCAGAACTCCGCCTGTCTGTTAAAGCCCCAGCCTGGCAAGCTGTATTGGTTGCAAGACGCAGGCTCCCTCTGTCTGCTGCCTTGGTTGCAATCCACGTAGCCGCAGCGTCACTTCCGGTTTCACACTGGCACAGAGATACCGGAAGTGACGCCGCGGCTCAGAGGAAAGCATCGCCCATGTCCTAAGGCGGTGCCTATAGAAAACCTGACAACAAGGACAATGTATGCAATATGGGAGTGTTGTGCCGCATTTCTTTGCACCACAAGGACTCCCAAAAGCAGCCAAATGAAGCTTCTCATCTGCAATCATGTGATTGCATAGAGACTTCACACTGCCCATAGTGCACTGCATCCTGAGTCCGTACATAGTGCACGTAAAGGACCTTTTTTTGTTTTTTTGTTTTTTTAAAGGAACTTTTAATTTATTTTATTTTTTTGTTTTTTTGGTGACTAGCTTTGGGGGGGGGGGGGGGGGGGCGGCGCCCATGCACCCTCTATGGAAGGGCCGCCACTGCTGTACTTACCGTTGGTCTGTGCATGACTCTGACTTGTGCCTCTGGTGGATATTAATAGCATCAACCTGTAATTCTTCTTGTTGCCATCTAGTGTAAGTTTAAAAAAAACTACAATCAATATTTTGTTACACCATTAAAATAATATACTAAAATAACATGCTTATTATTTAATATGCAAACTGTTAAAAAAAATAAAAATACCAAAACGATGGGGCTACTGTTTTTGAAGCTGCTATCTCTTAGTTAATTAAAATATACAAATAAATATACTTTAGGAGCTTTTCATATTAAAAATGTGTGATAAAACAGTTTAAGTCAATGTCTATGTTCAAACTGTAAAGTGTAAAAGTGTTTACTCTATATATCCACTGGGCCTCATTTTGTGATACAACATTTTTTAAGATGTTTCCCTCTCCAGTTTGTATACACTCTATTAACACCATAAAACACTAGGCCCCTGGGGTCACAATTGTGGTAGTCACAGAAATACCTCTTTTATTTATGGTGTTTATGTATTTGCTAATTCTAAATGACAATTTCTGTGTGGTTCTCCTCACATATTGCAGCCCACAGGGGCATTCCAGTATGTATGTTACAAATTAACTATATCAAAAGTTTTATGCGCTCGCTTAGATGTAAACTGCTTTCATTTTATTTCCTGGTTCACAATTGTTATACATAAACCACACCTTTTATATCTGAAGAAACCTACTTGGTCTAAAAATTTAGTATTCCTTTTGGGGGATTCATCACAAATTGATTTTGTTCTGATGGTAGGTAATCTTCTATATACAAAAGGTGGCCTTTTGGCAATATTTTGGCAAATGTGTTGTCCCGCATTAATGTTGACCAATGTTGCTTAATTATTTATCTTTTCATTTTTTCTTTTATTGTTTCAATGTTTCATTTTTTAGCCTTTCCTTTCAAATTCACTTCATTAGGATTTTACTTTGTTTCTCATAATCCTTTTCAATGTCATAATTTCTCTTCAACCTTACCATCTGCCTCTTGGGAATATTTTGTATATACTGGGGATAATGACAATTTAATGTTGGTATATAACCATTTCTATCTGTGTCCTTTTGTACAAAGGCTTTTGCACTGAGCAGTGTGCACTGGGGCAGTGTGCACATTTTCATTAGGTCTTGTGTCGCCGCTGTGACATCCAGGATAGATTCAGGCAGGCCTCTGATCCTGAAGTTGTACCTCTTGGACCTAAATCATCAATGCGGGACACAGCAGTGTCCAATTGATCTTGGAGGGTGAATGAGATCAGAGTTTTGATGTGAGATTGCAGCAGTCTGATCCAGATTAGTTTCAATTGCCTTCATCCTGGAGCCTATGTTCTGGAGGTCTGCTTTAATTTCCCCAGTGATTTTTGCTGCTGTGGAGGCTAGCCCCCTATCCAGGAGAGCAGACAATTTGAGGTAGAGATCCTCAACATTAAAAGGATGGTCTTGGGCAGGGGCATCATGGTAGGGATAGTCTGTGCATGCAGACATTGCAGGCCCTACAGGGGAGAAAGCTTGATCTCCAAATGAGTGGCCGTGAGGGACTCTGTAGAGGCTGGGGAAGGTATCATGTCCTGCTGGCTTTGTCCGAGAGGCCTTGGGGGGAAGTGAAGGGGGGCTGGGGAGAGGACTTGCCTGTGTTCCAGCTGTCCTTCTCTAAAGGGAGACACGAGGCTGGGTGGCTGTGTCTGCCGCAGCGGCCATCTTGGTGCACCCAGGCCGGGTGGAGGCTGAGAAGTCCGGCTCCAGATTATGCCTAGATGCCGGATTTAACATGCGGGGGGTGCTCTTCGGTGGTGCTGGGGTTCGGACGCCTCAGAATCACAGGCTGAATGTGGCTAGGGGGGGGTGCGAGTGCCGATGGTCTGAGGTGGCGCGGAGCTCCATGGTCAGGTGGCCATCACAGATCCCTCGTGCATGTGCAACCTTTTTCTTTCTCTTTTTTATCATATTTCGCCTAGGGTGTCAAAAATCCTTGCATCAGCCCTGAACACTGACATTACACATGAGCATGGACACATTACTCCATACAGAAACAAAGGAATCCAGCTTTGTGCTGCAGTGCAGCCGACACATTTCCTGAAACTTCCTGAATTGGTTTATTTCCTGAATGTTCCTAAATGCATTGCGTGCTTAGGCAGGGTTACGCGTGTTCAGGTGCGTTCAGCATTTTTTCTGCTCTTCAGCGCTACTCCTGAGCTGGTGGCACATTTTTTTTTTTTGCCTCTTAACACTTCTCTTTTATTACACATGAAAAAAAGCCAATGTGTGCATGGACACATAAGCTAACATAAGCCTCGTGCACACGATCGAATTTTCCGCTGACAAAACCACAGACTTTTGTCCGAAGGGCATTGACCAGGAACTTGTCTTGCATACAAATGGCAAGGAATTGTTGGCCAACCAACACGAACGTAGTATCAGGAGAGCGGCGTCGGACGGACGGCCCGCTCTCTAGTGCGCATGCGCGGGGGCTCGGCGCTCCGGCGCATGCGCACTCGCGGCTCGGCAGGTAGCGCTCACCTGGCGGCAGTGACACGCAATTAGCATCACTCTGGCGCCTATTTAAAGCTGCCTGACGCACAGGCACCTTGCTGGTTTGTCTCTCCAGCTTAGTGCCTGTGTGTCCTGTGTTACCAAAACATTCCTGACATTGTTCCTGCTGTTGCCGACCCGGATTGCCTGACGTTCCCGATATCTCCTGTGTTTGACCCCCTGGCTTGCCCTACGGACTTCCTAGTATCTCTTGTGTTTGACCCCCTGGCCTGCCCTACGGACTTCCTGATATCTCCTGTGTTTGACCCTCTGGCCCGCTCCACGGACTGTTACTGTTATCTCCTGTGTTTGACCCTCTGGCCTGCCCTACGGACTTTGCGGACACCTCCTGTAAAGGATCCTCTGGCTGCCTGCTGAACTCTCTTGTGGTTGACCCTCTGGCTAGTCCACGTTACCTCTGCCGGATTCCCCAGTGTTGGCACCTCAGCCGGGCATTTGGTACCTGCCTCCCTATCCTGACATCTGCCGGCCGCCCGGGCCAGGTCATCATCACCTCCAGGTTCCCTGCCAGTTCCTGCTTACGTATCGGAGGTGACCTGTGCCTCCTGGTGCCGTTTGCTCCCTGTCCCATCTCCAGGGGCGGACTGCGCTGGGTCGCAAGGGTGAACCGCTCTCGGCATCTCGGCCTCGGTGAGTACACCTCTGACAGTACAAACCAGCCATGTCCGAGGCCGACAGAGCGTGTTCTCCCCTTGAGATCCTGTGCCAGCAGATGGCAGCACTTACTGAGGCTGTCCAAAAGCTGCAAGTGGGGTATACTCAAATAGACAGCCGTTTGCAACAACTGACAGGGCCGTCTCCCCCCACAGCGGGTAACCTTGCCGCCTCCAGTGGGCTTCCCTCATCTGCAGCACCTACTAACCCCACAGTAGTCATGGCCACTCCGGAACCCAGGGTCCCTATACCAGAACGGTTCACGGGTGATCGCAAGAAATTCCGGGCATTCAAGAACGCCTGCTCCCTGTACCTAGCCCTCCAACCCAGAACCTTCTCTTCCGAAGTGGTGAAAGTGGGGTTCATTATTTCTCTTCTGGCTGAAGAACCCCAGGCCTGGGCCCATAGTCTAATGGAGCAAAGGAGCCCTATACTGAACTCTGTGGACACCTTTTTTGAGAGCATGGGCCAGCTCTACGATGACCCCCAAAAGGGGGCCACAGCTGAGACCACCCTACATAACCTTTCTCAAGGCCGGAGGCCGGTTGAGGACTATACAGCGGAATTCCGGAAATGGTCAGCCGACACCGGCTGGAATGAGCCAGCCCTCAAGTACCAATTCCGCCAAGGACTATCTGATACCCTTAAGGACGAGCTTGCCCGGATTGACGTCCCAGACGCCTTAGAGGATCTCATACAAGCTGTCACCAAAATTGACCGGCGCTTGTGGGAACGCCGCGCTAAATGCTTTCAGTCCTCTCGTCCCAGTTGGATGCTACCCAAACCAGGTCCTGGTCCTGCCCAATCCTCTTTTCATGCTCCACCTGGGGGCACCCCCGGAGTCGAACCCATGCAGCTAGGTCTTGTCCGCGCTCCCCTAACCCCAGAAGAGCGTTTACGTAGGCGACAAGGCAACTTGTGCCTTTACTGTGGAAGCTCCGGTCACTTCCTCCGGTCCTGCCCCATAAGACCCAGTAAGTCCTCTCATATCCCCAATTTTAGCTTCCAAGTCTCCAGATTCTCCCAAACTTATGTTGTCCTCTTTATCTCCCTACAGCTGACGGAAAGGGCGGTCCGCCTCCCGGCCATAATTGATTTTGGGGCCTGCAGCTGCTTCTTGGATTCTGCCCTCGCTGCCAGGCTTCAGCTCCCCCTTGTCCCCAAGAAGCAATGCCTACAGGTTCACCTAGCCGATGGATCCCTGCCCCGTTCCGGCTTAATCACTCATGAGACTGGCCTCATTTCGGTTACCACCGATTCTGGTCATCAAGAGCTTCTCTGTCTGGATATTATTCCTTCTCCCATGTTTCCCATCATCTTGGGGCTCCCCTGGCTACAAGCACACGAACCCCTAATCAACTGGCGGACGAAGGAAGTCTCCTTCCCTTCTCAAAACTGCACCCAGAACTGCCTTGCTCTCCGCCCTGCTACCTGTTCAGCTCTAGTACCAGTGCCCGAGCACCTAAAACACGTACCACCTGTCTACCTCGAGTTCAAGGATGTCTTTGACAAACAGCAGGCCAACCGCCTACCACCTCACCGGCCCTATGATTGCCCCATAGACCTCCTACCCGGGGCCGCGGTCCCTTTCGGCCGTATCTTCCCTCTATCTGAAACTGAGTTAAAAACTCTTAAGGCCTACATCGACGAAAACATAGCCAAGGGATTCATTCGCCCCTCCTCTTCACCGGCTGGAGCCGGTATTTTCTTTGTTGAAAAGAAAGATGGCTCGCTGAGGCCCTGTATCGACTACCGGAGATTAACAAGATCACCATTAAAAATAGGTACCCGCTTCCCCTCATCCCCGAATTATTCCAGCGCTTCCGGTCAGCATGGATCTTTTCCAAACTCGACCTCCGCGGGGCTTACAATCTTATAAGGATCAGAGCGGGTGATGAGTGGAAGACCGCTTTTAGATCGAGATTCGGGCACTACGAGTACCTAGTTATGCCATTCGGGCTTTGCAATGCCCCAGCCACATTCCAGCATCTGGTCAACGATATTTTCCGGAGGTACCTAGATGACTTCTTGGTGGTCTATCTCGATGACATTCTCATCTTCTCCGCCACTCCCGAGCTCCACCAGACACATGTCAGACTGGTCCGCACCATCCTTAGGCAACACAGGCTCTACCTCAAAGCAGAAAAATGTGAGTTTGAGAAGACCACCGTGCAATTCTTGGGATTTATCATTTCCACAAACGGAGTCGCAATGGACCCACAAAAAGTTCAAGCCATTCAGGACTGGCCGGCTCCCAAGGACAAGAAGGGAGTCCAGAGGTTCATCGGGTTTGCCAACTTCTACCGACGCTTCATCATTGGTTTCTCCTCCATTGTGGCTCCAATCACCCAGTTAACCCACCAACACAATCAATTCCATTGGTCTCCTGAGGCCCAGGCGGCCTTCACTCAGTTAAAGTCCCTGTTCTCTTCTGCCCCAATTCTACGGCACCCGGATCCCGAACTGCCCTTTGTGCTGGAGGTAGATGCCTCCGAGACAGCTCTCGGGGCTATCCTCTCCCAGCGCCAGGGCGCTAAGGCCCTCCTTCACCCAGTAGCCTTTGCCTCTCGGAAATTGAGCCCTCCGGAGAGGAACTATGATGTGGGAGACAGGGAGCTGCTGGCTATCAAATTTGCCCTTGAAGAATGGCGGTATCTCTTGGAAGGGGCATCTCACCCTGTCATGGTCTGGACCGACCATAAGAACCTGGAATATCTGCGAACAGCCAAACGTCTTCGGCCCAGGCAGGCCAGATGGGCCCTCTTCTTCTCAAGGTTCAACTTTCTTATTGCATACCGACCGGGTTCCAAGAATGGAAAGGCCGATGCGCTCTCCCGCATGTTTCTAGAAACCACTCAGGAAACGGAACCTAGCACCATTTTGTCCCCCCAAAACTTTTGCTTAATTACTGAAGTGGACCTCGTAACTGCCATTAAGTCAGCTACCAGGCACCACCCAGTGCCCACCGACCTTTCCCTGGTCGAACGTAACGATCCTGGTCCAAGCAAAAAATTTTCGTCCCTCAAGAAACAAGGCCATTGGTACTCCAAACCTTCCACGATCACAAACTGGCAGGCCACTTCGGGTCCAAGAAGACCACTGAACTCGTCTCCCGTTCGTTCTGGTGGCCTGGTTGGAGACGAGATTGCAAGGACTATGTCGCCTCCTGTATTCCGTGCCAGCGCAGTAAAGGCCCAAAGGCCAAATCTTGGGGGCTGTTAAAACCTCTACCTATCCCTGAACGTCCATGGGCGGAGGTTTCCATGGATTTCATTGTGGAGTTACCCCCTTCAAAGGAATTCACCACCATCTTTGTCGTTATCGACCGGCTCTCCAAGATGGCCCACTTCATACCTTTGGTTGGCACTCCTTCTGCTTCCACCACGGCTGATGTGTTTTTTAAGGAAATTGTAAGGCTACATGGGGTACCTAAAAGCATCACCTCAGACAGAGGCACGCAGTTTACGTCAAAGTTCTGGAAAGAGTTGTGCAAGTCCTTGGAAATTAAGGTCTGCCTCTCCTCCGCATATCATCCCCAAAGCAATGGGCAGACAGAAAGGACCAACCAGACCTTAGAACAGTACCTCCGATGCTTCTGCTCTGATTCCCAAAGCGACTGGTCAACCTTGCTGCCATACGCCGAGTTTGCGTACAACAACTCCATCCACTCCGCCACCCAACAGACACCTTTCTGGGCAAACTTCGGCTTCCATCCCTCATTTCTCCCTGCATCAACCCCGGAAACTTCAGTCCCGGCAGCCCAGGACCGGGTGAATTCTTTACAAAGCAACTTTCAAAAACTCCAGGAACTAATGCAAAGGGCCCAGGAGGGGTACAGCAAATACTACAACAAGGGGAGGAAGGAGAATCCAGCTTTCAAGGTCGGCGAAAAGGTTTGGCTGTCTTCCTCCAACTTAAAATTACCTGTTCCTTCCCACAAATTGGGGCCGAAGTTCATCGGCCCATTCAAGATAAAAAGGGTCGTGAACCCTGTGGCCTTTGAACTCGAGCTTCCCCAGAGCTATAGGATCCATCCGGTCTTCCACGCCTCCTTATTGAAACCCGTCACTCCTAGTCCTTTCCCTGGCAGGGAAGAACCACCGCCACAACCTATCCTAGTTGAGGGCGAAAAGGAGTTTGAGGTGGAGGAAATCTTGAACTGCAGGAAAATGGGCAGACAGCTTCAGTACCTAATTAGGTGGAAGGGTTACCCCCATGAGGACAATTCATGGGAACCTTCTAGGAACCTGCACGCCCCACACTTAATTCGGGCCTTTCACCAAGCTCATCCAGAACTGATGGCCAGCTTGGGTGTCCAGAGGCCACCCCTCGGGGGGGGGGGGCACTATCAGGAGAGCGGCGTCGGACGGACGGCCCGCTCTCTAGTGCGCATGCGCGGGGGCTCGGCGCTCCGGCGCATGCGCACTCGCGGCTTGGCGCTCCGGCGCCGGAGCATGCGCACTAGCGCTCACCTGGCGGCAGTGACGCGCAATTAGCGTCACTCTGGCGCCTATTTAAAGCTGCCTGACGCACAGGCACCTTTCTGGTTTGTCTCTCCAGCTTAGTGCCTGTGTGTCCTGTGTTACCAAAACATTCCTGACCTTGTTCCTGCTGTTGCCGACCCGGATTGCCTGACGTTCCCGATATCTCCTGTGTTTGACCCCCTGGCTTGCCCTACTGACTTCCTAGTATCTCTTGTGTTTGACCCCTGGCTTGCCTACGGACTTCCTGATATCTCCTGTGTTTGACCCTCTGGCCCGCTCCACGGACTGTTACTGTTATCTCCTGTGTTTGACCCTCTGGCCTGCCCTACGGACTTTGCGGACACCTCCTGTAAAGGATCCTCTGGCTGCCTGCTGAACTCTCTTGTGGTTGACCCTCTGGCTAGTTCACGTTACCTCTGCCGGATTCCCCAGTGTTGGCACCTCAGCCGGGCATTTGGTACCTGCCTCCCTATCCTGACATCTGCCGGCCGCCCGGGCCAGGTCATCATCACCTCCAGGTTCCCTGCCAGTTCCTGCTTACGTATCGGAGGTGACCTGTGCCTCCTGGTGCCGTTTGCTCCCTGTCCCATCTCCAGGGGCGGACTGCGCTGGGTTGCAAGGGTGAACCGCTCTCGGCATCTCGGCCTCAGTGAGTACACCTCTGACACGTAGTGACGTACTACATGATTTTTCAGCTCTTTAGTGCCACCCTTTGGGCTCCTTCTGCTAATTTCGTGCTAGTAGAAGTTTGGTGAGTGTTAATTCACACTTTTCATTTCACGCTTTTCATTATGCGCTTTTCAGTTTGTTTCTGAACGGCCGTTCGTCAACCAGCCATGTTGCGGAATCAGAGGAGATAACGTGTCATTCATTATTGGCCTTGGAGTTATTGCTTTGACCCAAGTCCAGTCCAGGAACAGGAAGAGGAGGATTTCTTGGCCCAAAAATTGGTTGCTTTATTAATCGTGACCAATTATGTCATATGCCTTTGCTGCGGGAGCTCCAGGAGAATAATCCTGATGATTTTTGGAATTATCTCCGGGTGACGGACCCCTGCTTTGACCAACTCTTGGCATTGTTGATCCCCTATATTAAGAAGCAGGGCACATGCATGAGGCTTTTATTTTATTTTTTGATTGAATAATGATTTGATTTGGTATATTTTCTATATTTTTGGATGCATAGAATGCACTTTTTGGTTAAGTTCTATTGGCAGATAACATGTCTAATTTTATTTGTTTTCCTTTTTTAATACACAATAAAAAAAAATTTAACTGGGAGTAGGCAGTTACATTTTAAAAAATACAATGTAAAATTAACAAGGGACACCAACATAGTTGCATCTTTGATCTTAAACAACATAATGGGATAATGGTGTTGTGGTAACTTGCACCAAAAAAATAAAAATAACAAACATAATAATATTATTCTTGAGATCACTAGAAAAAGCCTTTTAAAATGTGTTTGCTATAACTCCATCAGTATCACCAGCAATGCAGCTTCATTATTATCCCATTAAAGAAGAAGAGAATGTGCGCTGCATTTCGGGATTTCATAATTTGCCACGTCACGAATGTTAATTCTTCATTACGAACGCTAGTTTACAAGAGTGACCGCTTCTGGCTCGTCCTTGCTTCCGAGCATGTGTGTTTGTACTTTGGACTTTTGTCCAACAGCCTTGTGTACACACACTCGGAAAATCTGACAACAGACATTTGTCCGCGGAAAATTTGAAAGCATGCCATCCAACGTCTGTCAGTGGAAAACCCGACAATTGTCCGATGGAGCGTACAAACGGTCAGATTTTCCGCCAACAGCCTGTCATCACACAATTCCCGTTGGAAAATCTGATTGTGTGTACGCAGCTTTACAGGCAGGAAACAAAAACACCAAACGCCTTTAAAAGTGGAATTTTCACACCCTGTGTGTATGATGCCTAATACTGGACTGTGATTTTTGGCTGTTTTGGGAACTGTGGGGAAAAAACAGATGGCCAGTTCTAAAAGTGTGTCTGAAGTAAATGGTCCCTTTAACCACCCCAATATAGTGCACTTACACCCCCTTCCTGCCCAGACCAATTTTCAGCTTCCAGTGCTCTTACAGTTTGAATGACAATTACTTAGTCATGCAACACTGTACCCATATGAAACTTGCGTCCTTTTTTTCAAACAAATAGAACTTTCTTTTGGTGGTATTTAATCACTAGTGGGCTTTTTATTTTTTGTGCTATAAATAAAAAAAGACTGTAAATTTTGTGAAAAAATGCTTTTTTTCTTTGTTTCTGTCATACAATTTTGCTAATTAGTAATTTTTCTTCATAAATTTTGGCCAACATTTATACTGCTACATATCTTTGGTAAAAATAACCCAGATTAGTGTATATTATTTGGTCTTTGTGAAAGTTATAGAGTCTACAAACTATGGTACCAATGACTGAAAATTGACCACATCTGATCAGGCCTTTAGTACATCAGGTGTATCATTTCTTGAGACACTAACAAGTCAGGAAAGTACAAATACCCCCCAAATGACCCCTTTTTAGAAAGTAGACATTCCAAGGTATTAAGTAAGTAGCATGGTAAGTTTTTTTAAGTTGTAATTTTTTCCCACAATCCTTTGCAATCCTTTTTTTTTTTTACAAAACTTTCATATCAGGTTATTTCTCACACACAGCATATGCATACAACAAATTACACCCCAAAATACATTCTGCTACTCTTCTTGAGTATGGCGATACCAGATGTGTGAGACTCTTACACAGCCTGGCCACATACAAAGGCCCAACATTGAAGTGGCACTTTCAGGCGTTCTAGGAACATAAATGACACATCTCATTTCTCAACCACCTATTACACTTTTGAAGGCCCTGAAGCACCAGGACAATGGAATTGCCCACATAATTACCTCATTTTGGAAAGCAAACACCCCAACGTATAATCTATGAGGCAGAATGAGTCTTTTGAACGGTTCATTTTTTTCCAGAAGTTTTTGGAAAATGTGGAGAAAAAATGAAAGCGCATTTTTTTTTTTTACACAAAGTTGTCAATTTTACAAGATATTTCCAACACATAGCATGTATTTAGCAAAAATTACACCCCAAAACACATTCTGCTACTCTTCCCGAGTATGACGATACCACATGTGTGAGACTTTTACACAGCCTGGCTACATACAGAGGACCAAAATTGAAGTAGTACCTTTCAGGCGTTCTAGGAGCATAAATTACACATCTCATTTCATTCCTACCATCACACTTTTGAAGGTCCTTGAGCACCAACCCAGTGGAATTACCCACAAAATATATTCTATGAGGCATGGGCTGCAGAAAGGTACTCGGGTACTCTGATGGGCTGGTGACAGGTACTCGGGTACTCTGATGGGCTGGTGACAGGTACTCGGGTACTCTGATGGACTGTGACAGGGACTCGGTACTCTGATGGACTGTGACAGATACTCGGGTACTCTGATGGACTGTGATAGGTACTTGGGTACTCTGATGGACCGTTACAGGTACTCAGATGAACTGTGACAGGTACTTTGATGGGTGGGTGGTGACAGGTACTTTGATGGGTGGGGACAGGTCCTCTTTATTGGTGGGCAATCAGTGTGTGTTGGTGTACACTGTAGGCAACCTCCTTCTCGCACACGATCGTTGTGTGAGGAGGAGAACCCGGTAACATCTCGTTATCGCGGTTTGTTGGCATTTAGTGATCGGCTGTGAAAGGATCATAGCCGATCACGTAGTAAACAGCCGGCGGACAATGGCTGTTTACCACCATCGGTGAAGGGCAGTGTTCCCGGGAACATGCCGCCACCGACGTGCACGAGCAGCGTGCTCCCGATCGTGCGCATGCGCCGTGCAAAGTGGAGCGGTACCACCTGTGATCGGCCGTGACTTCATCACCGTTTATAAACGGTGCTGGTAGACAAGTGGTTAAAATATTTAACAAATAGACTGTCTATTGTGTTATATATAGAGATAAGGAAGATATATAAAATATAAAAGCTTGGACATGGCTTGGTGTGGGCAGCCTATTGCATTAGGGTGTGCACCCCAAAGCTCAAACACACATGCCTTTATCTGCAGCCTCAGCTGCACGGGGCAGTGAATGAATGGGATGTGCTCTGTGCTGAGCGTCTTCCTGTTCACAAACTGAAGCATAGTGAACACAGTTTACTATGCTTCAGTTATGAATGGACACAGTAAGCAAGTGTGTTAATTGTGTTCATTTAGAAAAGGAAGGAGTCAGTAAATTACATATTTACTAGCCCTTCCTGCTCTTCATCCTAAAACATCCAGGAGGGAATCCAGCAGCATTGTGGGGCAGGGCGTCAACAAGGGGGGGAAGCCCGGACAGTAAGATGGCTCGGCACCGCACATAATGATTAGGGTGTGCTCAGGCACACCCCCTGTGCACAACTATGAGCTTGGACACCCTTAGGGATAAATATACTTTTTATAACTTATTAGGGTACATTCACTTGGCCGTATAAAAACATGGCAACTTACATGCAGCATCCTGCTAGCAGAAAGATACTGCTTTAAAAAGTCCTCTGAATGCATATAAAGTTTGATCAACATTTACAGGGATACATTGTAATTGAGCCTATTGGTTGCTAGGACGCAGGCTGCCATTGCTGCCTAGCATCCTTTGTTACTAGAACGTAGGAGGTGATTGCTGCCTAGTGTCCTCCATTGCTTAGGACACAGGTGGCCTTTGCCTTCGAGAATGCTCAATTGCTAGGATGCAGGCTAGTTGCTGCCTAGTGTCCTACATTGCTTAGAACACAGGCGGCTGTTGCCTTCTAGCATGCTCAGTTGCTAGGATGCAGGAGGCGATTGCTGTCTAGTGTCCTCCATTGCTTAGGAAACAGGTGACTTTTATCATCTTGCGTGCTCAGTTGCTAAGATGCAGGCAGCGATTGCCGCCTAGCAACCTCCATTGCTTAGGATTTTGCCTTATAGAATGCTCAGTTGCTAGGATGCAGGTGGTGCTTGCTGCCTAGTGCATAGCTCCCAACTGTCCCTGATTTCCAGGGACTGTCCCTCATTCGTAACAAAGTCCCTCTATCCCTCTTTCCTCCTCATTTGTCCCTCATTTTGGTCTGATCTATATAGTTGTATATAAAATGTACTACTTATCTATCAAAAAGTGTTTCCAAGTGCTAAACCTTTTTTATCCAATTTCTAAATTGCTGCATTTGTAAATTTCAAAAGCCAGTATGAAGGAATAGTAGTGGTAAAAAAGCCCTTGTGGGTTCAACTAATCATTTTTTTAGTACAATTCTCCTTTAAGGGGGGCATGCCAGGGTGTGTGTCCTATGCCTACATACTTTTGCTAATAGATGTCCCTCATTCCCATCTCAGAAAGTTGAAAGGTATGCTAGTGTCCTCCATTGCTTAGGAAACAGGCGTCTTTTGCCTCCTGGCATGTTCAGTTGCTAGAATGCAGGCGTCAGTTGCTGCATAGTGTCCTCCATTGCTTAGGACACAGGTGGCTTTTGTATTTTAGCATGCTCAGTTGCTAGGATGCAGGGGGTGATTGCTGTCTAGTGTCCTCCATTGCTTAGGAAACAGCTTTTACCTTCTAGCAGGCTTATTTGCTAAGATGCAGGCAGCTATTGCCACCTAGAAACCTCCATTGTTTAGGACACGGGCGGTTTTTGACATTTACCATGTTCAGTTGCTAGATGCAGGTGACGGTTGCCGCCTTGCGACCTCCATTGCTTAGGACAAAGGTGGCTTTTGCCTTCTAGCATGCTCAGTTGCTAGGATGCAGGGGGCAGTTGCTGCCTAGCATACCATCCTCCATTGCTTAGGACACAGGTGGCTTTTGCCTATTAGCATGCTCAGTTGCTAGGATGCAGGTTGCTGCCTAGCATCCTCCATTGCTTAGGACACAAGTGGCTCTTGCCTTCTAGCATGCTTATGTAGCGCCGACACTTTTCTAAAGTGTGCGCTATTCTGTAAATTTAGTTTTTCCAGAACTGTAACTGAGTTCTGGGGGTTAATTGTTCTAGGTTTTTACTTTGGCATCAGTTTGGCTGGGCTGTACTGGAGTTCTGCCTGATCATAGGTGAGGTGAGCACCTGTGACAGGCTGAGAACGTGAGCCTGGTTGGACGCTTTGGGTACCAATCTTTCTCTGAGCCAATCAGTGGGCGCATCTGGCCCCGCTGTGTATTCCGGGAAGGAGTATTTAAGATGCTGAAGTCACGTGTTCAGTTGTTCGTTTTGCTCTTTTGATTTCTGGTTCCGGTCCGGACCAACCCCATGAGGGGTCCCGGACCCAGGAGTGTCTGCTGCCCCCATAAGCCTGGTCACCCTGACCAGCCCCAGAGGCCCTCATGGTCTGGGGTGGGGATCCATCCGTTCCCGAGCCTTGGAACTGGCTAGTTCGAGGCCCAGTAACTGAAGGAGGATTCTGAAGTGTCCCGGTGTCCTCTCAGGATTGGAGAGGCATGGCAACTCGTACAAGCGACCAGGGGAGGACTCTTCGGAGGAGGGCCATGAAGCTGGCTGCTCGGTAAGAGCCTGGGAGCTGAGATTGCATGGACACTAGTGAATGCGCATTTCCTACGGTATTGCCGAAACGGCTGGAAGAATCAGGTACCATAGGAAAAGTTCCTAACCCATCCTTCGGTTATAACCTAGTCTGTGGCGGAGATTGTGCTAATTCTGAATCACTTGTTGGCTGATAAGTCTACAGACGGGGGTTTATCCAACAGTGAAGAGTCCAGTTGCGAGTGGCTACTCTCTGGGCTAAGGAGACATTTATTTGATGTCAGCAGTTCTGAAGTGCCTGAGCTTTATCACCCATGCCCTCTATTCCCAACTAAGAGACTGTGTTATGTTTGATCTTTTTTTGCAAATAAAAATCCTCAAAAGGACTTTGAGTATCGGCCTCTGAAATTACTGGGTACTAACCCCAGCGAACCCCTAGACAACGAACGACGAGCTACAAGGAGGAGAGGTAATCGGTAAGCCCAGAAAATACATAGCTGCCCAGCAGGGGTTATGGCGCTACACTTAGTTGCTAGGATGCAGGTGGTGATTGCTGCCTTGCATCCTCCATTGCTTAGGACAGAGGTGGCTTTTGCCTTCTAGCATTCTTAGTTGCTAGGATGCAGGCAGCAATTGCAGCCTAGTGTCCACCATTGATTTTGACAGAATCGGCTTTTGCCTTCTAGCATGCTTAGTTGCTAGGATGCAGGAACTTATTGCTGCTACTGATAAAAGCACTGCATTTTTATAGACACTTTTGCTTCCATTTTTTATAGCGATCTATATGGATACAGGGATGGGCTGTTTCCATGTATTTTACTGTTGTCCTACCTGGAAAAATAGTCACCATTACAAAGTACGTGGAACTTCAGAACAGCGCCTAAAAAAACATTGCTGGAAAATAAAAATAACTTTTATGGGTAAAATGTGTTAATATTGGTCATTCCTTCAACTAGATTGCTATGATAGGATTCAGAAATCTTTATATCTGAAGTAAAACAGCATATAGTAAGAAGAGTTGTTGTAGTCGTTGTTTTCTCCCTGTGTTATTACGTTTCTCTGTTCAGCAGCCAGAGTGCTGACAGTCTATGTGTAGAGGAGGAGGCTGGGCAGAAGGCGGGAAATGGAAGCAGGAAGTGCTCTGCTCTCCTCACAGTTCTCTCCTCATCATTCACGATGGTTCAGGAGTTCCATGTTCTATGCTGCTTCTCCTGTCATACCTTCCAGGTGCACCAGGTACCTGAATGCTTCTTGTCCTATTGTCCTTTATTGGTATTTGTTTCTACTTACCAACTTCTCCGTTCCTCACAGGTGAAGAAGAGCAAGAAATGGGATTGTAAACTCTGTGGTGAAAAACAGTCCCTGATAAAGGTAAGTGATTTCCTGTGCTATGTGTTCGGATTCTGTGTATGGACTTTCAGAGCCTGTTCAATTACTGTGGTCTGTACAAGTCTATGGGTCTGCCATGACTGGCTTTAATCAGTATACTATCTAAAACGTTAGTGTGTGTTCAGCTTCATTCAGTAATGCTTACCACTCTGTGAAAAGTGATCTGCAATGGATTGCTTATCTGGGGGTGGTATAGCAGTGGCTGGCAGGCGTTCAAAAGTTACTACTGCCTCGTGTGTGTGTGTGTGTTTTTATTTTTTATTTTTTTTTTACATTTCTGAATAGTAAAATTTATAATGTGGGACCACACCGAATCTGCGAGCCAAGCATTTGGCTTGTGGTTGCCGTGCAGCCCCATTGATTTCAATTGGCGAGTTTGACAGGTGGTACTGCCTATCGAACTCTGCAGCCCGAGTCAGGGCCTGTTCACACATAAGCATACATTAACCACTTAAGGACCAGCCCCTGCAGTTGAACTGCAGAAGGTTGGCTCCCCTGCACGAATTGCCGTCATTGTACGCTGGCTGACGTAGTTGCGGTGGCACGCTCTCAGGTTGGGCGGACTCAATGTCTGCTGGCGACCCGCAATCCCCTTGTACAGAGGCAGAATGGGGAATCTGTCTTTGTAAACAAGGTGGATCTCCATTCTGACAGATGACATGACAGAGTTCTTCTGTTCCCGGTCATCGGGAACAGTGATCTCTGTCATGTCCCAGTGAGCTCATCCCTCCCCTACAGTTAGAACCTGATGGAACACAGTTAACCCCTTGATTGCCCCCTAGTGGTAACCCCTTCCCTGTCAGTGTAATTTTTACATTGATCAGTGCATTTTTATAGAACTGATCAATATAATGTCACTGGTCCCCAAAAAGTGTAATTTAGGGTCAGATTTGTCTGCCCCAGAGTCGCAGTCCTGCTAATCCTGCAGATCGCCGCCATTACCAGTAAAAACAATTAAAATCCCTAAATCTATTTCATAGTTTGTAGACACGATAACTTTTGTGCAAACCAATCAATGTACGCCTATTGCGATTTTCTTTTTCTTTTTTTTTTATTTTACCAAAAATACGTAGAAGAATGTTTATCGGCCTAAACTGATAAATAAATTAGTGTGTATGCGTGTGTGTGTGTGTATATGTGTGTATATATATATATATATATATATATATATATATATATATATATATATATATATATATATATATATATATAGCAAAAAATTGAGTTTTTTTTTTTTTTTTTGTTTATAGCGCAAAAAAAAAAAAAAATGCAAAGGTGATCAAAAATAACCAAAGGAAGCTCTGTTTGTGGGGAAATTTTTTATTTATTTTTTGTTTTTTGGGTACGGAGTCGCACGCGCAATTCTCAGTTAAAGCGACGCAGTGTCGTATCGCAAAAAATGACCTGGTCATTAAGAGACAAAAATCCTTCTGATCCTTAAGTGGTTAACCACTTCAACTCTGGAAGATTAAC
The DNA here is from genome assembly GCA_028564925.1 of Lithobates sylvaticus. Classification (NCBI taxonomy): domain Eukaryota; kingdom Metazoa; phylum Chordata; class Amphibia; order Anura; family Ranidae; genus Lithobates; species Lithobates sylvaticus. The sequence goes on along the minus strand of CM053029.1, from coordinate 207,646,087 downwards.
CCCTCTTCATGACCAGGTCAGTTTTTGTGATATGGCACTGCGTTACTTTAACCACTTCCCGACCGTAGGCCGTCATATGACGGCCTACACTTTGCGGGGTATATCTGAATGATGCCTGTAGCTACAGACATCATTCAGATATTGCAGTTTTCAGCCGGCGATTCCCTGCACCATAAGAACGATCATAGCCCCCCCCCCCCTCCCGCCGCCCTCCAGTGCTTCTACCGACTCACCGCTTCCATCGGTGAGTCGGACACAGGATCCGCCGGCCCCCGGATGATCACTATAGAGATTTCCGGCGGACCAGATGGTCGCTGGAGTCTCTATGATCGATCGGAGGCCGGGCGCAATGTTATGACGTCACGCCCGGCCTCTGCATTCAAATAACGGCGCCGCCTCCGCTGGGAAGCGGTGATCGTTTTTATTTTATTTATTTATTTATTTTTATTTTAGGCTTTCCAGCCTAGAGGTGAGATGTGGTGTCTTATTGACCCCATATCTCACTGTTAATAGGTCCGATCAGGTAATATTCCTATTACAAGGGATGTTTACATTCCTTGTAATAGGAATAAAAGTAATCAATTTTTTTTTTTTTTTTTTTTTATACTGTCAAATTAAAAAAATAATAGTCAAATTAACAAGAATAAAAATTTAAAGCTCCCCTGTCCCCGTGAGCTCGTACGCAGAAGTGAACGCATACGTAAGCCCCGCCCACATATGAAAACGGTGTTCAAACCACACATCTGAGGTATCGCTGCGAACGTTAGAGCGAGAGCAATAATTCTAGCCCTAGACCTCCTCTGTAACTCAAAACATGTAACCAGTAAAAAATCTTAAAGCGTCGCCTATGGGGATTTTTAAATCCAAAGTTTGGCGCCATTCCACGAGCGCGTGCAATTTTGAAGCGTGACATGTTGGGTATCTATTTACTCGGCGTATCTTCATCTTTCACATTATGCAAAAAAAATTGGGCTAACTTTACTGTTTTGTTTTTTTTAAGCATGAAATTGTTTTTTTTCTGAAAAAAACGTGTTCGAAAAATTGCTGCGCAAATACTGTGCGAGATAAAAACGGGCGTCATTGTATTCTCTAGGGTCTTTGCTAAAAAAACATATATAATGTTTGGGGGTTCATATAAGAATAACACAATGCATGTTAAGCATTTAATGAACTATAAAGTGCAAATGTAAAATAACAGCTGTGACCAATGTGCAATATTGGGTGACAATATAAATATAAAAAGATTAAAAAGAGAAAAGTTCATATATGACTGATATTCAGTAGAGGAGATCACATATAAGGTGTGGAGCGTTGATCAGGTACTTGGCAGTGTCATACCCATCACCATAGTGAGATTAAAGGCTTACCAGAAGGCCTGCGACCACCCTTACTCAGAGGGGCCGCAAAGTGCTTTGTTGGATCAAAGATACAATGAAGAGGTGTCCAAGCGTCTCCCACCAGAAGCCTCTGTGTGTACCGGGCAGTGATCAAAAGCCTGAAGTTCAGACAGCCTCCTCTGCTGCCAGTTTCAGCCTAGTATATGTCTCTCACGATTCTCACGGCATACCATCATCTTTCACACTATACAAAAAAATTGGACTAACTTAACTGTTTCGTTTTTTTTCCCAATCCATGCACCCGGTCTTTTTCAGGATGCCGGACGCATGGATTCCTATGGCGGGGAGGGGCGGGTGGTACTTTTTGAAGCGCCTGATTAGAGCCAGAGGCTGTAATAGGCTTCAAAATAGGGTGGGCTCAGGGCACAGAGAGTGCGCCCTGATCCCACCCAATTGTGTGACGATAGCAAATAAATTTTCGATATTTTCACACTAACCTTCCTTCCGGCCTCACCAGTCAGGAGGCAGGACGTCAGACCTGCTTCCTGATTGGCCAAAGCGCTAGGCCACCCTATTGGATGCCTTGCGCTTAGGAAGAGGAGCAAGGAGTCATGCGCTGGAGTGGAGGTTGCTGCCACTCTGAGAGGAGCTGCTGCGGTAAGTCCCCCTCACAGGTGGCGGCATATGATGGGCACAGTGAGGCTGCAGTTGATGGGGGGGGGGGGGGGGGTGGTTTCAGTATTTTTCAATTTGTCTGTGCCCCCCCTTCAAAAAAAAAAATATTTGAGCACCAGCCGCCACTGGAACAATGATCTTGTTTAATAAACCGTACAGGGAACAATGTGCAATAAACAATTGCAGTCAGTCAGAATTCACTTCAGTGAAGCCAGGCCAGCAGGATATTGATTGTGATTGGCATCATTGGATGCTGCATGTGTTGCTTTATCAAAAAAGCAAAACTCCTTTTTATAAAACAGATGATGTAAAGAAACAGCTTTGTTTTGTGTGTGAACATCACAATACCCGATGCTCCCTTGATTTAAACTTTCGAACATCTCCCGTAAATGTATACTTGCATATCTTCTGCCTTTTCTACTTGTCTGACAGGTTTTTGGAAAAGGCTCTGCTGCAGATTGCAGACGACATGTCCAAAAGTTGAATCTCCTTCAGGGTGAAGTGGAGCAAACAGCTAATACCACCTCTGGGTAAGTTTGATACAGGTTACCATCTGTTTTGGGGCATGTTTTTAAAACCTGTTTGTTTTATTTAACCACTTTACGACTGGCGCACACAGAATGGCACGGACAGGCAAATGGGTGTACAGGTACGTCCCTTTGAATCTGTCGCCGTGCCATTCTCGTGCGCGCCGTCGGCGGCGCGTGCCCGTGGCGAGCTCCGTGAGTTGGGTACCGCGGACTTGATCGCCGATGGATACTCGCAATCGTCTCACGGAGAGTCAAAGCGGTGAGATGCTGATGTAAACAAGCATCTCCCCGTTCTGCCTAGTGACACTTTCACTGATCAGCTCTCCCTGTAATCGGGAGAGCTGATCAGTGTAGTGTAACACACAGCCCCTCCCCCTGACAGTTAGAACACATCCCTAGCACACACTTAACCCCTCCCTGCCCCCTAGTGGTTAACTCCTTCACTGCCAGTGTAATTTTTACAGTAATCGGTGAAATTTAATCGCACCGATTGCTGTAAAAATGACAATGGTCCCAAAAATGTGTCAAAATTGTCCGATGTGTCCGCCATAATGTCGCACTTTCTAGCAATTACTAGTAAAAAAAAAAAAAATATTAATTAAAATGCCGTAAAACTATCCCCTATTTTGTAAATGCTATAACTTTTGCGCAAACCAATCAATAATCGCCTATTGCGATTTTTTTTTTTTTTTTTTTTTTTGACAATTTTTACCAAAAATATGTATACGTAAGAATACGTATCGGCCTAAACTGAGGAAAAAAATTTTTTTTTTATATATTTTGGGGGATATTTATTATAGCAAAAAGCAAAGAAGAATGCGTTTTTTCCAAAATTTACGCTCTTTTTTTTTTTTTTGCTTATAGCACAAAAAATAAAAACCGCAGAGGCGATCAAATACCACCAAAAGAAAGCTCTATTTATGGGGAAAAAAGGACGTCAATTTTGTTTGGGAGCCACGTCGTACGACCGCGCAATTGTCAGTTAAAGCGACGCAGAGCCGAATCGCAAAAAGTGGTCTGGTCTTAAGCCAGCAAAATGGTCCGGTCTGAAAGTGGTTAAAGTGGTAAACCCTCACATGTACCCAGTGAAGTGAACCACCTCAGATGATGCACTGAGATAAAACAAATCTCCCTACATAAGTTTTACATGCATATCTGTTGTCTTCAGCTTGCTAAATTCTTTAGAAAGTGCACATCATGTTAGAAATATTCTCTTCCTGCTCAACACTGGGAGTGAAGTCTAGGCATACACTGTAGGCTAATCACTGGCAGTTAGACATTTCCTGTCTGCAGCTGCAGAGATCGGGAAATGTCTTGCTTTCTGTGATTAGCCGTGTGCAGTGTAGGCTTCCTGGCAGGATCCGGCAGGTGGGATCCCGAACATGCCCGAGCCCATCTCTAGTGCAAAGGGTCAGTGCACATGTGGTGTGGAGTTAAGTCCTGGGAACTGGCTGCGGTGTGTTTTTTAGGGTCAGTCAGTGGCTGAAGCAGTTATTTTTTCTTTCCTATTGTGTTTTTGGCTTAGGCTAAGAGCAGTGACAAAGAATCTAGTAGCAAGAGATGCCCTTCATTCAAAAATAGATTGTCAGATAAATGGAAAAATCCTTTATGCAAAGATTGTGTTTCTGCATTAGTGGGAAACGAGGCAGCGTCAGCATCTAGTGACTTTCTGGCTTCTACGAAGGCTGAGTGGAGTGCGACTTTGCCGTAGTTTAAAGACATGTTGGGGTTTTCATCCCAAAGTGCTTCTGAGCCCACCACCATCAGGTTATTTGGATGCTGGGTCAGGGATACCCTTGGCAAAGTTTGCTTCTACCACGGCCTGAAGGAGGTTCAGTAGATGATGAAGAGCTTGAAGATGCTTCAGCATATACATTTTTCCTGGAAGAAGTGGATAGTCTTAAAGCGATTAATGCCACCTTGGGCATTAAGGAGAAGAAAAGATCTCTCCCTTCATTATAAAATGTACCTGAGGCTTAGCGAGCCAAAGGGTAGATGTTTTGGCTGTCCATTCATCTATCTCAGACATGGTAAAGAAGAAATGGCATAATCATAATCTCACAAGAGATGGTTCCCGTTTTGAAGAAGATACCTCATCAGTTTGGAACAGAGTGCCTAAGTTGGATGCTGCTTTTTCCCAAGTTGCAAAAAAACAAAGACTCAGCTTGTGAAGACATGGGAAGCCTAAGGGAAGCAATGGAAATAAGGAATGGATTTATTGGGACCTGCATCCAATTTGCATCAGTGTAAACCCAGCCTAAAATCAGGAAGTCTTTCACGACTTCGTTCAGGAATGGGGTTAGATGCAAATAGATTTGTTTGCGAACCATCAGCATGCCAGAACTTGTCTTTTTTTTTTTTTTTTTTTTTTTTTATCCTGAACAGCCTCTGGGTCATCCACAGGTGGAAACTATACGCCTCGCGGTGTGGTTTCTGAAAAGCAACTGCTAGAAAAAGAGGTTTCTCCCAGTGCTTAGACACTCTCCTGTCAAGCCGTAAAGAGGTTACATGAGCTATATACGGCAAAGTTTGGAAGGTGTACAATTCCTGGTGCCTGTCCACCTCAAGGCAGATCTTGCCTCAATCCTGGAGTTTCTTCAATAGGGAGCAGACAAGAAGTTAGCTGTCAGCACACTAAAAGTTCAGGTTGCAGCATTAGGAGGCTTTCTGGAATGCTGTAGTTCTTCAGAACCCTTAATTATTTGACTTTTCAGGGTATTGTCCTGTTCCAGACCAATTAACGCTAAAGCTTTTCCCAAATGGGATCTCTTAGTAGTCCTACAAGCTCTAACCAAGTCTCCTTTCAAACTTTTGGATTCTGCAACCTTGAAGTTTGTCGCGCTGAAGACCGTTCTACTAATTGCGGTCACATCCGCACGCAGGAATAGTCATCTACATGCATTGTCAGAACGGTTTCTAACGATCTATCCAGACAGGGTAGTTCTTTAACCACTTCAACCCCCGTAATAATTTACCCCCTTCCTTACCAGAGCACTTTTTGCGTTACGGCACTGCGTCGCTTTAACTGACAATTGCGCGGTCGTGCGACATTGCACCCAAACAAAACTGATGTCCTTCCCCCCCCCCCCAAAAAATAGAGCTTTCTTTTGGTAGTATTTGATCACCCCTGCGGTTTTTATTTTTTGCGCAATAAACAAAAAAAAAAAAGAGCGTAAATTTTGGAAAAACCGCATTCTTCTTTACTTTTTGCTATAATAAATATACCCCAAAAATATATAAAAAAATTTTTTTCCTCAGTTTAGGCCAATACGTATTCTTACGTATACATATTTTTGGTAAAAAAAATAAAATCGCAATAGGCGATTATTGATTGGTTTGCGCAAAAGTTATAGCATTTACAAAATAGGGGATAGTTTCAAAAGAAAAGCAATATTACTATAATAAATATCCCTAAAAAAATATATATATAAAAAAAAATGTCTCAGTTTAGGCCGATATATATTCATCATAATTTTTGTAAAAAAAAAAAAATCGCAATAAGCATATATAGTTTGGTTTACGCAAAAGTTATAGCGTCTAAAAAATAGGGGATAGATTTATGGCATTTTTATTATAATTCTATTTTTTTCTTATTAGTAATGGCGGTGATTTGAGATTTTTATTGTGATTGCGTCGGACACTTTTGACACTATTTTGGGACCAGTGACATTTATACAGCGATCAATGCTATAAAAATGCACTTAATACTGTGTAAATGACTGGCAGGAAAGGGGTTAAACACTAGGGGGCGATCAAGGGGTTAAGTGTGTCCTAGGGAGTGATTCTAACTGTTGGGGGGATGGGCCCACTACAACATGACAGATCACTGCTCCCAATGACATGGAGCAGTAGATCCCTGTCATGTTGCTAGGCAGAACAGGGAAATGCCTTGTTTACATAGGCATCTCCACGTTCTGTCACTCCGTGTCACGATCGTGAGCCCCTGGCGGACATAGAGTCTGCGGGACCCGCGGTCACGCTCAAGGAGTACACGGCAGGCGTGCGCCCCACTATGCCGTGTCTTAAAGGGGACGTACAGGTACACCATTTGCCCAGCCGTGCCATTGTTTTATTTGCTGGGACCAAAAAGGGCAGAAAGCCACTAAAGGATCCTTTGCCAGATGGCTAAAAATGGCAATTGAATCTGCTTATACACTTGCAGATCTCATTCCACAGCTGGGCATTTATGCTCATTCAACAAGAGCTCAGGCAGCCACATGGGCAAAGAGGGCTGGTGCCACCCCGGAACAAATTTTGTAAAGCGGTCAAGTATATCCACTTTCGTACGCCATTACAGACTGAATTTATTATAAGCTGGGAAGCAGGCCTTCGGCAGGAAGGTTCTGCCAGCTGTGGTCCCGCCCTGATTGGGTAAGTTCTCATTTATCCTCATGTGCTGTCCTGAAAGATGTTTTGAGAAAATTCTAGTTAGGTTTGTTTTGTAACTTGTTTTCTAGTAGTCTTTCAGGACAGCAATAATTGCCCGCCCTCATATTGTTCATTCTGTTGTGCTTATGTTTTTCAGAGGGGTCAGGGGTACTCTTCGACAGCTGAGGACTGTGGGAGAGGCCTCCAATTAAAGGTGTGTGTGTGTGTGTGTGTGTGTGTTTCCTGCATGAGAAGGAGCTACATTCTCTCATGCTGTCCTGAAAGACTACTGGAAAACAAGTTACAAAACAAGCCTAACTTTGAATTTTTTTTTCAGTTTAAAGTATTCAGAGCATCATGGTAATCGCCAACACTTTCCACATACTGATCACCCTGCTGTGTTTTTCACAGTAGCAAATAAGAAGCTGATCTTATCTCCTTACTCATGCCTGTCCCTACCATAGGTTTGGGATATTTGGAAATGGATATTTATCTAGAACTAAATACAGCAGTATTGTATGCTAAGGACCTATGCACGTTGGCCTATAATTTTTAGCCATGTAAACCAAAACTAAAAAAAAAAATCTGCTGCATGCATTTGCCCATAGTTTCACAATGTACAAACAGTTTATGCTAACCTTTTACGTGTGTACAGTGTCAATAGACCCTTTGGACCACTGTCGCTGCTTAGGGCCAACATGTAAATGGCAATAATGTGTAGCCAGCGGCTCTGCTGCTAATTACCCTGACATTAGAAACTTGCCCTGAGACCGTTATCACTAGGGGCTTTAAATGTAGCATATACTTGTGCATGTGCTACTGGGCAAAATGTAGATGAAAGCACTGTATAAAACAATTGGATGGATTAAGTTCCATTAAGTTATGTTTTTAGTCAAAGATCTGCAGCGCTCCATTAAACACATTGCAGTGCTCATCTTCTACAGTAAATATTTTTGGAGAGAATTGCAGTGGCTGCCACTGTTAACTACATTTTTAAAATCCTGTCTGCTTGGCTGTTTTAGCCTCCATACTTTTTCTCATTGAGCCGAGTCAAATGTCCTAATATGCATATGTAATACCCTCTAGTGTTCTATTAGTGTCAGTGTTGCAAATCTATGTTCTGAATCAAAGTTAAAATGGATGTAAACCCTCACATATACCCAGTGAAGTGAACAGCCTCAGATGATACACAGGGATGAAACAAATCTCCCTACATAAGTTTTACCTATATATCTGCTGTCTTCAGCTTTATATATCCTTTAGAAAGCGCACGTGTTACAGATTTTCTTTAATCGTACATCACGGGACACAGAGCCATAGTAATTACTATGTGGGTTATAGTCCACCTTCAGGTGCTGGACACCTGCACACCCTAAACAGGAAGTTGCCTCCCTATATAACCCCTCCCATACCGGGAGTACCTCAGTTTTTTTTTTTCGCCAGTGTCTAAGGTGTTGGTCACAAGTGAAGATGTGCTGTGCTGAGCCCCACTGGAGCAATCCTCGCTGGGGCTAGCTATGTAGCCGTATCCATTCAGTGTCTTTTTAGGCCGAATTGAATGGTACCCGGGCCTCGTGTCCAAAGAAACAAGGTTCGCCTGTAACTCTTCTCTTTGCTGGACCCCGGGATCCAGTACTTTGGTATTTTAAGCCATAAAGTTTTACTGGTGGGGTGCTATTACAGGTCCAGGATTGTGGGGTACCCGGTTCCTGAAGGTTTGTTAACGGAACCCACCGTGAAGGGTGAAGATTGGGTCTGTTGGTTTTACCTAAGAAAACCCTGCGGCGGAAAAGGTAAGTGGAGTTTTCTAAGGAATTTTTTAATTTTCTGAAATCTCCTTTAACCACCTCACTACAGTGCATTTTCACCCCCCTTCCTGACCAAGCCATTTTTCAGCTTTCAGCGCTGACGCACTTTGAATGACAATTGCGCGGTCATATGACACTGTACCCAAATTAAATTGTTATAATTTTTTCCCCACAAATAGAGCTTTCTTTTGGTGGTATTTGATCACCTCTGCGTTTTTATTTTTTGCGCAATAAACAAAAGAATAGCGACAAATTTAAAAAAAAAACAATATTTTTTACTTTTTGCTATACTAAATATCCCCAAAAAATATATAAAAAAAAAAAAATGTTTTTCCTCAGTTTAGGCCGATACGTATTCTTCTACATATTTTTGGTAAAAAAAATCGCAATTAGCGATTATTGATTAGTTTGCGCAAAAGTTATAGCGTTTACAAAATAGGGGATAGTTTTATAGCATTTTTATTAATATTTTTTTTTTTTTACTAGTAATGGCGGTGATCAGCGATTTTTATTGTGACTGCGACATTATGGTGGACACATCGGACATTTTTGACACATTTTTGGCACCATTGTCATTTATACAGCAATCAATGCTATTTAAATGCATTGATTCGTGTATAAATGACACTGGCAGTGAAGGGGTTAACCACTAGGGGGCGGGGAGGGGTTAATTATGTTCCCTGGGAGTGATTCTTACTGTGGGGGGAGGGGACTCACAAGGGGAGGAGACCGATCGGTGTTTCTCTGTACAGAGAACACATCATCGGCTCCTCTCCTCTGACAGGACCGTTGATCTGTGTGTTTACACACACAGATCCACGGTCCCGCTGTGTTACCGGGCAATTGCGGGTGCCCAGCGGACATCGCGGCCGCTGGGCACGCGCATCGGGTGCCCAGTGACACGGCGAGAGCGTGCGCGCGCTCCCTGGAGTGCACAGAAGGGGAGGACGTCATATGACGCCCTCCCACAATGAGAGCTGCGCCGCCTGGCCATCATTTGACAGCCGGCGGTCGCAAGCAGGTTAAAAAAATAAATGTTGTCATGCCCAAGTGTCACCACTGGGGGCTATATCGAGCACGTACCTTCTCATGCTTTCCTCAGAGATCACGCTGTGTCACAGAAGCAGCAGACTTTTTTTTTTTTCCTCCGGCTAGCAGGCAGACCTCCGGTAAGTTTGGGGGTTTTTGCTTCCACAGACACTCTCCCCCCCCCTCTTCACGAGGCTGAGCATTAGGGAGAGCTAAAAAAAAACGATCGGCGATGCCGTTTTCTTTTACCACCCCTACACGGCGGCAGCTTTCAGGTCTCCTCCACGCCATCCCTCCCTCACACACAAGCCGATCCCGTCGGATCGGAGACCCGTGCTCTTGCGTGAAAACTTTTTTTTTGAAAGAGAAAGGGGGGGGGGGGGGGTGCGAGGCGACGGAGGGGGTGGGGCTTAGTGTGGCGTTGGCGTCCTCCAACGTGGGAGTGTGTTTTTAAAAATAAATAAATAAAAGCTACATTTGTGCTCGCTGCAAAATTGTCGGAGGGACACAAGAGCAAAGAGGGGCATGAAAGAGGTTGGTGACACAGGCATTTCCTATTTGACACATTTACTATTTGCATCAAGCTGAGCATTGATAGCAGCGGCTGTGGCTGGACTATTGCTCAAGCAGTGGATGCGATTTCTTCTGGTAGTACCTCCTGCTTTGTGCATCGGGCTAAGGTCAGAAGGGGGGGGGGGGGGGGGGGGGGGGGGGGGGGGGGGGGGGGGGTTGAAAGAAAAAAAAGAGCTAAAAGAGTCTCACTCAAGCTCTGGAAAGCCTACTCATCTCTACAAATGGCATCCTCCCCTGAGAGGGGGTGGCTGGTCCGAGTGAGCATCTCGGGGCCATGAAATGTTTGCAACTGTTTTCAACACTGCAGCCCCTGTTTGTTACTAAAAATATATTTTTTTCCTCAGCCATGATAGGATTGAAAAAAAAAGGCTTTAATCGCATCCCAGTGTGGGGCAAAATGTGACAGGTTCTCTTCCATTACCCAGGACACTCAAACTGAGGAACTAGGGGCGGGGGGGGTCAGCTTTCACAATCTGTAAGATTGCTGGTGCAATTTTTTGCTGAATGGTCCGCTCCACATTTATGTACTCTTAACTGAGTGTTTGGGTTCGCTAAAGCCTCCTCAAGCTGTGCATGCCTTTTTCCTGTCCATTCTTTGCTGGAAAGACTTTTTTGTATCTGAGTGGATCACCCAGATAAGCATTATTTCCCTTCCTAAAAAGTTTTCACATTTTATCCTATGGTGGAGAAAATTCACTAAGTAGTAGTAAAAACAAAACAAAAAAAAACACTGTTCTCTGGCAGATTTAAGTGTCTCAGCCTGCACTGACAGTAATTGATTAATTGTTGAGAGACCAGTTTAAACAGGTGTTCAAGGTCAGGCCCAGGATCTGGCAGCTTTATGTTTGCAATAGTTGCTATGAGAGATGTATTTTCGTTTTAAAGCTCCTTCTCCTGTTCCAGGGGATTCAGCCTCCAGGTAGTCACGACAGCTTCCACCGTCAGGTTCAAAAGGTAATCCCCAGGGTTAACCCCAGGGACAAAAGAGGTCTTGGGGGAGGAAACCTACAAGATACTGAAGCCTCCTTCTGAAGAGGCACCCACGCTCGCTCGAATAGGGGGAATAGAGTGTTGAGACAAATGGGGGTCTTCCTCAATAGCTCCAAGGTACAAACTGGAGTTCCAAGAGTTCCTGTCTCCTCGTTTTTCTCAGATCAATTGTTCCTAAGGATCCATAGAAAAAGGTCTTTCTTTCAAGCATTGGACCATCTTTTGGCAAAAAGTGATCATGGTCCCATGTAAGAGCAGAGGTTGGGGTTTGGTTCAAACCTCTTTTTCACAGTGCCAAATCCGAATGGACTATCTGGATCTCAAAAATCTAAATTCAATTCCTGAATATAACCACTCTTTTTTTTTTTTTTTTTTTTTTTTCACATGGGGTCAATCCAATCAGTTAACTCTATCCTACAAGGAGGAGAACTTCTAGCTTCAATCGACATCAAAGATGCATACCCCGCTCCCTAGTAATCTTCATTTTCAGTGTGTAGCTCTGCTTTCTGTTCTAGCTACTGCACCTTGAGTGTTTACAAAGGTTCTGGCCCCTCTTCTACCCAGATCAAAGGCCCAAGGTATAACGATTATGGTTTACCTAGACAATCTGTTCTTTTTTTTTTTTTTTTTTTTTTTTTATTTGTTTCGACAATCTGTTCTTGATAGACCAGTCGGTAGCCCGCTTAGACCAAAGTATGGTCACCACATTCAACTCCCTGGAATATCTAGGTCGGATTCTCAACCTAGGAGACATATTCTTTAAAACCATGAAGAAGGCTAAAATACTTGGGTCTGATCTTAAGTACACCCAGAAAAGGGTATTCTTGTCCCAGGCAAAGATCAGCGCAATAAATAAACTGATGCAGCAAGCAAGAAGCAAGATGAATTCTTCTATTCAACCTTGCATGAGGTTGTTGGGAAAGATGGTGGCTTCATTCGAGGCCATTCCTTATGCTCAGTTTCATTCGAGACTGCTGCAAAACAGTATCCTATTGGCTTGGAACAAAGGGTTGAAGCTCTAGATTCCCAATGTGTCTGACCCCAAAGCCTACAGCCACATCACACTGAAAGCGCCCAATCTCGTCTGATATTGGAGGCTAAGCAGGGTCGGGCCTGGTTAGTACCCGGATGGGAGACAACCTGCAAATACCAGGTGCTGTAGGGTGGGTGCGCCGGAGCCTCAGTTCATGGTTAATATCCAAAAATCTGCAGAGGGGAAAATCCTTCCTTCAGTTACCTGGGAAGTGGTAACAACATATGCCAACCTTCTTTTTTTTTTGGGGTTGAGCAGCAGTCCTGGAAGAGGCAACTGTCCAAGAGAAGTGGCCCAGATCAGAAATAGCCTTGCCCATTAACATTCTAAAGATTCAGGCAGAGCACTGGGTCCTGAGGGCCTCAACGTTCAGTTTACAGTGTTGTCCTGCCAGGATTCAATCCGACAATGCCACAGCAATGGACTATATTAATTGCAAAAGGAGCACAAGAAGTTGTGCGGCCCAGAGATAAGATATGATTCACCTATCTTGGGCAGAAAACAATGTACTTTGCCTGTCGGCAGTCTTCATTCTAGGAATAGAAAATTGGCAGGCGCACTACTTGAGTCGCCAGCAGTTGTTCCCGGGAGAATGGTTCCTTCACCACAATATCTTCCTGTCAATATGTGAAAGATGGGGTTCCCAGACATAGATCTGACATGGATATGAACTACAATCGAGCTCAAGGTTATCTGCTGCTGTTTCTAATTAAAAAGTGTGTACATGCATGCATTCTAGAAGCAAAACTCTCTGACACAGCGTTCAGATCGGTTACTTCTTACACTTCTAATTTATTTCTGGGCGGTGTCCATATTTTATACAGAAAGATACGTCATTGCTATGTCAGTCTAATAGGTACATCTCATTGGTTAAAATACAAGAGAAATGGAGAAACTTGATGCTTGAAGGTTGATTGAAGCTCGCGACGTCTGCATTCTTGTATGTGTAGGATGGAGGGTATAGACGCCATCTTTAGTTCCAAACAGAGTCAATCTGAATACTACATAATAAGTAAGGAGTTGCATAGAAACATGTATACACATAAGCAAATAGACATTTTCTGATTATCAGTATGTACATTATATTCCTTCACAGATCTGTTTGCATCCAGGTTCAACAAAGAAATCGACAACTTTGTGTCAAGAACAAAGGATCCGCTAGCATGCGGAACAGATGCCTTGCTAATCCCGTGGAATCGTTTCTCACTGATTTATGCATTCCCTCCTATTCTGCCTGCGTCCACGACTTCTTTGCAGGATGAGAAGTCAGTGATTCTTGTGGCCCCCAGCAGGGCCCAGGAAATCTTGGTATGTAGAGATCGTAAAGATGGCAGTAGGGGACCCATGGACCCTACCGCCATGGCCAGACCTTCTCTCGCAAGGTCCGGTATTCCAGCCTACTTTACAAGCGCTAAATTTAACGGTTTGGCTATTGAGACCCACACTCTGAAGAAGCATGGGCTGTCAAGTTCAGTGGTTTCTACCTTGGTTAATGCAAGGGAGCCAGCCTCCATAATTATATATTATGGAGTCTAGGAAGCATATGTGAAACCAGGGGTTGCACCCCAGGAAATAGCTCAAAGGTAGAATCCTTGACTTTCTGCAGATGGGGTGAGAAATAAAGCTGGCCTTGAGTGCTTTCTAAGGACAGGCCTCAGCCTTGGTATTATTTCAAAGGTAGAATCCTATACGACCCGTGACATCCAGGAGGAAAAGGTCCAGTCGTCTGTACACGACAGGATGTAACAGGGGCTGGATGATAATAAATCCACACTGAAATAAAGCTGGCCTTGAGTGCTTTCTAAGGACAGACTTGGCCTTTGAGGACATGGGGGTACTCAAAGATAAAAATTATTATAACGTGCAGCGCTTGTATGAATCAATAAATCAAAAGATATGAGGGAGATAAATGTCCCTGTTTTGCACAAAGCCACACAGGTGATTGAAGGCCTATGAGCCGCAATGCATGACAGGTATATCTTATACTGAAAAATCACTCGTGTTTCATGAGTGAGAGAAGGAGGGGCATTTGGCAACCTATTTCAATGAGACGACCCAACGGTGAGAAGGGTCGTAATCTCATAAGGTGCAAATCAAAATAAAACGTGATAAAGCAAACTACCATAGACAATGTGAATGTCTAGTGCATAATCACATCTCACAGTTCTAAACTGTATTCCCATAAATCATGTTGTGATGCAGTGTTGCATGCAAACCAGCAAAAAATGCTTGTGCGATTTAAGGTTTAGACGTATACAAAATGTGTTAAATAAAATAAAATAAAATAGAAAACACACGGAAAAGACGGACTATTGCACCGTCCTATTATAGTGGTGCAATATAGTGAGTGTTTGCATTCAAAAAAGGTATAATTCTAATGTGATTAGCGTCAGCCTAAACAGTTGTGCAAAACTGTGCTAATGTTTAACACATTTTGTATACGTCTAAACCTTAAATCGCACGAGCATTTTTTGCTGGTTTGCATGCAACACTGCATCACAACATGATTTATGGGAATAAAGTTTAGAACTGTGAGATGTGATTATGCACTAGACATTCACATTGTCTATGGTAGTGCTTTATCACGTTTTATTTTGATTTGCACCTTATGAGATTACGACCGTTGGGTCGTCGCATTGATTATAGGTTGCCAAATCCCCCTCCTTCTCTCACTCAAGAAACGCAAGTGATTTTTCAGTATAAGATCTACCTGTCATGCATTGCGGCTCATAGGCCTTCAATCACCTGTGTGGCTTTGTGCAAAACAGGGACATTTATCTTCCCCATATCTTTTGATTTATTGATTCATACAAGCGCTGCGCGTTATAATAATTTTTATGTTTTGCACAATTGAGTCTGATTACCCTGCTAGCAGCTAGATATATTCTCTGTTTGGCGCAGTATTTCCTTTCATATTTCGGGTACTCAAAGATGCCATGGATAAAAGAGCAGATACTCTTTTAAAAAGAGCATGGGATTCTGCGTCTGCCAGCCTCAAACCAGCTATGGCATCCACGGTGGTGGCTAGGAATTTAGAGTGTTGGATAGAAAAATTGCAAAGCCACGTGGAAGCAGGCACACCACGTAAGGATTTAGTGGAATCCTTTCCACTAATCCTTGGAGCAGTGAAGTATATGGCTGACGCCTCTGCTGAGTCCATCAAGATGGCAGCCAGATCTGCGGCCCTGGTGAATTCCGCCAGGAGAGCTGTTTGGCTTAAAACGTGGTCAGACCAAGCCCTCCAAGGTTAGGTGTGTGGTCTGCCCTTTTTCATGGATCTGCTGTTAGGGCCAAGCTGGAAACAGTTTTCGTGAACAGCAGACAAAAAGAAGGGGCCTTTTCCTGCTAAATAAAAACAGACAGGCAAAAGGAATTTTCCATCCCTGTTTCAAACAAAGGGTGGGGAGGACCAGCACAAGTCGCTGGAAACCCTCAGAAAGGGTAATGTAAAGGAGAATTCTATTCAAAACCCCCCTCCATTCAACTCCCCCAAAGATTAGTGACTAACTCTGCTCCATGGGGAGCAAGGTTTGTGCCGCCGTCCTTCCACAATCGAGCCAATGTTTCCCTACAAGTCAGTTAGAGAACATTTGTGGCGGCAGGGATGCAGCAGTTTTTGCCCACATCCCCCCCAAGCAGATTTTATATTCATGGCCCTTCCAAGGGACCAACAAGACAAAGCTCAGCCATGAAGAGCCGTTTGGAGATCGATTCAACAGGAGATGATTGGCCAGGGTCACAAAGGACCAGGGAAGGTCCATGGGTTTTATCCACACATTTCCTAGTGAGAAAACCCTCATACAAAATATCGCCATGTTACAAGCACTTCCGCATGATACAATCCATACAATAACAAGGTTGGTAACCAAAAACTGCTTTCATGCTCCCAGGATTCTGAGAACGCCCTATCTACATGTCCCGATTTGCCCAACCCTCCCAAAGAAGGTTTGGGCAGTGAATCTAGAGGTCATCATCTGGCACCTACATTCAGGCCTTGCCGTTCAGGCTGTCGTCCCCTCAACCCAGGATCTTCACCAAGGGCAAGGCAAGCCCTGGGAACCAATGAATTGGACTCTCTATTTTTTGCGGACTCCAGGACAGTGCGTCAAATCTTCAGATAGCACAGGCTCACCTCGAGGACTTAGGTGGCATCTCAATGTGGAGAAATCGAACCTAGTTCCAACCAGAAAGTAGTTTTTTTTTTCTAGGGTACACACTCAAGTTCTACCCTGCAAAAAAAATAAAAAAAAATAAGAAAAGTCAGTCCTGTTATCGGCATCTAAGGACAGGCCTCAGCCTTGGTATTATTTCAATGACCACTTTTCTTTGGTTCGTAACTTTATTCAGGAGGTAACACGGCTTTATCTCTGGTTAGGTCACCCCTGAACCCTTGGGACTTGAATTTAGTTTCGTTGACATTACAAAACAGCCTTTTTTTGGGCTGATACAACCTATATTGCCTTGGTCCTTTTTAAAAGGAATTTTTTTTTTCTGGTAACCATATCTGCTGCAAGAAGGGTGTCGGAATTGGTTGCTCTTTCTTGTAAAGAGGCATATTATTATTGTTCACAAGGATAAAGTAGTATTGCGTCCTCATCCTAACTTTTTACCGACGGTAGTATCAGGTTATTATCTAAACCAGGATATTGTTCTACATCACTATAATTCTCTTGATGTGGTGAGAGCAGTCAAAGTCTACTTAAAGGCGACTGCTCAGATTCGAAAAACTGATTTTTTTTGTTCGTGTTGCCTGAGGGTCCTAAAAGAGGACAGGCAGCATCGAAATCTACTATTTATAAATGGATTTGACAAGTAATTGTTCAAGCTTACGGTTTAAAGAGGTAGTTTCTACCCTCTCAAATCAAAGCCCACTCCTCCTAGGGCTGTTAGTGCTTCGTGGGCAGTGCATCACCAAGCCTCCATGGCTCAAATCTGCAAGGCTGCAACTTGGTCTTCAATCCATACTTTTACCAGATTCTATCTAGAGGTCGACCAATATGGGTTTTTCCTCTGGCCGATGCCGATATTTAGAAATTGCGGCGGCCGATATATGATGCCGATTTTTTTTTTTTTTTTTTTTTTTTTGCAAAACGCCCTTGGTGTGAAAGGGGTCTAAATATTAAATGCACAAAAACAGGTAATCAAAACTTTTGGACAAAAAAAAAAAAATGGGCTAACTTTACTGTGTTTTTTTAAAATCATTAGTGTATTTTTTCCAAAAAAATTGCGTTTGAAAGACCGCTGCGCAAATACCATGTGACATAAAATATTACAACAACCGCTATTTTATTCCCTAGGGTCTCTGCTAAAAATATATATATAATTTTTGGGTGTTCTAAGTGATTTTCTAGCAGAAAATACAGGATTTTTACTTGTAAGCAACAAGTGTCAGAAAAGATTTAGTCTTTAAATGGTTAAACTGAGAACTCCTACACAGAGTTCAGCCTATTGATAAGAAGAAACATTGTATCTTTTTAGTCTTTTCTTGGCAGAATGCCCAGAGAGGAGACAGATCGCTCCAGGGGAGGACTCGGCAACTTGCATTGACTTCTATTACAGAAGTCATTTGCAATTTGCGCCTGAAGTTATAATCAGCCTTTTTTATCAGCACAATTGGCCGATTAAATAAAAAAACGCCAAATATATAGACATATCGGCCGACCTCTAATTCTATCAGGTGAATGTAAAAAGACATGAGGATGTCGCCTTTAGGCACAGTGTACTGCAGGCAGCAGTATAAGTCCTCCTGATCTCATGGCGCCCTACTTCTGTTGTCTCCCTCCCCTCAGTTGGCATTGCTCTAGGACATCCCACATAGTAATTACTATGGCTCTGTGTCCCGTGATGTACGATTAAAGAAAATAGGATTTTTAAAACGGCTTACCTGTATAATCCTTTTCTTTTGAAGAACATCATGGGACACAGAGGTCCCGTCCCTCTTTCTAGTGTAGACGTGTATTGCTTTCCTACAAAACTGAGCTACTCCCGGTATGGGAGGGGTTATATAGGGAGGCAACTTCCTGTTTTAGGGTGTGCCAGTGTCCAGCACCTGAAAGTGGACTATAACCCACATAGTAATTACTATGGCTCTGTGCCCCGTGATGTACTTTCAAAAGAAAAGGATTTTACAGGTAAGCGTTATAAAAATCCTATTTTCTCTTCCTGTTCAGCACTGAGTGTGAAGTCTGGGCATACAGCCATGGCAGCTGATTGGAGGAAAGGCGCACACACACCCCCACTCCACAATGGCAAAGGAAGGAAGGAATGTGCAGAGCTTTTCTGTGAGAAGGCAAGCTGTCTGCTAATCTATTTTTAGCAACCTCCCACTACACAAATTTCAGACTGCTTTTCTCTCCTGTGTCTGAGAACTTGTCAGATGTTATCAGGCTGATAACAGAGCTATGGAGCAGGAGAAAGCCACAGGACTCAGTGCTTTGAAGAGAGATAAGAAAACGCTGCAGTTATGTGTCCAGCTCAAATTTCATGAATCAAGTTTACATCCACTTTTTAACTTGAGTCTAAATTGGGTCAGGGTTTACTGCAGGTCAGGCTGGATGACTCAGAAGCTAGAGGGCTGAGGCCAGGAGAGTTGATCTGCATACTTAGGGGAGACCTTAAATATGAATAAGCCCTGCCAGCAGGGGGGTCGGGTGGGAGATGGAGTGCTGAGGAGATTGTCAGTTGCCTTGGAGGGGAGCCCCTGCTCTGAGGGGGGGGCTCTGCCTCAGGCTGGACCTCAGGCTGGCTTGGGAGGATCCTGACAGCAGTGCAGTTTGAAAAAAATCTTTCCTAAGGAAGCAGCTGGGAGCAAGGAAGACAGTGTGAGTACATCAGCACACCTAGGGATTCACAAGGGGAAAGATTGCCACATGTAGCAAGCCTTTCTGGAAGACAGCGTTGAGATTAATATTTCCCTTGCCCTGGGAGATCTTACGAGCAACCGGGTGGGCTGGTAGTTCCCGCAGATAGTAGAGCTGGGATCAGTGTAACACTTTGTGCTTCTTTCCAAGGAACTGAGAGTTCCTAGTCCTTGGGGCTTTTGCATCTGTGATTATCAGACTGTTAATATTCAGGTGGCGGACAGTTCTGGAGCATGTACATAGGGAGGGAGGTGTCCCTGTTATTGTTGCAATCAAGCTTGGCATCCCATAATTCCCATCCAAGTTATAACCCCTAATAAACAACAAAAAACAAGCTCAGAGACTGTTCCTTGTGTCTAGAGAAAGTGGAAAATGCTTGTTGCCTGGCTGTGTAGGAGTGGGGAAACCAGTCATTTTGCAGCCCCTGTGGGGATAGTGCTTCACATGTCTACTTTGGTCAATGACTGAAGGTTTTTATAAAAGAGCTGCAGAAAAACATGCAGGCAAAATGCATTTTTGGAAGAAAATGGATGGCAGTTTCTGTTTTCCATTTTAGACTTCCTTTTAGAACTGGAGAAAGCAAATGAGCCTAAAAACGTTGTCCCTAGCAAACAATCAGATTTTGTTTTTAAATTTTATTTTATGTTTATTTTTTTTTAAATAAAATGGGAAACTCGATTGACTGACTGCTTTATTGACTATTATTATACTCGCACAACAAAAAGACATTTATCTGGTAAGAAATCCTCCTTTTATCCAAAGCCTCAGCACAGGCACCTTTCACGCTGCATTCACTCAGCATTATTAGAAAGTACTGTACTCCTGAATAAGGATGAGCTCAGGCGTGTTCGCAACCCGCACGTGTGGAGCCCGCCAGGAAGTCGGCACTGCACAGAGCTAATTGCAAGCAGTGAGACATTTTCCCGATCCACGGCTGCAGAGATTGAGAAGTGTCTCACTGCCTGTGATTAGCTCTGTGCAGTGCCGACTTCCTGGCGGGCTCCGCACGTGCGGGTTGCGAACACGCCTGAGCTCATCCTTACTCCTGAATGCAGTGTAAGGGCATCTGAGCTTTTATCCAGTGCTAATGCTTTATAAGGAATAGTAGAGATACACTGAGCTGATTCCTTTACCACATTTGTACAATGTTTCCTTTCTCCAGTTTTATTGAATCATCCTCTTAATTTTTAATGTTGCGAGTGCTTTTCATTTATAGTGTATGAAATGTTTGAAGTATCCTCTTGGTGTGTCGCCCTTTGAAAAAGTTTGGATACTAAGGACCCGTTTACACTGGTCATGTTTGTGTTATGTTGCGTTTTAACATTAAAATGCTGGGGTCTATTTTTTTTTCTGTTTGTAGAAAAAATGGTTATGTTCACTGATTTCCACCTGTACTTTGTTTACTCTGGCATTATTACCATTTTTTTCAGGCTTAACTGGCAAAATGAAGTCTGTGAAAATGACAGCACACAAAGTTCTGGGTCATCACAGGTACCTGCCACGTTTACTGTGTTCATTCTTAGGATTAAAGAAGATATAATTAATAAAAACAGCATTTTAAAGTAGTGATGTTAAAGAAGTCTATATTCTTTCTACCTTGTGTCTTTGCTGAGATAGCATGGTTGACTGTGTGACCATGCAAGTGGTTGGCTGACTGTGATGTTGACCCTCTAGCTACAGTACTCTAAAGCTGGGTATACATGCGTCGAAACTTAGCCAGTTAAAGGGGTTGTATACCCTCAATTACAACTTGTACCTACAGGTAAGCCTAGATTAAGGCTTACCTGTAGGTACAAGAAATATCTCCTAAACCTGCACGGTTTAGGAGATATTTGCACAGAACGTTTTACAACGTTGTCTACGGCGCGCGGCATAGACAACGGTGCATTTACAGGGTTGATCCCCATTCAGAACTGCGGCTCACCGCAGTTAAGGTGTCCCGCGTGCATGCGCGGAGCGACGTCTTCGCTGCTTTGGCCAATCACAGCGCCGCAGCTTTGACACTAACCCTAAACAAGTAACCAGATTTCTGACCTGCCTTGTCTGCATACATATTCTAAGTCAGTTACAAGTATTGCAGCCAGGATGACAGCATAATAATTGGGCTAGTAGTATTTTCAGGAAGTCCGCAAGGATACCTTCTTTTGCGTCTTATAAAATATTTAAAAATGCATACATTACATTACAATACAAATACAATTTATGAGAGAATCACTTGGGTTACCATTGCTGACCTCCTGAAAATGCTAGTTGTGTGCCAGTTTCTCTTGGCTGCAACATTCTTAAAAGAAATGGGGCAAAGTTTGCTCACCAAGACACCTTTTCATGCTGTATTTAAAATGTGTTTTTTGTTTTGCTCTGTGTCTTCATTGGAAAGATTTTACTATTCCTTCCTGCCCTGATAGGAAGTGAAGGGAGTTATCCTAACAAGAACATAGACAGCAGTAAAAGCTAGACAGAGGCTTAAACCATTTCTCGCTCATACAGTTTTTTTTTAATTTACTTCTCTCTCTCTCTCTCTCTCTCTCTCTCTGTCTCTATCTCTCTCTCTCTCTCTCTCTCTCTCTCTCTGTGTCTCTCTCTCTCTCTCTCTCTCTCTCTCTCTCTCTCTCTCTCTCTCTCTCTCTCTCTCTATATATATATATAAATATAATATAATTTCATCCATTTTTGTTTATGGGTTTCTAAATGTTGTAACTATTGTATTCTATATTGTAATAATATTTTGTACAAGATCTCCAGTTAAAAATGTTTGTTTAAAATCTGCTGGGTAATAACTTTAAATTGTAATGAGGCTTATGCCATTTATTGATTGGCTGTTCTTTTACAATTTTTATTCATGGCAGGAATTATAGTTTTTGCAATACTTCGCAAACTTCGACTGGAGCCTTGCAGCTACCCTACACAATGCCATTTATCCGCCCCTCCTTTTCTCTTGTCTATTCAGAGAACACTGAGGGGATTTTACTAAAACTGGAGCAGCTGGGCATGGCAACCAATCAACTTTCATTTCAGATTGTTCAGTTTTTAGGTTAAAAAATGAAAGCTAGAATGTGATTGGTTGCCGTGCACAGCTGCTCCAGTCTTAGTAAATTCCCCTCCTTTGTATTTTGTAAATAGGCTCGGAGAATACAAGGTATTCTGTGAAAGTGCAAGATGAGAAGGGGGTGGGCAAACAGTGCAACTTGTGTGTAGAAGAGCATCGGAATTACAGCAAAAGCCAGTTTGAATAAAAGCATAAAGCTGCATTCACACAGCAGTTCATTGGCAGTAGATTCTTGCCGGCGGTTGTAAATGCTGTCTGCACGCACTGTGTGTGAACAGTTGCAGCTGTCAGATTTGTACTCTGCATCTCGATGGTCGGCGCTGTTGCATGTAACTGCTTTTGTGAGCGGTTACATACGAGTAAAGATTCTTACTGACACTGCTCACAGAACGTATGCTTCCAGGGTCGGCATTTCTGTGGAATTTTGGCCGCAGCTTTCAGCCAGTTGGTTTTTGGCCATAGCACAGAGGGGTTGATTTACGAAAACCAGAGAGTGGAAAATCTGGTGCACCTCTGCATAGAAACCTCAATCAGCTTCCAGGTTTTATTGTCAAAGATTAACTGAACAATCTGAAGTTAGAAGCTGATTGGCTACCATGTACAGCTGCACCAGACTTTACACTTCCAGTTTTAGTAAATCAACCTGAGAGTGTTGCTGCATCCAGGGGGGGGCTAAATGCTGCCTCTGAATGCAGCAAACTATCTGGTGTAAATGTAGCCTAAATTGTAAGGAACAGCCAGCAATGTAGGAGGGCGCATACACCTCATTACTGTTAACTATTTGATACCAAGCAGGTTAAAAGAAAAAACATTTTTTCCTGGAACTCTTCTTTAAGACACATATTATAGCTATTTTAGTGGGTTAATGTGTTTTTACCGATTAATTGTTGCAGCCACATATTGGGGCCCCCATAAGCTGCTGGAGTAAATATTTGGAGGAAGACAGTGAAAATTCATGTGTAAAGCAGGAAGAGGAGGAGGACAACGGTCTGATTTACACTGACCGGGAACACTTTAACACTCAGCGGAATATTGCATCAGAAGCAAGGTAAAAACACCTTTACTTTTACAGTTATGACGATGTATTAAGAAGCCAGAAATTTTAGGCAATATTTTTTTTTCAATTTTCAAAATGAATTTCAAGTCATACAGGAACAATTCAATCCAATAGACGTCACAATAAAACATGGCATGGTCAGTGAGCAGTGTGCATATACTATACATGATTTATCATTAAATCCCACACAGGGAATTTGTTACATTAGTCAATATCAGTGGAACAGGATGGTATATAAAAGAAACCGGTCAGAAACTACCGGAGGCTCGGCCTTTATAACTTGGTAATTTATACATAGAAAGACTGGGGGAAAGGGGTCAGATGAAAAGGGGGAACAACCCTGCCTGTGCAGGAGATGAAAAAAGGAGGATTTTTTTTTTTTTTTTTTAATATAATGGTGTTCAATGTATTTTTGCTTGTTAGGAAACGTAAGAAAATGCCACAGTATACGTACGATTTTAATGAACAACATTTCAATAGAGACCTACTGAACACTTCCAAAAGGAAAAGGACCTATGAGGTATGTGCTTGTATTTTCTGATTATGTTGTCATGAATATTTTGTGTGTGTGTGTGTGTTTATATACATAAACTATATATTGCAATGTACGTATTGTGTAATTCCAGCCAAAACATTTTGGTTTTTTAAACAATGTGGGAAGGGTTTTAGAAATTGTCAGGTTTTAAAAAAAAAAAAAAAAAAAACTGGGGAGGAAATGAAGGGAAGTCTACACATATACACACATATACTTTAATTTTTCAACTCTGTATTTGGAGGAACAGCTACCATACATCATTTCATGGCTCTTGAATTACAATGGCATGAAAGTCTGAAAACAGTAGCTTTCATTGGAGTACCTGGTATTCTCTGTTTAATTGTGCTTCTACTTTTCAGCAGAAAGAGGCACAACCTTTTACCAAGGGATGTAAAGTGATCTTGTTAGCACAGATTCACTTGCTTGTAAAACATAACTGCTAGACTGTATATACTTACTTTTTTGGCCTAGTCCTTGAAAAGTCACCGCTTCCCTGCTCAGCAGATGCAGCAGTATTTGACTGGTAGGATCAGTTGAATATCTGTTTTCCCTGCCACACACTGTGGTTCCTTTTACCAGCTTGTATGTCCTGTAGTGACACACGAGCCAGCAAAAGAAACCACAGTGAGCAGCCGAATATTCACATAACTGGAAGTGTGTGAATACTTGAGAGCAGTTAAGTGTTGGCTTTTCAAGAAACAAGCCTGAAAGCTAAGTACTGTGTGTGTGTGCACACTTCTTTAGTTGGGTAGGTTTTTAAAGTGGTTGTAAAGCTACATTTCTTTTTAATTAAAATAATAAACACGTTTTACTAACCTGCTCTGTGCAATGGTTTTGCAAAAAGCAGCTCCGAGCCTCCTCTTCTGTGTCTGCCCCATAACAAGCCACTTGCTATGGGTGCAGACTCGCTCCCGAGCCGGGCTATGTGTGTCTATTGACAAACACAGTGTGGCTCAGGCCCATCCCTGCTCCTGCTCCATTCTCCTCACAGGATTTGATACAGCAGGAGCCAGTGCTTTCCGCTGTTATCTCTGAGCCTGTGTGTAACAGAGAGCAGCAGCACTGGATTAAGATTGGGGTCAGGTAAGTATTTCGGGGGTGCTGGGGGGAGTATGAAAGGCATTTTATCCTGATGCAGAGAATGCATTAAAGTAAAAAACCTTTTATGCCTTTAAAACCACTTTAAGTGACAGGGTGTGTTGATGTCCTTGGCCCTTATATAATTGCTGCAGGATGATGAAAGAAAAGTTCTAATGCAGCTCTGTCATTAAAATCAATTGTATATGTGTTCTTTCTTTTATGCAATTGGAAACGCTAACTGCTTTGTGGCTTGTAAATGCCTGATCTTTTCCATGGTTTTAATTCAAGGACAGGGCTGCATCCATAAAACAAACAGATGTGCCTTCCTACATCAAAAATGAGAACGTGGGTTCTACAGGAGGTCATGGAAGGATCGTGTCACCTGCAACAGATGAGCCTACTTGCTCTGGTTCTAAATGGGAGAGAGATATTTTAGCTGAGGATAAGGTTAAAGAGGACATCTCCAGCACACAAGGTCTTCAGAAAAAAGTAACAGATATGGACCCGATTTTAAATAAAATTCAACATAATCAGAATATTGTGCTGTCTTTGTGGTCGGCTCAGCCTCAAACAACTTATTTTGAAAGTGAATTTCCCAGGACAGTACATGAAAGTAGACTTCTGTCAGATCAGCCATCAGGCTGTGCACCTAACATCGATGATGCTGCAGGCAAGCCTCAGTGTAGTATCTTTCAAACTGATGAAGACTTTGATGAAAACTATTAACACTCCTAAAGTTGTAATGTAAGGAGAACATGTCAACTGTACACACAGGTTTAACCAGCCAGTAATAAAAAGTATAGTTTTTGTTTCTAGGAAACTGCACCATCTGCAAGGAAGGTATGCTGTAGCAATTTTTTTTTTTTTTTTTTTTAGTGAATCGTATTATGAATATGTTAAGCTAGAAATAATTCCATATCTTTGCTGACTGTTTAGGTTTTATATACTGTAACCATTGAATATGCTTACAAAGCACTAAAAGCATAAAATAGTAACCCACCGCAACCAACCAGGCTTTATTTTACTGAATTAGGACAGGTACAAGATTAATTCTAAATGGTTGCTATGGGTACTGAGATAGATAGAGATTATTTAATATTATTTAATATTATTTATATATATATATATATATATATATATATATATATATATATATAGTGATCTAATATAATCGTTCCTCGTAGATGGTATATGGTTATTAAAAGTATTGTCTTCCCGCAGCAAAACCCGATTCTCCCAGAGAGAAACACTTTATTGGCTTCCAAAACAGAACATTCTTACAGACGACAAAATCCAACAGAGTTCATGACAACGAATATTTCCTCTTGTACCTATGCCTTCATGGATACAGAACCTTCTCTCAGACCATCTTTCTCTAGACTAGCTGACAACCTGCCTGTCTTCTCATATACTGATCTGACACTGGGGGGGGGGTCAACCAAATGTTTTCCATGAATACCCCCCCCCCCCCGGGTTAGGCCTCAAGGTCTAATTACCATCAATAAATACTAGGTTAAAAGGCTATTCCTCACACACACACAACTTGCATAAGATTTACACATCAAAGGGTAACAGATAACATTGTCAACTTATATATGGCCTGTTCACTAATACTGTGTGTGGAATACATATATCCAATACATATATATAATACATAAAGTCCCACATAAATCGGCCAACACATTACAAAATATACCCCCACTTGGGTCGTTCTAACTACTAGAACTGACCCATAAATCAAGCAACAAACATAGCATTACCGACTTGAGGTATTGGATGCTTCACAATGGCTCATATGAAATATAAAGTTGAAACTGGTTACATCTCTCTTCACCAGCCTCTAAAATATCCCCATGAAAAAGTCATTAGATAATATAGCTTTAGACCATGACTTGAAAAGGGTTTGGTAAACATTCTTGGTCCATATAGCTGTTAGGCCTTATTATATCACATCAAGATCTTGAATATTGCACAAAAACGAGCTGATGTCACAGTTCATTCTTCAATTTTCAACTTCAACTTCATCACATCTCTCATTGAAAGTAGACTTGGTGTGCTGGGAGCTCCGATCCACATAAATCCAGGATGCTCCTCTCCAGGCTCAAGGTTTTCATTTTTTTTTTTAAAGATGCTTTTGCACAAACACCAGCAAATCCCGAAATTCTACATCCATCTTTATAGTAAGAAGAACCATCCATGTACCAGCTCTCACTTTCAAGTTCAAAAGGTTTGGATACGGCAGAAAAAAAACTGCTATTGCTGTACCTTGTAATTTGCTGTAGGCCGACTCCTCATTGCCTCCATAATAGAGCAGTTACTTGAATCATTCAGTCCATAATTCCACCTGAATGGTATACCAATCTATAATCCATATATCCATATAATCCATATATAATCCCCCACTTTCAGATAGAATCAGCTTGACATCAGCGTTTATCAGATCTTCTATCCAGACAAAGCAGCAGTGGAAAATCTTGCCAGTAAAGTTAGGTCTTTTTTCATCCATATGTCAATATTATTAATGACTGATTCAACAAAGTTTCAAATCATGACTGGAGTGATGAATTTCACTCACCCCCTTATAAATTTAGGAAATCCACCCAACATACTATAATTTATGCTATGCCAAGCCATTGTGCAGCATCTCACCTTAGATGTCAAATATATTGATCAATATGCAATATGTAATATGCAACATGTAACATGTTATGTAACACGAAAATTATTTTAGGTTTAAATGTTTCGCTCTGGTTTTAAGATAAAGTTCAAGAAATAAAACATAATAAAATAAAAAAATAAATGAAAATGGAAGAGGGTGAAAAATAAAAAATAGAATATAGGGAAAAGTCCATTGTCCAAGTCCAAAAAGTCAAAAAAATAAGTCAATTGCTTGATGAATATTGAGAGAGTCCATGATATTGTTTATTCAGCGTTTCTACCCCACTAGCCAGAAATTTCAGCTTGCAGTTCACATGCAGTATCTCCAATATATCTGAAAGACAAAAAACTCTCCAACAAAACTAATTAGCAAGGTCCTTAAACATTCTTTGAAGTTAAAACAAAGGACTATTTACACATCCCCAGGTTGAAACTAAACCACCCCCACTGTTAGAGAAATGTCACTTGTATTCAAAAACAGATCTGGATAATGTAATCTGTTTAGCTGTCCCAGCAATGTGTAATGTTCTATTTTCATTTTATCGTACTCAATCTTTAGGTGGTCATATTTCTGTTTTAACTGAGAAAACGGTATCCAAGCCTTAGATACCTTTTTATTATGATTTTGGTCAGCTCTGTTTTTCATATCAATATCACCTATATTTGACCTGGTGTCTCCTCTTTGATTGTTATCATAAGACATTATCTTTTGATCTTTATGTTCAGTATTTGTCCTAAACAATGTCGCTAAATTAATTTTGACAGCTTGCTCATTTGACTTTCTCCCTAAATTGTCTGCTTTCAACAATACGTCTTTTAAATCATGAGGATTTGGGGTAACTCGTAAAATATTTTGTCTAATCTCTTCATTCAAAGCATGTAGAAATATACTCATATGTAACAAGCCACCATGCTCAAATGCAAGATTATTACTGACCAATATTTCCATAATAGATTTTATCCTTTCTGACAGTTCGTAGGGAGATTCACTTTGCATTTGTTTGATCTTCCCATGAACAGTAACATCAGAACGTACACCATACAAAACACATAATAATTCCATCAATATGTCCCTTGTTCTCATTGGCTGAGTACAGATCTGCTTAATTCTCACCCAAAGACTATTTCCTATAGAATGTTGCATAACTCGTTCTAAATCAGATGGGTTGAGATTGTACATATCTCTGACATTCTGCAAGTCACAAAACCATTTTAAAAATCTGTTTAAATCATGGCAGGGAATCATTCCTATTTCTTTAAGAATTGCATCTAATTCTTTTGGTTTCAAAGGCTTCATTACAAGCTGGACTTCACCTGCATTATTATTATTGTTATAAACTGTGGTGGTCACAGTGGGTGCGGCTGGCAATGAATTATCAGATTTAATATGAGGTTCTGTTTCATTTGATAGAATGTTTGTATTTGCATTTTGCTGCAGATTCGATGCATATCTGCATTCCTGAGATCTCTTCTCTAATTCCATAATTCTTAGTTTCAATCTTTCATTTTCCTCTGATAATTCATTACAACGTTTAGACTTCTCAAGCAGAGCTTCCCCAATGGTGACTGCATGCAATTTTAAATTTACAGTCTCAGATTCTGATTGGTTTTGTAACCTCTGACAAACCTTGTTGCTATTATCAACTGCACTCTGTAACTGGGTAATTTCCTCAACCTTATCCTTCAAAGAACTTTCCATTGTTAAACAGCAAGATAACAAGCCCTGTACAATACAACCTTTTCTTTTACCTTCTGAAATTTTACTATCAAAAACAGTTTTTTCTAAAAATTCATTCATCATAGTCCATGTCTGCTTATATTTTTCTGGCACTTCATAAGGACCCCCATGACGCTTAATACATTTTAACACCCATCTGTTAACTTTATCAGAACTGACACTAGCTTCACACTGAGTAAGCATTTTTACTATATTATTAATAATTTAAAAAAGAGAGAAATATTTTACTCACCGCATTAATTACTCCTTCAGCTTCCAGCTCAGGTCTTCTGGTACACGACACAGTCCTTTTCTTCGTTTCCAGTCTCCAGAGAATAATTCTGGGGTTCCAAACTTGTTTGATTTTGTAGATCAGACTCTCTTATGTCACAACCAGACGTTAGAGTCACAGCACAGGTCTTGGGTCTCCATCAGACTTCTGTCCAACTCACAGGATTGTTATCACCGACTTCTGTTACAACTTCTGCTACTAAGTCCTGAAGATGCTCTTCTGGTCGCTTGAACGGCACCAATGTAGTGATCTAATCTTATAGTCGTTCCTCGTAGATGGTATATGGTTATTAAAAGTATTGTCTTCCCGCAGCAAAACCCGATTTTCCCAGAGAGAAACACTTTATTGGCTTCCAAAACAGAACATTCTTACAGACGACAAAATCCAACAGAGTTCATGACAACGAATATTTCCTCTTGTACCTATGCCTTCATGGATACAGAACCTTCTCTCAGACCATCTTTCTCTAGACTAGCTGACAACCTGCCTGTCTTCTCATATACTGATCTGACACGGGGGGGGGGGGGGGCAACCAAATGATTTCCATGAATTCCCCCCCCCCCCCCCCCCCCCCGGTTAGGCCTCAAGGTCTAATTACCATCAATAAATACTAGGTTAAAAGGCTATTCCTCACACACACACAACTTGCATAAGATTTACACATCAAAGGGTAACAGATAACATTGTCAACTTATATCTGGCCTGTTCACTAATACTGTGTGTGGAATACATATATCCAATACATATATATAATACATAAAGTCCCACATAAATCGGCCAACACATTACAACAATATATATATAGTGTGTGTGTGTATACTCTCTCTGTATAATCTATCTCTCTCTAACACACACATTGTGTGTGTGTGTGTGTGTGTGTGTGTGTCATATATATATATATATATATATGTTCACTCACTCACTCACTCACTCACTCACTCAGTGTGTGTGTGTTAGAGATAGATAGATAGATAGATAGAGATTATATATATATATATATATATATATATATATATATATATATATATCTATCTATCTCTCTCTAACACACACACACACACATTGTGTGTGTATATATATACTCACTCAGAGTGTGAGTGTGTGTGTGTGTGTGTGTGTGTATGTATGTATGTATGTATGTATGTATGTATATATATATATATATATATATATATATATATATATGTGTGTGTATATATGTATGTTATGTGTTTTTTTTTTCTTTTTGTTTTTTTTTTTTTTTTTTGGTCTCCTTTTGCAACATGGTGCTTTCTGTTAAAAAGAAAAATGTTGGAATAGAAGAGAATTTGAATTGCTCATAAAGAATAGTAAGGTGTTTGGTTTTGATTGCTGAGCTGATTGAAGTGGTGTTTGCCTTGTCTATAGCAACAGCTTTTTATATATAAAGCTGAGAGCATTTGCAATTACACAAATGGCTTTAGGTGAAAGTACACAGCAGGGGCTCAGATTTATTAGAAATGAAATATAAGAAAAAAAAAAATCAACTAGAACTTACATTTTCTATTCTGCACTAGAAAAATTATGTTTTTTTTTTTATATATGATGAACTCCAGGCACACAGGTTTTAAAATATAAATATCAGTCTGAAGCGCATTATGTGCAGAAAGTGTTTTAAAAGATTTGGGAAAAAAAAGTTTGAGCACAGCTATGGAAGCTGAAAAGGATGGACACAGCTTCTCTTCAGATTCATGACTAATCTGGTTTTATAGTGCTACCTACCAGGAGTTAGGACACTAGGCAGATAAGAGCTCGGCACCTCCTATGGGCAGTCCCCTCTGTATAAAGCCCCCAGTTCTGGCTAGTGTTTCAGGAATATGGACCTGTGGTCCCATGGATGCTTCTTTTTCTTTTTTTTTTTCTGCAGATGATCTTCAATTAACAGCCAGACTGAGCGACAGGCTGGATATTTTAAATCCAAGTAGTCAACCCAGTCTGGCTAAGCTAAGTGAAGGGTCGGCTGTGACCAGCCCCATCCTGGACTGGGACGGCCAGCGAGTTTCAGCATCTCAGTGTTGCCCTGGTCGACAGCCCCCCACTGTGGTGGAGAGGTGAATTTGTCACAGGAGCTTTACTCCCCTGGATTGGTAAGTAGGTGCCCCCTCTCCCCCTTGGCTGGATGTGATGAGTGTGGGCATCCCTCTCTTTACCATCTTACCACCCCCGCTCCCTGGGTCTCCTTTGACACTTCTGCAGGGGTGGGGGTGCTGGTTCCATCTACTGGGTGCGGGGGGGCCACTGTGAAGTCTGTGCTTGCTGTGTGCTCCTTTATGGGCTAGCAGCCTTTTTCCTGTAGCCATCTTAACTGGGACTCCAGTGCTGGGGCTGAGATCCGGGACTCTTATTGGCACTCTTCTGGCTCAGTAGGCAGGGGCTGGCAGCTCTGGCATTCTCTCTGGAGGGTAAGTCTGACCTGAGATATCTGTCTTTCACTGTGCTTGCAGTTCAGGGGGTGGATTTTTCTCCTCATCTCATACTCCTTGAAGGGTTATCTCAAGCAGTGTCGTGCAGGAGTCCCAGCAGCCTGCTTTTCCCCCTGCACTCTCTTGAGGAGGAGGCTAGGTCCTCTGGTCTGTCAAGGTCTTCGATCCCCATGGATGCACAGTGAGTGGTCCTGGAGTAGTTTGTCTCCCAGGTAACGAGGGTGTTTGGTCTCAAAGGGTGCAAACCCCCCCCCCCCCCCCCCTAATGTCACCTGTTTTGGAATTGGGCTTGACCGTTGGAAAAGGCATTGGTCGCTGCGTTGATCACCTCTGTGCGAGAGACACCTAAACATGAGGAGGAGGTCCTGTGCTTTTTGGTACCCACAAGTCAGCTAGATCCGTTTTTAAGGTTTTGCCTTATCACACACATTTCAACAATTTTTGTTTAGAAGGCCTAGGGGCATCTGAAGGGTTTTTTCGTACTCCTAAACAATTTGCTATCCCTTTTAAAAAAAAAAAAAAAAAGGCCCTTGTGGAGAAATTGTCCTCTTCTCCAGTGGTGGTTCCGCCCATTTTTAGGCTCAACAGGCCACTATGATTCCAGGGAGGAATACTCCTCCTTTAAGGATTCTCTGGACCGGAAGGCGGAGTACATTGTACGTTATGCATTTCCTATCGCAGGGTTGGCACTGCGCCCTGTGTTGGCCATGACTCTGGTGTCTCAGACATTGTCTGGGCCAATGTATTGCAGCAAGGGATGACTTCTAGCCAACTACCCCAGGCGTATGTGGAACTGGCTGACCAATTGGTCCAGGGGTTAAGATACATGTTGGGATGCATCCCTGAATGCTACTCAACTTCTTTCTAAGTGATTGTAAAGGATTTTTTTTCTAAATAAACATCTCTATACTTGCCTGCTCTGTGCAAGAGAATTGCTCAGAGTGACCCGGAACCTACTCTTCTCAGGTGCCCTGCTGGCTTTCCTGGCTCTTCCTCGGTCTAGTGCCCCCATGGGAAGCCACTTCCCATGGTGGCACTCGTGAATGTTCGCTTCCAAGCCCCGCTGCTGCATCCATTGATACAGACAATGGGGACTTTGCCCTGCCCTCTTGCCAATGGCTCCTGGTGCCCCAGAAAAGACAGTGGGGCACAGAAGTGAGGGGGTGTGATCCAGTGCTGCAGATGTGCACAGCACTGGATCAAATAAGGGCTCAGGTAAGTGAGGGGGGGGGAATTGATGCCTAAACATTTTATTACCCTATTGCAAAGCATGCATTAGGGTAAACAATGTTTAGGCTGTAGAACCACTGTAAGGCTCCTGCGGGCAGTGCCGAATGCTCCTGAACTCCATAAGTCCTCCAAGCCAGTGGATAAGTCTGCTTCTGCACAAATGTTTGCCCCCCCCCGCTCGTCTTTGTGGTGGGGGAGTTGCAGACTCTACTGCGTAAGGGAGTGATTGCGTCGGTCCCAAAAACTGGAATAGTTCCAAGATTTCAACTCCAACCGTTTCACGGTTCCCAAGAAGGACGAGGTTCGCCAGCTCCTGGATCTCAAGGCCCTTGAATGCCTTATTGTAGGTTCAAAGGTTCAAGATGGAATCCATTTGCTCGATGGTGGCCTCTCTTCACCAGGGGAATTTCATGGCCTCCATAGACCTCAGGGACGCGTACCTCCACATCTCCATCTGCGAAGGGCATCAGCGCTTCCTGCATTTTGCAGTCGGGACACGTATTAACAGTTTGGAGTGCTTCCCTTTTGGTCTGGCCTCTGCTCCCTGGGTATTAACAAAAGTTCAGGCCCTGGTACTTGCCCTGTTAATACAACAGAGGATTGTCATGCTCAGGTACCTGGATGATTTGCTCTAGCTGGACAGCATCCAGATCATCTTTCATTCCCTGCAGGATTTTGAATGGATCCTGAACCTAAAGAAGACTGCCCCTTGACCCTGACTAGGCAGCTGAGGTATCTGTGCCTGATCTTTATTCAGTGTTTATACCACCAGTCTATATGGGCTCCAGTTCAACTCAAGGCCGCTGAGCTCTGGAGGAAGCTTGACTATCCATCAATGTTCCAGAGCTATGAGCAATGAGACTTTCCCTGGAGCAGTGAACGGATTGTCAGTCAGGATTCAATCGGACAGTGCCCCGCGGTAGAATATATTATTCGCCAAGGGGGCATGAGGAAGTCTCTCGCATTTTCTGGTGGATGGGACCGTTTGTTCTGGCTCTTTCCTCAGTGCATGTTCCCAGGACCGAACACTGGCAGGCCGATTATCTCAGCCGTCGGACATTGGATCAGGGAGAGTGGTCCATGCACGTGGATATGTTCTGAGAGATTTGCCAACACTGGGAGACACTTGACATAGATCTCCTCATGTGTCGCCTCGATAGGAAAGTTCTGAGGTTTGTGGTGAGGGCGAGAGACCCCATGGTGGAGGCAATGGATGCGCTGGTGGTGCCGTGGGATAGATATTGCCTCATTTCTGCCTTCTCTCCTTTCAAGCTGCTTCCCGTCTGCTCCGCAGGAGCTATTGTGACACAACTGGGTGGGCTCAGGGCGCTGTACTCTGCGCCCCGAGCCCACCCTTTTTTAAGCCAATTAGAGCCTCAGGCTCTAATTGTGTGCTTCAAAAAACAAAAAAAAGTGTTAATCCAATGCGTCCGGTGACCTGCATGTAGATTAGGGGCTAGGCGCATGGATTGGGGGGGGGGGGGTAGCGCCCCTAATGGACGGGCAGCCACTGCTCACACTGCTTTGGGATGTCCCAAACAGTCACCATAACACAAGACACAGCACCCACCCCTTTAATAGAATTTTATGCTTCTGACACTGCTTTTAATACGAACTGGTGGCCTTTGCAGTGAGAGGGTTTTTTTTTTTTTTTTATACAGATGGCCGGCCTTAGGAGGTGCTGAACTCTTTTTCTGCCTAGTGTCTTACTCCTGGTAGGTGGTGCTAAAAAAAAAAAGAAAAAAAACATGATTAGTCATGAATCTGGGGAGAAGAGAAGCTGTGTCCATCAATGAACTCAGAGAAAGGGGTTTACGGTGAGTAACAAGATCCCGTTTTTCTTTCTGGTTCATAGAGGGACATAAGATGTTAACATTTGGGATGTCAAAAAGCAGATCAACTGAGAGGTGGACAACACGGCAAACATGGTAGCTGAATGACCTGCCCAAAGGGCCTTCTGTCTGAATCTGGCAGCAGATGAGGCCTAAAAATCCACCTGCTAGAACTTTGAGAACATGTGAACAGAGGACCATGTGGCCTTCTTGAAAATCTGGGAGACTAGTGTAATGCTGACAATGTAAAAAAAAGTACTTGCAGATCTAGTAAGGTTTGTGAGAGATGATGGAACAAAAGAAGCTGGTGCACCATATTGGAGACCATCAGGGGTGACAAAACAGAATCCCTCTTCTAAAAGGACCAATGGCTGAGAGATTATTAGTGTAAATTGCATCCTGACAATGGAGGGAAACTTCCTTTTAAGTGGACAGGAGCCAGACAGGAAGAACAATTCTCCTGGTTGAAGTGAAAGATAGACGGGGAAGGTGTTACTGGCTGAGGAAGTCTGTTTGCCAATTGTCTAGGACTGGGTCTGAAGTTTCTCTTGAGGGAAGACTATGCTGGCCATGTCCCACAACACACTCAGATACTTCACATTCTGAGTTAGTTTTAGCAACAATTTCTGAAGGTTAAGGATCCAACCAAAGGATTGTTACATTTGCATAATTACTGCCCTATTTAGCAACAGAGCCTGTGACTGCTCTTTCCTCAGCAAGAGGTTGCAAAGTATCCCACAATGAGGATGCCATGAGAGCATAGCAGTCCTAGCACTTGGGCCAACACCTTGGTGAATGCCAAAGTTGCTGAATGGCAGGGCAACAAACTGGTAGTGCAGGGGACCCAGAACAAAGTGTAGGAAATGCTAATGCACAGGGGAGATGGGGCCATGCAGGTTTGTGTCCTTAAGGCCCACAAAAGCCATTCCTGGTAAAGGTAAGCAATGAAGAACCTGATGGTTTCAATGTGGAATTTCTGAGAAGAATGAAAACATTTATTGCTTTGAGATCTATGATTGGGTCGATTCTCCCTTTTTGGTTTGGGAAACTGTAAACAAGTTGGTGTAAAACCTCTTGGAACTGTTCTGCCACAGGGCAATGACACCTTGGTCCAGCTGATCAGTGAGGGCTTGATGGAGATCTGGTGCATCTTCATGCAGACTAAGGGTTGAGCCAGTCACATCTGACAAAGCAGGGGAATATTCTGAAAATGGGATAGACTGGGCAATATGATTCCAGGCTATAGATGTTGGTCACATAAGTAAGCACACTGCAAGCAGTAATGGTGCCATTAGTAAAGTATGAGATGGGGCATTTGTTGCATTGGGACTGTTTCCCCCTATGTCTAGAGTCAGATGGGTTGTGACTGTGAGGTGGTTTGGCAAAGTAAGCTCTGGGTATGAAGCAAGGCATCGGGTACTCATGATCCAAAACAGCTGGTAACAGATCAGGGACAGGTAGTCATAGTAAGTGGGCAGCAGGAAAGGACAAAAGTTTTTTGGAGTTCTACATTATATTTTGCAAAGCATTAGCAGGACTGGGAAGATGCTTCCTTAATGGTGAGAAAGAGAGAATACACACAAAACTCCATCAAGCAGGTAAAATCAGCGCTAGGCCCTTTCACAGTAGAAACTGCAAATTTTAATTGCACCCATCGGCCTAAGAAAATTGGGTATCTCTCAGTGCTTAGGAATGAGTCTCGAGACAGAGCAAGCACTGACAACGCAATGGCAGCAGCTCTGGACTTGCAAATCACTCCCCAGCTAACTTACCAGGCTGGTTGTGCTGTCTAGCAGGGTTTTTGTAACTCTCAGGAGTGGATAGAAGTACAAATCCCTTGGCATAATAACCAACCTTTTGTATGTAATTTTTTAACTGTCCATTTAGCTGTTTGTCTTGAGTTTTGAGCTTTAAAGCACCCATCAGATCCAGTCCGGGTGTGTTGAATAATATTTATAGGGGTATCGGCTGTGGCGTAAACCGCTTTTCTATCAAGGAAGTACTTACATTTTTTGCACACGTTAGAATATGATTTATTTTTTTTGCACAAAAATTACAGTAAAATAATTCACACTTGTGACACAACTTGTTTCCATACACGTGTTCCCTATGCTGTGTGTTTGCATTGGCTTGAGTACATGGTCTGTGTACATAAATTCTAATAGAAATAAAAAAATATATTTTCATTTAAAGTGTTACTAAACCCAGTAATATGAAAATAGTCCCCCCCCCCCTCTGAGAGTGCAGCTGGGAGATTTCCTCTTCAGCCTGTATACACGCCCACATGTGTGATGTCAATATGTGACCTGGCTATCTCTGAGAACAAGTATATGTTCTCTCCAGCATAAAAGACACAACTGAGCATGTGCAGGTTGGCTATTGCCTGTGTTAGCTGGCCCTCCCAAGCTAAACATTGCAGGAGGGGGAGGATCTGTGCATACAGAATAAAACAGCCTTTTTACACAATGCAGTGGATTAACCCCTTAAAGTGGATGTAAACCCACTCTCATCAATTATAAAGTATTGCCACAGTGCTGAACTATAAGGATATACATGCCTCCTGCATGTATCCTTACCTGTCAAATGTGTCCCATTTAGCAGTTTGAAGCCTCCAAAAACAGCAGCTTTAGTGGGCGGGTCTGTTATCAGCGCTTGGTGGGCGGAGTCATGTCAGCAGACTCCCCGCCCACCACTTAACTCCCCTTGGCCAGGGCGTGCAGGAGAGGCAGAGCGCATTCTGGGTAAAAGCAGAGCGCGCTCACGGCCCCCTGTCACAACTACACACATCAATGGCCAGTGCCAGTGGGGGATGATCGGTGCGATGGGACAGCTGTGAGCACCGATTCCCCCTCCCCATGCCTGGCTTTTCATCATCTGTTTCTCTCCCTCCCGCAGCTTTCACCTGAAAAGTCATGCAGGGGGGATCGGTGCTCACAGCTGTCCCATCGCACCGATCATCCCCCAATGTCCTCAAGTTCTTCCTCCAGCGTCGTGTCCTCCTCCGCCCCCCTTGTCCCTCTCTGTGTGTCCACATCCCCCCCCCCCCCCCCCCGGGGTCGGCCCCCCCCCCCCCCCCCGCGTTCCCCACAGCCGCGGGCTGTGAGGGGGGGGGGGGGCAGGGGGATCTGTCAGGATGAATAGCGGAGAAAGGGGCCGGTATGTCAATTATCAGCTCTTTCTTTTCTGAATGGGACACAGAACATTCGTTACCGATTGCTCTGTGACCTGTGATAACTGAGCAGAGTAACCTGTGTGTTGCTCTGCTTCAGTTTATGAATGGACAGGAGCCGCTGTCTCC
Organism: Lithobates sylvaticus; assembly: GCA_028564925.1. Taxonomy (NCBI): domain Eukaryota; kingdom Metazoa; phylum Chordata; class Amphibia; order Anura; family Ranidae; genus Lithobates; species Lithobates sylvaticus. The sequence continues at coordinate 207,607,698 of CM053029.1, read as the reverse complement.
TCCATTCAATTTCAATGCAGAGAAAGGGACTGGGTAATCTGTGTCCTCTGTCCCTTTCTCTGTCTCAAATGGGAGAGGTCAGGGGTCTCTGTTTAGACCCCTGACATGTCACCAAAGCCCCCAACAGGGCTGAAAAATATTCCAAAATTGTAAAAAATAAAATAAAAAAACTGACACCACAACCGCCCCCCCCCCCCCCATACTGACACGGTCTAGAGCCCCAAGACCACTGACACCGTCCACTGCCCCACTGACACCGACCACTGCCCCATGGCCAACCACCCCCTTTCCCAAAAGCACTGTGAAAAATATATTTAAAAAATAAAACCCCACCCTCCCATCATTGTTAAAATAGTACAAAATTAAATTGTTAAAAAAATAATTTAAAAAATGTAATTGTAAAAATAAAAAAAATCCACTGGTCCCAAAAAACCTTTTGGAAAAAAAAAATGTAAATTGTAAAATAAAAAAATAATCTGACACTGTCCACTATCCTGACACCATCCTGCACGTACTACCCACCACTGTACACTCCGCATTCCTGTGAGTCGCACCGCATTGCTGTTCAGATCACATGCGATGTCTGTGTGATGCGATTTGTCATACAAACTATATGGCTGAAATCGCATCACATTCGGACCAAATACGCACAGGACCCTTTTTTTGGTCCGCACCAGAATCGGATCACATGGGTGTTCACACCTATGCAATCCGATCCATGTCCAAACTGTTAGTTTGTAGTGCGATATGCGAGCTGAAATGGGGGTGTCATTAACATTATATGACAATCCCCAGCAGTTCGCATATGGCAGTGTGAACTGACGTGCGAGTCGGATTAGATGTGGGAATCCGCAGTGGATTCGCAGGGTTCCCAAATCGCATCAGTGTGAACCGAGCCTTGGTGGGAGCAGTCAGGTGACATTTGTAGGCAGTATGCTTTGAGCCTCGGTTCACACTGGTGCGATGCGGGGAACTCTGCGAATCCACTGTGGGTTCCCACATCGCATCCGACTCGCACAGCAGTTCACACTGCCATTTTCGAACTGCTGGGGAGTGTCATACAATGTTAACAAAACCCCCATTTCAGCTTGCATATCGCACTGCGAACTGACAGGACATGAATCGGATCGCATAGGAGTGAACACACCCATGCAATTTTGGTGCAGACGAAAAAAAGGGTCCTGTGCGAGTTTGGTCAGAATGCAGTGCGATATCAGCCATACTCTCTATATGGCTGAAATCGCACTGCACGGACATAGCATGTATTTGCACTGCAGTGCGGTGGGAATTGCATGCGAACTGACCCTAAGCTCATGCAGCCTTACTGGGTGTAATTATAAAAAGTGAGAAATTCACCTCTCCCCCACAACAAATCCTAGTGATGGAAAGAAATGTTGCAACTGTGATCAGGTGACCTCAGACACACACACTGCACTATAACAATCATCAGATCACTGGATGTTCTACTCTGCCATACTCTGACTACATACATGTCCCCTAAATCACTTGTCTGTGTATTTTCTGCTGGCTGTTCACTGCAGCATACAGGAGGATCACACCCCATGATGAGAAACATCAAGTCAAAACACAGTAAAGGCAGCCAATCCTGGGTGAGCTGGAGGGGAGGGGGATGTGAATTGTGAACTTTTTACACAGGATATGCCTGTCTGAGTATAGTGCATGTAAATAACCTGTCACTCACAGACAGGGGGTAGGTTTTGACAACGTTTTTGTCTGTTTGTGAAGATTTATCTCACTGAACAATAAGAGGATTGCTCAGAGCTCGATTAACGTTATGTGGCAAGACTGGGCTCAAATGATAGGAAATCTTATTCTCTACATTATGACATTTCAGGTTTACATCCACTTTAAAGTGGAGGGACAACCTTAAAAAAAACAGCATTAATATTCTTAAAAAAATAAAAAGTAAAAACATTTGAAAAAAAAAAGTTTTACCTTACCAGAAATCCCTGTTGCTAGGCAGTCTTCCTAACCTGCCTCCTTCCTACTCCGCGGTGATCTTTGGTCTTCTCTCCTCCTCCTCTGCGTTGTCTTCTGGGTAATGGGGTGCGCTGTGTTCTGGGAACTGTGTGTTTCTTAACACAGCGCGTCCCATTCACAAAGCGCCGTGCGACTCGCGCATGCGCAGTAGGAAACGGGCAGTGAAACCGCAAGGCTCCGCTGCCTGTTTCTCTTAGTGAGGATGGCGGCGCTGGGACCCGAGAGCCCATGATTGCTTTTAGAAGCGGCGGGAGAGGTGCCACCCCCCCAACTCGGCTCTATGTCCTTGGAGGACCGAAGCGACCTCTGAAGTCCCTTCCGGGTTTTCAGGTTTAAAGAAATTATTTATTTATTTATTTTTTAAGTCAAACTGTAATTTTTTTTTCTTTTCTTTTGCTTTTAAAGGTAAATGAGAGATCTGGGGCCTTTGACCCCAGATCTCTCAAAGAGTACCTTTTTCATGTTTATTTCTATTACAAGGGATGTTTCCATTCTTTCTGTAATAGGAATAAAAGTGATAAAAAAAACTAAAATGAAGAGACAGTGTAAAAAAAAAAAAAATTAAGCGCCCAATCCCTCTGTGCTCGTGTGCAGAAGCGAAAGTTTGCGCAAGAGCAATAATTCTAGCACAAGACCTCCTCTGTAACTCTAAACAGGTATTGAAAAAATAGAATAAAATCAAACGTGTAGTGAATAAAGTGTTTGAAAATATAATCAAGCAGGGCTCATAGTATCCAAAAAATAAAGCAATATAAAAAAACAAATATATAAATTAAATAGTAAACATAATGTAATGAAACTATCTAAGTATATAACACCACGTGAAATAATGTTATAGTGAACACACATAAAAGTCCATTGATAACTGTGTTTAGAAAATTAAATAGATCTTCAAAGGAAATATGTCCACCAAAATATATCTGATAAAAAATCTTTTTTATCTTCCACCACACCGACGTGCCTTGTGATCCCTCTCCCAATGAGACCGCACTCACCAGATGGTGTTGCCTGCCACTCTCGTGTTGGGCAAAAGATCAATTTAACCACACCTGGGTTAATGGTACGATCAATCCAGAATCTATCTCTCCATATGTGAAAATATAAAATAAACAGTGCTCCACATAGCGTAATTCTGCTATAAAACGGTTTATTCCAAACAATGCCACACTCACACTTCAATAATTGCACTCACATTTTTCACAGTGAAAATCAGCAAACTGGAATGGAGGATCAACTGGCTGAACGCAGATATGGTCACTTAAGATACCAAACTCTGTTGTAATAGATCTCACCACCTTCCCAAAGGCTGCTCCTGATGTGGATCCTCCTAGAAAAGTTCCCAACAGCAGAGGTGCAGAGCGGTGGACGAAATAGATCAAAGCTATCAAGACCGCCGGAGATACGAATGGATATTCAGTGTCCGTGTAGCCATGTCCCTGACATGTTTCGTCATAAAGACTTCTTCCTAAGGGATTGGCTACACGGGCTGTCTGTATTCCTTAAATAATGCCCCCTCGATGGTCACATGACCACCCAATAACCAGATGCGCATGCGCCGCAAACCTCCATACAGAATGTGCTGTATCGCGCGCATACCTCTCATAGGGGACTCGCGCATGCGCAATGCATTATCGTCACGCGCACTAGTTGCGCGCATCTCTACTCGGCGGAAACGCGAATCTTGGCTCAAGAGCACGCATCAACTGTGCGCATCTCCTTACCTCAGCGATCCGTGCATGTGCAGAGGAACAAGCAATCTCTAATAGATATAAAGCCGATCCCTCCCACAGGGTGTACTGCATTTGCACACAGATGATGCCCTACATGACCATATCGCACACAGCCATTCCATCCAATCTTATCTAATAAACACCAGACTAAGTATGGATACAAAAAGCTGCTAGTGTCATAACACTTGACTTTCTGCTAGAATATAGTGTGGTAAATCGACTTTTTTAAAATATGAACATTATGACAGAAATGATTTCTCAATTATCTCAAATATTACTATATTCACTTTACACATATATGTATAGGGCTAGAACAAAATACATACATGTGTAAGTCACATGGGAAAATAAAATTAATTTAAACAGTAAAATTATCCAAATATATGGGCATATGACTATTATATATCACATAATCTAAAATGAGAGATGGATGATATATGAGTATACTTAAAGAGTAAATGGATTAGAAAAAATAATAGATAATCCAGACCCTTTACATCCTCACTAATCATCCTTGGGGAGTATCCTCCCCTCCTACTAATTTCATTCAATTCCCCCATATTCATAAGCAATACGTCAATATAACCCATAGTTTGGACCTTAAAATATGTAAAAAGATTTTATGAGTAGAAAAAAATTCAAAAATTAGAATAATAATCCTAGTATTCATAATGGGGTGTATAGTTCAAAAAACGTAATCCACTCCACATCAATAATAGACATAATGGACTGGACCTCAATAGTATCTCCTAAGCCGCAAGGCTCCACTGCCTGTTTCTCTTAGTGAGGATGGCGGCGCTGGGACCCGAGAGCCCATGATTGCTTTTAGAAGCGGCGGGAGAGGTGCCACCCCCCCCCCCCCAACTCGGCTCTATGTCGTTGGAGGACCGAAGCGACCTCTGAAGTCCCTTCCAGGTTTTCAGGTTTAAAGAAATTATTTATTTATTTTTTAAGTCAAACTGTAAATTTTTTTTCTTTTCTTTTGCTTTTAAAAGTAAATGAGAGATCTGGGGCCTTTGACCCCAGATCTCTCAAAGAGTACCTTTTTCATGTTTATTTCTATTACAAGGGATGTTTCCATTCTTCCTGTAATAGGAATAAAAGTGATAAAAAAACTAAAATGAAGAGACTGTAAAAAAAAAAATGTAAAGCGCCCCATCCCTCTGTGCTCGTGTGCAGAAGCGAAAGTTCGAGCAAGAGCAATAATTCTAGCACAAGACCTCCTCTGTAACTCTAAACAGGTAACCTATAAAAAAATGTAACGCATCTCCTATGGAGATTTCTAGGTACATCGCCATTCCATGAGCGTGCGCAATGTTAAATAATTTAAAATAATAAACGTCCTCCCCTTTGCACGCTCCCCGGCGAGCTCTGTGATCCCTGAGTCAATGAGACTCGGATGATCACAGATCGGATCAATCCCGGCCCCTTACCATGTGATCAGCTTTCAGCCAATGACAGCTGATCACGCGAGGTAAACAGAAGATCGGTAATCAGTTGTTTTTTTTCTCCTCACGCTGTCCGAAAGGCCGATCACCGGCTTCTGTGTAAGGGACATCGGTCCCAAAGAGGAAGAGGCACAGCCACCTCATCTGTGCCTGCCAGTGCCCACAGTGCATATCAGTGCCCACCAGTGTACAACTGTGCCGCCTATCAATGCTCACGAGTGCCATCTCTTGATGATGTGGTTTGGAACCCCATGCTGGGATGCGACTGAGGCTGCGCCAATTCAGGACGAGTGACCAGAGTACCGACTGGGGTCGAGAAAGCACAATAAAACACTGCCCTCTAAGTGCAGTATGCAAGTGTTTTAATATAAATTAAGGATATCTTAAAATACACTCGACTTGGGTCGAGGTCTAGGTTTCACAGGAGGATCCTGACGTGCTTAATGAACTGGCAGCCACTCAAGGGGTTGGTCGGGAATGGTAGTAGGGGACTAGAGCTTGATTGCCTTGGTATGAGTGACAGTAGGTGGTCGAGTATAGCTACTGGGCACCAGATGTTTGTCTTGAAAAGATGGATGTCGACCCTGGAGCCTGATTGCTGGGTTTTGGATACTGCGATATGGAGAATGAAATGATCTTGGTAGTGAGCCAGGTGACATCTGCACGGTACCTGGCCGGCAGGGCTATTGCAGGTAAACTCGCTAGACTGCAAAAAAACATAGTAGGCCAGGTAGATGGATAGTTGAATAACCAAGCTGGGAAGAAGGCCAAACTGGGAACGAGAGGATGGTCGACATGTCTCTGAAGATGGTACTCGTGATGTGCAAGCGTTTGGAATTGTTTATGGGCTGTTGCTTCTGAATGCCACGCAGAATGGCGCGGATTGCATGGATGGTGAACAAGGACAGCTTTGCGGGATCCTGTAAGACCAGGAAGTGTTGGATGCCGGCTAAGTATAGTCTGATGGTGCTGTGTGATAGGGCCAATTGATTCTGGCAAAATGAAACGAAAGCTCGTATGTGCTTAGTGTCTGTTGACGTTGCTGCGGGGCAGGATGGCAGAAACTTGCAGAAGGCGTTCTAAGCTGAGTGGTAGGCCTTGAGTGTGTTGTGGGATAAGGATTGATTGATGAGCTGGGTCGCACTGTGAAGGTGCTGCTTTCATCCAATATCAGCTGAGACTGAGGTGGCATAAGAGATGGAGTCGGCTCCGGGTTTCTGCTGAAAAAATTAAGTTAAAATGAGACAGTGTGTCTGCTGCAACGTTGCACTTGCCCGAAATAAATGTGCAGTGGACATTAAACTGATGCTGCAGGGATAATTGTACCAGCCTGCGTAGGAAGGACATTATAGGGAGCGACTTGGACCTGCCTTTATTAATGATATCGGCCGTGGCCCGATTGTCGGTGGCGAAGGCCACCGTTTATCCAGTCCAGGTATGGCCCAAGACCTGGGCGCTGCTACGATCAGGTATAGTTTGAACAATGAGGAAGACCGGATAAACCCAGGGATTAGGAGTATCTCTGGAGGCCATGGTCCTGCAAGCCAATGGTGGCCAAAATTTGCAGCGAAGCCTGTGGTGGCTGCGGCATCCGTTACTACCTGCGGAGATGGAGGCGATACTGACGGTATGAACATGGATATGCCATTCCAACTCGTAAGGAACTCATCCCACATAGACAAATTGTCCAATCTAAGGATTTGATTGGGGTCCTGTGTCTGAGAGAGGAAGACCAAGAGGCGATGAAACGAAAGATCGTCCCTGGGGAATGATTCTCATTGCAAAGTTGAGCATCCCTAAGAGGGATTGAAGTCGCTTCTTAGTACACCCCTGTGCACGGGTAAAGTCATGAAGAACCAACCTGATGCGGGTCAGTTTGTTCGGGGGAAGGCTGGCCTGCACAGAGCGAGTGTCCAGGTTGTTCCAGAGGAAGGTGATGGAGTGTGCTGGGCATTCCACTTTGGGAACCTCAATGTGCCCATTGCAGAACACAAACACCACTCTTAACCTATCAAGGTCCACTGGGGGCACGCTGGGCTATTCAATTAGCAAGAAGTCATTAAGGTACTGGATGACCCTCTGGCACTGGACTTGGTGCGACAGGATCCAGGTGAGGGACTGTGCGAAGGTGTCGAAGCGCCATGGCCTACTTTTAGAGCCAAAGGTCAGTTTGGTGGCGAAGTAGTATGACTCTTTACATTTAATGCCGTGCCAGCACCAGAGGGACAGTTGGATGGGTAGAAGCCTAAATGCGTCTGATATGTCGGCTTTAGAGAGCCAGGCGCCTGTGCCTACTTTGATAATGGCCTGAATGGCCATGTCTACTGAAGCATGTTTCAGGGAGAATTCCTCTGAAGGAATTCAAACTCGGGATGTGGGAAGAATGAGGCGCAGACAGGTCGTACATCAAGCAAATTTTATTCAAAAACTTGCCCTTGACAAGCCCAATAGGGCCAGATGTTGAAAGGGGGCTGAAGCCTCGGTCAAGTTCGGCCTGTAACAGCTGGTCTATGGCCTAGTCGTCTGAGACACGGGGTATCTGTCAAACTAAGACGCGTGAAATGAAGAAATTATATACAAATCCTACCTGGGACAGTTGAGCAAGACACGATCTACGAAAACCATGAACGGAGAACTGAAAGCCTCTGGAAGTTCGGACACGCAACTCACGAACACTGAATGAGTTGTGTGTATATGTGTATGTATGTATGTATGTATGTATATGTGACGGAACGTCCCTACACTCCTCTTGAGTGTATTTGTCATATATAACTTCCTTCCAGTCTGGATACGGGTATCAGATATTCCAACCGCTCCCAAGCACCAAACGAGGCGACACTTGCTTAGTTGCTCAAACATGGACTGAAGATTTATTACAAAGATTACATTTATATACAGTGGAAGAGGAGATCCCCCCTCCTGCTCATATTATTCTAACAATACACTTGTAACAACTTAACATAAACTAATTAGCTAATTCCTTTAAGCAGCCGATGTGACTCAGGATTTCACTACAGGCCAGACTTGTGGTCACCGAGCTAAACACAGTTGATTATAAATTAACATAATTACCACCACAAGACATCTCATCACAATAGCAGGAGACCACCAGTAACAGACGGAGCGTCTCCTGCATTGTGCAGAGGACAATGGGATCAACTAACTCAATTAACATCTAGCATCAGAGTGTATGTCCCAACAGCATGAGACACACACATTATATATATATATATACATATATACAGCATTGAATGTTCTCCTTCACCCTGTGCCCCTTAAAATCCAGGGCCCATGATCGGTGGGCAGGAGGCTCGTAGTTAGTCCTCTCAAAAAGCCCGTGTCCTGGCTAGGTCTGTCACATTTCTCCCCTTTCGGCAGGAGACTAACACAGGAGGAGACCCCAGACGGGTTGACTCCGAAGTTAGTCCATAGTTCCAGTCCTCTAATGCCTGTACCCACACAGTACCCCAAACAAATTGTTTCAAACAGAGCACTCACCCAGCCAACCTCTGCCTCTCTCATAGAACATATCCGCCGCTGGGGAGAGGCCTGGACTGGCCCTTCTCCCTGGAGTCTTTTCAGCCGCTGGAGAGAAGACAGGGTGACTGGGCTCACTCCATCATACTGTTGGGGATCTGGGCCGACCGCCCAGCATCCCTGGGGTATACAGGTGGGGACTGAAGTCCCATCCACCGATATCAGCTCAAGCTGCCGTTGTGAAGTGCAGATTGCATCCTCTCCTTGGGTCCTGAGCTGCTGCTCGGGAGTGACCACCACCTCCTCACCCTGGGCCTCCAGAACTGCCACAAGTGTGGGGCAGAGGTCTTGGACCCTCTGTCCGGTTGCCAGCACTTTAGCTGGGTTGGTGTCATCATTCTGGGGCGCCGTCTGCTGCTGGACAGTGTGACCGATCGCCCCAGCTTCTTGAAGCTGTAGAGACACTGTAGGTGCTAGGCAGAGGCCAGCGGTGCTCTGCCCTGTTGCCAGTGATTCAGCTGGGAGTAGCAGCTTCACTACATCAGCTTGTCGCCGGAGAGAGGGGCCAACTGCCCCGGCTTCCTGGAACTCCACAGATACTGCTGTTGGTGCTGGGCAGAGCTCAATGAAGTTTGGCCCTAATACCAGCTCTTCTGATGGAGGCTCATCAGGCTGTTTTTCCTCAGCAGAAAAGTCTATCAAATCCCCAGTCTCTGCAACTGGTGTCTGGGGATAAAGATTCACCATGGAACCCAGAAGATGCTATCAGTGCTGAGCAGAGGTTGGCAGAGCTCTGGCCGGTTGTCAGCACTTCAGTTTCTGGGGTGGCAATTTCCAGATTTTCCACTGCCGATTCCCTGGCATGCTGCTGGACAGGCACATTCCTCCATCCAAGATCATCCCATGCAGAAACAGGATCATCAAGGTCAGTCAGCACTTGCTGCATCCGCCATAAGACCTCCGCATCCATAGCTGTAGGGGCAGGTTGGCAAAGCACACTGTTACTCTGCCACATTGCCGACTCTTCAGCCAGACCAGAGTTGTCCACTGGTATTTCCTGATAGTCCCAGGCAAAGGGAGCCCGGCCCTGGCGCTGAGCAGAGTCTAGCAGCCGTCTGTAGGCAATTTCCAGCTCCCATTCCTGATCGGCCAGAAACTCCAAATCTTCCAGTGCCCAGTGCACTTCCGAGATGTTCAGTAGCCCTTTTCTGAAATCCATGATTTCATCCAACCGCCACTCCAAATCACTCCCAAAGTTAGAGTCCCCTGTCAGCTTCACATACAACAGTCCCAGGCCGCCGTAGCTTAAGCCTTCCGTTGGGCTGTCATCTGCTATCCAAGGGCATGCTTGGGATACATGCCACCGGAGGGCTCTGTAACTTTCATCCAGCTTCATCTCTGCCCAGATCAGCCTGCTTAATTCAGCTGTCTGCTCCTTGTGCGGTTTCTCTCCCAAAAACAGCACCCGCAATCCATACTGCGACCAGTACCTTTCCTGGATGGAGGGGAGAACTTTTCCCTGGTGACGCCGCTCACAGGCTAGCGCTTCCTTCCAGAGTTCACAGCGGATAGAATCAAACCATCCCAGCAGGACCTGCTCTGATACTGGTCCTCTGTGCTGTAGCTGCATCTCTCGCAACCTCCTCCTGAATTCCTCTTCCATGGCGGCTGGTATCTGTACCTCTCCTCCTCTCCTGCTATCCGGACCTTGGATCCAGGTGGAGGTTTGGATGTCCCAGACTGCAGGAAGCATCCCACTGCTTGCCAACAATGTGACGGAACGTCCCTACACTCCTCTTGAGTGTATTTGTCATATATAACTTCCTTCCAGTCTGGATACGGGTATCAGATATTCCAACCGCTCCCAAGCACCAAACGAGGCGACACTTGCTTAGTTGCTCAAACATGGACTGAAGATTTATTACAAAGATTACATTTATATACAGTGGAAGAGGAGATCCCCCCTCCTGCTCATATTATTCTAACAATACACTTGTAACAACTTAACATAAACTAATTAGCTAATTCCTTTAAGCAGCCGATGTGACTCAGGATTTCACTACAGGCCAGACTTGTGGTCACCGAGCTAAACACAGTTGATTATAAATTAACATAATTACCACCACAAGACATCTCATCACAATAGCAGGAGACCACCAGTAACAGACGGAGCGTCTCCTGCATTGTGCAGAGGACAATGGGATCAACTAACTCAATTAACATCTAGCATCAGAGTGTATGTCCCAACAGCATGAGACACACACATTATATATATATATACATATATACAGCATTGAATGTTCTCCTTCACCCTGTGCCCCTTAAAATCCAGGGCCCATGATCGGTGGGCAGGAGGCTCGTAGTTAGTCCTCTCAAAAAGCCCGTGTCCTGGCTAGGTCTGTCACAGTATATATATATAAATAAAATGTGTGTATGTATGTTTGGGGATTCTATTTTCTAGCAAAAAATACAAATTCAAACAAGTTCCAGAAAAGGCCTGGTCAGCAATTGGTTAACTTCAGAGTCCTGTAAAAGTTATCACTTTTACCTAAAAACTGATTGCCAGCTGTAAAAATCAATTTCAAGCTCATGGCTGCAGCAGTGAGCTTGCTTTAACCCTCTGAGTTCCATAACATTTATAAATTAACTTAGTAGACCATGGGTTAAACTAGCCTTTAGCCGCATTTCTACGAAGAAAAACATGAATGCGGGCACCAGTTAATACACAAACTTTTTCTAGATTAGTGACTCACAAAATAATTGAAAAAAGGGTAAGGATCCCAACTCTGGCTTTAAAGTGTGATGGAATGTTACTATTCCAGGATGGTCCACTCTTGTCCGCAATAGTCCTTAGATGCATCCAGCTCGTCACTTAAACATACACTATATTACCAAAAGTATTCGGACACCTGCCTTTATATGAACTTTAATGGCATCCCAGTCTTAGTCCGTCTGGTTCAATATTGAGTTGGCCCGCCCTTTGCAGTTATAACTGCTTCAACTCTTCTGGGAAGGCTGTCCACAAGGTTTAGGAGTGTCTCTATGGGAAAGTTTGACTAATTACAGTCACGTTGGAATAGGAAGGGGCCATCCCCAAACTTTTCCCACAAAAGTGGGAGCATGAAATTGTCCAAAATGTCTTGGTATGCTGACGCCTTAAGAGTTCCCTTCACAGAAACTAAGGGGCCAAGCCCAACCCCTGAAAAACAACCCCACACCACAACCCCCCCTCCACCAAATGATTTGGACCAGTGCACAAAGCAAGATCTATTAAGACATAGATGAGTGTGTTTGGGGTGGAGGAACTTGACTGGCCTGCAGAGTCCTGACCTCAACCCGGTTGAACATCTTTGGGATGAATTAGAGCGGAGACTGTGAGCCAGGCCTTCTTGTCCACATCAGTGCCTGACCTCACAAATTCACTTCTGGAAGAATGGTCAAACATTCCCATACAAGACAAAGGGAGGTGACACAGCTCCAGGCAGCCTATAAAGATCCCTCGCAGCTGTACGAAACTGGATGTCAGCCTGGTCTGTAACCAGAAGAATATGTGGAAGAAGGAGAGAGATTGGCGGCACTTCCAGGGATAAAACCACTCCTTTAAACCTTGTGCACAGCCTTCCCACAAGAGTTGAAGCCGTTATAGCTACTAAGACTGGGATGCCATTAAAGTTCATGTGTGTGTAAAGGCAGGCATCCCAATACTATTGGTAATATAGTTTATCTTTGGTAAAAAAAAAATCCCAATGACTGTATATTGGTTTGGTGAAAGTTATAGTGTCTACAAACTATGGTGTATATACAGCCGGTATAGAAAATATTCAACCTACTTTTAAAATCACATTTTGTTGCTTTGCAGCCTGAAATAATGACAGACACGGTTTTTGTTTATCCAGCTGTATTTACACATTTATAACATCCAAAAAAAAAAAAGCTATAACACCAACATGTTAGAAAAAAACAGAATCACTTGGAAAAAGGACCAACCCCCCACCTAAAATTATTTAAAACTAGTAAACTCTATCAGGTGTAGATATTCACCTTTGCAGTGGCACACAGTCATTTAACTTTCAAATGTAATCGGCTGTGGTCACTTTAATTAGCTCAGCATGAAAAGAGCTTTCCTGGAGCATTTCAGTCCCTGGTAGTGCAACTGAAGCAAACAATCAACTATAGGTGGTAAAGCACTGTCAAAAGATCTCCAGGATCAAGTTGTGGACAGCTACAAGTCAGGCGATGGATACAAAAAAACAATGGCTTTATAGATGTTTAGAAGCACTTTGAATTCTATTATTAAGTGGAAGGTATTTGGAGCAACATCCTGATCCAGGAAGGGTCTGTGTTGTACCAAACTGGATGAAATAGCTGGGAGGAAACTGGTCAGACTGGGGGTGTGGCTTGATGGCAGAGCGAGCGGCCACATAGATCCACCGTTCCGGCTCTGACATATCATCCTGCCTGAATCCTGAGTCCTTCCTAATCACGAACGGCACCATGTCTTTCCCCACGGCTGTGGGCACCTACTAGGCTGGCTTCCATGGTTAAATATGGGCCACTCGTGCCTCCATCCATGGCGGAGCAGCTTGCTCGTTTCTGGCGGCAAGGTGGCGATGGGACACAGTTAGGGTCGTCAGACACGCTGCAGCTGTCTTCCTCCACTAGTAGAGACTCTGCTACATGGTGAGCGACTCAACCCCTGCTATCTTTGCCACCCAAATAGACTCTCTGCTCCACCAAGATCCCTCACAAACCAAGGAGAGCTGCCAGGCCACTGATTCTCCCCCAAATTAGCCTACACTAGCTAATATCATGCTGGCCATAAAGGATTGCAAGGCCTCACTCTCTACCAGGATAGCATCTATCCGCATGGATTTTTCACCCCTGAAACAAGATGTTCAAAATTTGTGTGATGGAACCGGGGCCACTGAGGAACGTATAAGCTCCTTGGAAGACTGCACCCATTGTCTGCCACAGTGCGTGATACTACAAGTGAGATGGCAACTATCCGCACTAAACTCGATGACCTAGAGAACCGCTCACGCAGGAACAATTTCTGTTTCATGGGGTTTCCTGAGCGCTCAAAAGGATCACACCCTGAAAAGTTTCTATATTCTTGGTTACGGGCCATTTTTGGTACTAATGCACCATCCTTCTCATATGTTATAGAACGTGCACACCGTACCTCCTCCACACTCCCTTATTGTGTGGATCCTTAATTTCCAAGATAGGGTCGCCATTCTACCCCTTGTAAGGGTAAAGGGGCCGCTTAAATACAATGGCAATATTATCTCAGTCTATCCCGACTTCTCGGCTGACGTCCAGCACATCTTTGCGGCTGTGAAAGCCTGAAGGCCTACCATACGCCATGCTTTTCCCTGCTAAGCTGCGTGTTATATATGATGATAGAGCCAGGGCTGATCCTAGGGTCACAGACGCCTGGGTGCGGAAATATTTCTGGCGCCCCCCACGTGGGCGTGGTCATCTTACTAACTCCTCCCCTTTACAAATGTTACTATGGCAACGAATCAAACACAGAGATTCTCCCCTAAGAAGTCTTCGTTACCCTGGGATCCTCCCATGATCTTTTAACAATAAAGAAAATACAGAAAGAGCGTACACTAATGGGACCTGGAGGGGAGTCTCTCTGATGCACACAGAGAGGGCTTCTGTTAGAGAGTATGTTAGAAAGAGCCCCCAGACATAGTACAGGAGATGGTCAGAGACTGTAGATATGATACAGGAGATGGTCAGAGAATGCGGACATATTACAGGAGATGGTCAGAGACTGCACACATGATACAAGAGATGGTCGGAGACTGCAGTTCCTATGGACGTTAGTAGATAATGGCTGTTCGGCCCTCTCACCTGACCCAGCGATACAGCAACAACGGTTCCTCTGATCAGGAGTCTGCTCACTCTGAATTGCCCGTGCCGACTCTGCTGGGTAGATCCCAGATCTGTATTCTGGCAATGACTCCATTTCTTTCTCCACCAGGGATGGCGCCAGGCTGTGTGGCTTTCCTCTGGTAGCACAGGGCAGCAGGGTTCTCTCTCTGATGGTGTTCTCTCAGCACTGTCCTCTCCCTCTGGAGTCCTTGGTGTACTTCCCTGAAAGCTTTCCCGGGCTCCTGGCTCTCTCTCTCCCATTCAGCTGAGCATGCTGTGTGGGCTGCAGTTTCCGTGTTACAGTGGGGCTGCCAGTCCTCGGGACTACATGTTCCACAATCCTCTTCTCTGCTCCTCTTTTTTTTTTCTCCCCTGGCCGATATGAAGGTGGGAGAAAAAACATAGTGTGCCACTCACTAGTACAGCAGCGCACGCGGAGAGGGAGAGGGGAAATAAGAGCCCGGGGCTGCAGTGGCATCACTAGGATGCAGACATAATACAGGAGATGGTCAGAGACTGCAGACATGTTACAAGAGATGGTCAGAGACTGCAGACACATTACAAGAGATGGTCAGAGACTGCAGACACATTACAAGAGATGGTCAGAGACTGCAGACACGTTACAAGAGATGGTCAGAGAATGCAGGCATATTACAGGAGATGGTCAGAGACTGTAGACATGTTACAGGAGATGGTCAGAGACTGCAGACATGTTACAGGAGATGGTCAGAGACTGCAGACACATTACAAGAGATGGTCAGAGACTGCAGACACGTTACAAGAGATGGTCAGAGAATGCAGGCATATTACAGGAGATGGTCAGAGACTGTAGACATGTTACAGGAGATGGTCAGAGACTGCAGACATGTTACAGGAGATGGTCAGAGACTGCAGACATGTTACAAGAGATGGTCAGAGACTGCAGACACGTTACAAGAGATGGTCAGAGACTGCAGACACGTTACAAGAGATGGTCAGAGACTGCAGACATGTTACAAGAGATGGTCAGAGACTGCAGATATGTTACAAGAGATGGTCAGAGACTGCAGACATAGTACAGAAGATGGTCAGAGAATGTGGACATATTACAGGAGATGGTCAGAGATTGCAGACATACTACAGGACATGGTCAGAGACTGCAGACATAGTACAGGAGATGGTCAGAGAATGCGGACATATTACAGGAGATGGTCGGAGACTGCAGACATACTACAGGAGATGGTCAGAGACTGCAGACATAGTACAGGAGATGGTCAGAGACGGCAGACATGATACAAGAGATGGTCAGAGACTGCATACATGTTACAAGAGATAGTCAGAGACTGCAGACATGTTACAAGAGATGGTCAGAGACTGCATACATAATACAAGAGATGGTCAGAGACTGCAGACATGTTACAAGAGATGGTCAGAGACTGCATACATAATACAAGAGATGGTCAGAGACTGCAGACATGTTACAAGAGATGGTCAGAGACTGCAGACATAGTACAGAAGATGGTCAGAGAATGTGGACATATTACAGGAGATGGTCAGAGACTGCAGACATAGTACAGGAGATGGTCAGAGAATGCGGACATATTACAGGAGATGGTCGGAGACTGCAGACATACTACAGGAGATGGTCAGAGACTGCAGACATAGTACAGGAGATGGTCAGAGACGGCAGACATGATGCAAGAGATGGTCAGAGACTGCATACATGTTACAAGAGATAGTCAGAGACTGCAGACATGTTACAAGAGATGGTCAGAGACTGCATACATAATACAAGAGATGGTCAGAGACTGCAGACATGTTACAAGAGATGGTCAGAGACTGCATACATAATACAAGAGATGGTCAGAGACTGCAGACATGTTACAAGAGATGGTCAGAGACTGCAGACATAGTACAGAAGATGGTCAGAGAATGCGGACATATTACAGGAGATGGTCAGAGACTGCACACATGATACAAGAGATGGTCGGAGACTGCAGTTCCTATGGACGTTAGTAGATAATGGCTGATCGGCCCTCTCACCTGACCCAGCGATACAGCAACAACGGTTCCTCTGATCAGGAGTCTGCTCACTCTGAATTGCCTGTGGCGACTCTGCTGGGTAGATCCCAGATCTGTATTCTGGCATGACTCCATTTCTTTCTCCACCAGGGATGGCGCCAGGCTGTGTGGCTTTCCTCTGGTGGCGCAGGGCAGCAGGGTTCTCTCTCTGATGGTGTTCTCTCAGCACTGTCCTCTCCCTCTGGAGTCCTTGGTGTACTTCCCTGAAAGCTTTCCGGGCTCCTGGCTCTCTCTCTCCCATTCAGCTGAGCATGCTGTGTGGGCTGCAGTTTCCGTGTTACAGTGGGGCTGCCAGTCCTCGGGACTACATGTCCCACAATCCTCTTCTTTGCTCCTCTTTTTTTTTTTCTCCCCTGGCCGATATGAAGGTGGGAGAAAAAACATAGTGTGCCACTCACTAGTACAGCAGTGCATGCGGAGAGGGAGAGGGGAAATAAGAGCCCGGGGCTGCAGTGGCATCACTAGGATTGGTGTCTACCGGTGGGGTAAAACATTGTATCACACCAACTATAGTCGCCCCTCAGTACAGACCCCCCCTCCACTAAGTATAGACCCCCCTCCGTCAGTGCAGACCCCCCACTAAGTATAAACCCCTCCCTCAGTACAGACCCCCCATCAGTATAGACCCCAGGACAAAACACCCCCCTCTATCAGTATAGACCCCCTCAGGACAAACCAACAACCCCTCCATTAGTACAGACCCCCCCCCCCCAAAACAAACCACCCCCCTCCATTACTACAGACCCCTCGGGACAAACCACCCCCCTCCATTAGTACAGACCCCTCGGGACAAACCACCCCCCCCCATTAGTACAGACCCCCGGGACAAACCACCCCCCTCCATTAGTACAGACCCCCCGGGACAAACCACCCCCCCTCCATTAGTACAGACCCCCCGGACAAACCACCCCCCTCCATTAGTATAGACCCCCCAGGACAAACCCCCCCCTTCATTAGTATAGACCCCCCAGGACAAACCCCCCCATTAGTATAGACCCCCGACAAACCACCCCCCCTCCATTAGTATAGACCCCCCAGGAAAAACCTCCCCTCCATTAGTATAGACCCCCCAGGACAAACCACCCCCCTCCATTAGTATAGACTCCCCCAGGACTAACCCCCCCCCCATTAGTATAGACCCCCCAGGACAAACCCTCCCTCCATTAGTATAGACTCCCCCCCAGGACAAACCCCCCCTCCATTAGTATAGACTCCCCCAGGACTAACCCCCCCTCCATTAGTATAGACACCCCCAGGACAAACCCTCCCTCCATTAGTATAGACTCCCCCCCAGGACAAACCCCCCTCCATTAGTATAGACCCCCCCAGGACAAACCCCCCCTCCATTAGTATAGACCCCCCTCGTCAGTGCAGACCCCCCACTAAGTATAAACCCCTCCCTCAGTACAGACCCCCAGGACAAACCCCCCTCCATTAGTATAGACCCCCCAGGACAACCCCCCCTCCATTAGTATGGACC
Organism: Lithobates sylvaticus; assembly: GCA_028564925.1. NCBI lineage: Eukaryota > Metazoa > Chordata > Amphibia > Anura > Ranidae > Lithobates > Lithobates sylvaticus. Next base: position 207,589,615 of record CM053029.1, on the reverse strand, counting down.
CCCCCAGGACAAACCCCCCCTCCATTAGTATAGACCCCCCCTAGGACAAACCCCCCCTCCATTAGTATACACCCCCCAGGACAACCCTCCTCCATTAGTATAGACCCCCCACAAACCACCCCCCTCCATTAGTATAGACCCCCCCCCCAGGACAAACCCCCCCCCCCTCCATTAGTATAGACTCCCCCAGGACTAACCCCCCTTCATTAGTATAGACACCCCCAGGACAAACCCTCCCTCCATTAGTATAGACGCCCCCCCAGGACAAACCCCCCTCCATTAGTATAGACCCCCCAGGACAACCCCTCCTCCATTAGTATAGACCCCCGACAAACCACCCCCCTCCATTAGTATAGACCCCCAGGACAAACCCCCCTCCATTAGTATAGACCCCCCCAGGACAACCCCCCCTCCATTAGTATAGACTCCCCCAGGACTAACCCCCCCTCCATTAGTATAGACCCTCCAGGACAAACCCTCCCTCCATTAGTATAGACGTCCCCCAGGACTAACCCCCCCTCCATTAGTATAGACCCCCCCAGGACAAACCCTCCCTCCATTAGTATAGACCGCCCCAGGACAAACCCTCCCTCCCTTAGTATAGACCCCCAGGAAAACCCCCCCTCCATTAGTATAGACCCCCCCAGGACAAACCCCCCCTCCATTAGTATAGACCCCCCTCGTCAGTGCAGACCCCCCCACTAAGTATAAACCCCTCCCTCAGTACAGACCCCCCAGGACAAAACACTCCCCTCTATCAGTATAGACCCCCCTCAGGTCAAACCAACCATCCCTCCATTAGTACAGACCCCCCAAAACAAACCACCCCCCTCCATTAGTACAGACCCCGGGACAAATCAGCCCCCTCCATTAGTATAGACCCCCCGGACAAACCACCCCCCTCCATTAGTACAGACCCCCCGGGACAAACCCCCCCCCTCCATTAGTACAGACCCCCCGGGACAAACCACTCCCTGCATTAGTATAGACCCCCCAGGACAAACCCCCCCTTCATTAGTATAGACCCCCCCAGGACAAACCCCCCCCATTAGTATAGACCCCCGACAAACCACACCCCCTCCATTAGTATAGACCCCGAGGACAAACCTCCCCTCCATTAGTATACACCCCCCAGGACAACCCTCCTCCATTAGTATAGACCCCGACAAACCACCCCCCTCCATTAGTATCGACCCCCCCAGGACAAACCCCCCCTCCATTAGTATAGACTCCCCCAGGACTAACCCCCCCTTCATTAGTATAGACACCCCCAGGACAACCCTCCCTCCATTAGTATAGACGCCCCCCAGGACAAACCCCCCCCTCCATTGCCCCCCCAGGACAAACCCCCCCCCCCCCTCCATTAGTATAGACCCCCCAGGACAAACCCCCCCTCCATTAGTACAGACCCCCTGGGACAAACCCCCCCCTCTATTAGTATAGACCCCCAGGACAAACCTCCCCTCCATTAGTATAGACCCCCAGGACAAACCACCCCCCCCCCCTCCATTAGTATAGACCCCCAGGACAAACCCCCCTCCATTTGTTTAGACCCCCCAGGACAACCCTCCTCCATTAGTATAGACCCCCAGGACAAACCCCCCTCCATTAGTATAGACCCCCCAGGACAACCCCCCCCCCCCTCCATTAGTATAGACTCCCCCAAGACTAACCCCCCTCCATTAGTATAGACCCCCCAGGACAAACCCTCCCTCCATTAGTATAGACGCCCCCCAGGACAAACCCCCCCCTCCATTAGTATAGACCCCCCCCAGGACAAACCCTCCCTCCATTAGTATAGACGCCCCAGGACAAACCCTCCCTCCATTAGTATAGACCCCCAGAAAACCCCCCCTCCATTAGTATAGACCCCCCCAGGACAAACCCCCCCCCTCCATTAGTATAGACCCCCCCAGGACAAACCCCCTCTCCATTAGTATAGACCCCCCAGGACAAACCCCCCCCTCCATTAGTATAGACCACCCAGGACAAACCCCCCCTCCCTCCATTAGTATAGACTCCCCCAGGACTAACCCCCCCTCCATTAGTCTAGACCCCCCGGACAAACCCCCTCCATTAGTATAGACCCCCCAGGACAACCCCCCCCCCTCCATTAGTATAGACTCCCCCAAGACTAACCCCCCTCCATTAGTATAGACCCCCCAGGACAAACCCTCCCTCCATTAGTATAGACGCCCCCCAGGACAAACCCCCCCCTCCATTAGTATAGACCCCCCCCAGGACAAACCCTCCCTCCATTAGTATAGACGCCCCAGGACAAACCCTCCCTCCATTAGTATAGACCCCCCCCACCCCCCCCCCTGAAAACCCCCCCTCCATTAGTATAGACCCCCCCAGGACAAACCCCCCCTCCATTAGTATAGACCCCCCCAGGACAAACCCCCTCTCCATTAGTATAGACCCCCCAGGACAAACCCCCCCTCCATTAGTATAGACCACCCAGGACAAACCCCCCCCCCCTCCATTAGTATAGACTCCCCCAGGACTAACCCCCCCTCCATTAGTCTAGACCCCCAGGACAAACCCCCCTCCATTAGTATAGACCCCCCAGGACAACCCCCCCTCCATTAGTATAGACTCCCCCAAGACTAACCCCCCTCCATTAGTATAGACCCCCCAGGACAAACCCTCCCTCCATTAGTATAGACGCCCCCCAGGACAAACCCCCCCCCCATTAGTATAGACCCCCCCCAGGACAAACCCTCCCTCCATTAGTATAGACGCCCCAGGACAAACCCTCCCTCCATTAGTATAGACCCCCAGAAAACCCCCCCCCTCCATTAGTATAGACCCCCCCAGGACAACCCCCCCCCCTCCATTAGTATAGACCCCCCAGGACAAACCCACTCTCCATTAGTATAGACCCCCCAGGACAAACCCCCCCTCCATTAGTATAGACCACCCAGGACAAACCCCCCCTCCCTCCATTAGTATAGACTCCCCCAGGACTAACCCCCCCTCCATTAGTCTAGACCCCCCAGGACAAACCCTCCCTCCATTAGTATAGACGCCCCCCAGGACAAACCCCCCCCCCCCCCTCCATTTGTATAGACCCCCCAGGACAAACCCTCCCTCCATTAGTATAGACCCCCCCTCCATTAGTATAGACCCTCCAGGACAAACCCCCCCTCCATTAGTATAGACCCCCCCCCCCCAGGACAACCCCCCCCTCCATTAGTATATACCCCCCAGGACAAACCCCCCCTCCATTAGTATAGACCCCCCCAGGACAACCCACCCCCATCCCTCCATTAAGCTAATTAAAAGACACCCAGCCGGCAGCTGGAGATGAGAGGACAGTGTGCAGCCGCGCCGCCCGGGTAGAGAACAGAGTGTGTGAGTGAGGCTTGGGCAGCAGGCGGGAGTTACTCACAGGAGGAGGAGAACTGGAACACGCTGGGCACGGACCGCCCCCCCCCCCCCCCCCCAGTAAATTCACTGCGCGGCTGGTCTCTCTGCACACAGAGACACAGCCGCTCTGATCTCCGGCAGTTTCCGCTCTCCTTCTCTGACAGGAGGAGGGAGGGGGGATGGGCTTCGGCAATAAACACAGCGGCGGCGGCCACGGTGACAGGCGGAGAGAGCGGCCTATGGATAAAGAGAAGAGGAGGAGGGAGGGGAGCATCTGGCGCTTTAGCGCCCCCACCTCTGTGGCGCTGCACCGCACTGCACCCCGCTCAGGATCGGCCCTGGGTAGAGCCCACTTCTACACAAATCCCAAAGGAGCCATGGTGTGGCTGAGTGATCATTATGGAGCTGTACCTAGGCGCAGAGGTGACTAAATGTGGCACTTGCTCTCTGGAACCCCGTTTGACCCTTCACTACAGATCCTGTGACTTCTATATCTACATGCTGAAACTATGGT